>JAWPHD010002457.1:0-256294 GCA_037043455.1 Cyrtodaria siliqua
AACATATCCCCGCGGATTGCGAATTTGGCTCTGAAGTCCTCAGTGGTCTGGAGTCTGTCAGTCTAGCTAGCAGTTGGACTACCTGTCAACATTAGTCATTTCTATACTGAGGTATATATATGTTTCGGTATTTGAGGAGTATACCTGTGAGTCTACGATAATTGCAGCTAACGTTTGCTGTGGTTAAATTAATCACATGTCGAATTTGAGGAAAACTGTTACGTGTATTGAGGATATAAGTGGTGGTCATTTAAAAGTTGTACAAGGATTTTGATTTTAGATCTGATGTACGGACAGGGTGCTGAAAAAGCGGAAGGAATATTCATCTAGACTCTTAAATAATAATAATGGATATATCTATATATATCTTACATGAGTGCTCGTTCATTATTGAATGTATTAAACGAGTTGGTAGTGAATGATATAATGCGAGACTCTTGCCGAGCATTATATCATTTTTGCTAACGTGTTTAATAAATTCAATAACGAATGTTAGATTTTGTTTATACATAACTCACATATCGGCTTTTATTGCATTTTGCTGTCGCTTGTAACACGCGGAACCGACATAACCGGTGCGATCATTTAGTCATTATCGATTTTTTTTTGACAGCGCATACTAGGCTCATTTGCATACTTATATAACGAACATATATAATGGTGTTATTACACTCCCTGACCATAATCTTTGTGATAAAGATATATAGAACGATGTTTATTTGTTTTATGTATACTAAGATCTACTATACTAGATAGAAGTTTGATGACGGGAGAGCAAAAAAGAGAAACTCTTTTTAAAAAAGCGACGAGAATAGCATGTTAAAAAAAAGAAGAAAAAAAAGAAAGAGGCTACAATGTTAAATCTATGTCTTGATCTTCGGCCTAGTAATGCGATTGATATTAATAATTAGATATACATGTACACCTTGTAAAGTAATTTTGATGCTTCTGATATTTATAACGTTTTAACAAAAACAGTCTCTGCCCTGTCCCCGATTCCCATGTTGCATTTATACACACATTACTATTGTAATCACTAATGTGGTGATGTTCGTCCTTGTTAAATACAGATATCTCATTCTACAATAAACGTTATTTGGGGCAGTTTTATTAACTCAACATTGAGTATATATAGATATACAAGAAATGTCACTGTCAGTAACAATGCCCCCGAAGTGACATTTGACCTCTAAGTATGACCTTGACCTTGGAGCCACGGATCTGGATTTTGTGTGCGATCGTCGTATGGATGTGGTGAGCACTTGTGCCCAGTTTATTGAAAATCCGTACAGGAATGCAAAAGTTATTGATCGGACACGATTTGACCTTTGACCTCTAATTGTGACCTTGACCCTGGAGCCAGGGACCTGATTTTATGCGCGACACGTCATCTTGTTGTGGTAAGTACTTATGCCAAGTTGTTTTGAAAATCCTCCTGGAATGCCAGAGTTATTGACCGGACACGATTTGACATTTGAGACCTCTAAGTGTTACCTAAGGACATGGACCTGAATCTTGCACGAAAGCACCTCTTTTGAACTTTGACCTCTAAGTGTGACAATGACCTTGGAGCAACGGACACGTCGTCTTGTTGTGGCAAGCAATTGTGCCAAGTTATTTGAAAATCCGTCCATTATTGTCAGGAGTTATTAACGGGACACGATTGTACAGAACAAACGAATGTAGGGACTGACTCACGGACGGACGGCCGGACTACTACAGACCACCCTTCGGAGGGGCATAACAAATCGAACAGGAAAAACAGCATTCAAGGAAAAGTTACGTATTCTGTGACGCCGTCGTGACGTTATATCGACGTCGGAGGTGTTTCCCATAACAAACTGACGTTGACGTAACTAAATCTCGTTCACTGTCGGATGTTATTGTACGTGATCCAATGATGGCGCGGCGCCCAACAAACCCATTTATTTGAAGGAAAAATCGTTCATAGCCTATAGAAAAAAGTGTTTTTTTTTCGGTATATTTGAATATATGCGTAATTATCTATAGTCAGGGTTCCGCCGAGCTTTGCCCGTAATACTTAAATAAAAGACGTCATCGCTGTCGTGCTGTTAAATTCCGACAAGTCTTGTGCGTATTTATTCCCCGTATGCGCACGAACGATTTAAACCTGTATAGCTGACGGAGTAAGGAATTGTCACCGCTTCATTTTTGAAAAACGATAATACTGCTGACTAAGTATAGGTGATTGGAAAACCTATCTATGATTAGACGCCGATGCCCATTGCTACTTGTCTGGACACGTTAAACATCTTCTTTTTTATTTGGAAGTCAATATTACAATGAAGCTACTATTTAATCAAAATTTACGTTTATCTTTTAAAGTCCCGAGACTTGTTGTTGATATTAACTTTAGAAAAATAAACGTTAACAGAATGCCATATCCTGGTTTCGCGCGCGTTTAAAATATAGTTTCACTCTCAAGCGATCAATATACGGCCAAAGTATTCACAGGTATCGCAATTGTTCGTCGATGAAAAAGCACAACTAGTTAATTTGTGCTGTGTTAAAATCCTGGTAAAATTATACATGTAAGAATGAACATGAAACGAGGTTGCAAATGAAGATGTAAAGGTGTAAGACGTACATATGGGTTACTGCTAAGAATGAAGTGTTATTATTGTGGAAATAGTTATTGATAACACTTTTATCAAAAAAATACATATGGCCAGATTTACGACAGACAAATTAATAAAGTTTAAATCAAAATAAGAACATAACAGCTATTATTCAGCAGACATACATCTAGTATTCTGACATTCCTTCACATATCCTGTTATGTCACAAAACAATAGTATACACAAACTTATCATACGCTATACATGTTTCATTACACAGGGCATATCTACACTTTGTAGATTAACGCTGTGAAGGTGTGACATGTAATTACGCAGAATTATTATAACTTAAACAAATGATAAGGATCAATATGACTACATACGCATTCATTACGTGGTAACGGCTTAATTCCATTAAGCGATGGAAAAGTTATACGAGCAGGGATTGTATAACGGATAGTCAAACTAAAAAGCATGTTTAAAAACATATTTTTCTGTAAAACCTGTTTACAATTACCTATTTAAAGTTTAATTTTACAATATGCAAACTTTTAAAGCTGACATTCAGGTTTTATTTCATACCTCATCCAACCCCGATTTCTCTTCTTCGAGAAGGGGTTGGACTGGGTATGAAAGTTAATACTTGGACCATTTCACATTTGCGAACCAAACACAAGCAACAGATAAAGTAGCAGGCTTTGCTTCCAGTTCCGTTCTTGCCAGATATATAAGACTAGTTAGTTGTTTTCTCTTAGCAACATTGTTACCTCCGCCTAAAACCTCTCAATCGCAATTCGACACACCAACTGTTGTCAACTCTTTTAAAATAAACACTTAACTCTCTTTTTATTCTGCAACGAACACTTTTTAATAAAAAAACATAATTACTCGTTTGAATTCACGACATTCCAGTGTCAGAATCTAATAATAACATTAAAACGTTACATTGTAATTTGAAACTTAGAACAAATAAATGCTCACGTCAGACCATTTATGTTTTCCATCCGTTAGTTGGTGACTATACATATAAAGGCTGTGTGTGCAACGGACTTGTACGAGTATCTCAAATGAGTAAATATTGGACAATGAAATCACAACCAGTTCTGATTATAGTGTGGTTATGAACATCAGTATTATTTAAACACACTCACGAAGAGACACTCTAATCGACTTATAACGGTTTCTTAGTGTTGAATACTTTAATGACATAAATTTGATCTGATCGGAAACTGTTTTGGACGCGGAGTTATAATAACACATCATTTATTTTTTAAGTGTGCTTGTGCAATTTTTATATTAACTATTCCATGACAGTTTCGATATTGGCTAAGTAGAGACTTTAAAATTGGAAAATAATCAAATATGCATTGTTACGTGTTATTTGCAAAGTGTGCCCTGATCTTTGGAATATCATATTTACTCTGCGTTAAAGCGTTTCGTCGTGATAGTTACTTTACAACAATGTCACGGGAAACAACTGTCTAACGTCTTTGAGACATACACAGGACTGTCTAAGGTCAAATGTGCGGAAAAATGCCAACTCTCGTATGATATCGAACGCATGTTCAGGAGCAAACTACAACAAACAGACGGGAGAATGTGGTTTGAGTAATGATAAAGCCCAAATGACGACGGACACGGATGTCAATCACTTTGTAGCATTAAAATTGCAATCAGGTAGATATATTTATCTATATTAAACGTGTATATACTTAGCATGTAATTACCATGGTAAATCCCAGTGAAAGATCCTACACTACAGATTTGGACACAAATACGATTTTCATATGATACGTATTATATAAGAAAGAGCAGTACACGATTCTTATACAAAACCTTTCAAATGAGTCTCATATAAGTATCATTTGCGAATCATATGATTGCAGTATCATGCTGGTATGATTCTCAATATGACAATTATATAATAGGAGCCACATATAATTCTCAAATAAGTATCTCATGTGATATTTATTTTATACGAATTTCATCATATAATTTTCATAAAGAGTGTTTTATAAAAAATGAACCTTTTATCAATTTATTCGTATATGCCAAATTATATGATGAAAATTATTATTTAATAAATATCATATAAGTATAGTTTACATATGGGGTTCATATTTGGCTACTTTATAGTAAGTATCGTATGAGAATCATACTCGTATGATACTGCAATCATGTTTATTCTATATAAAGCAAAGTTGTCTATGTAGTATATGAACTGCAGTGGTCATTACCAATGAATTTAACATACTTATCAAATATTTGCAAGACATTCTTGTCAAAAGATATTTGCGAGAAAATAAATAGCGAAATGTTTTAATTTACCCCAGGGCCCGTATTCATAAAGTAACTTATATCTCTCAGGGTTACTACAAACCGTCTGTTTTAAGATAAATATTTAGCTGTAGGCTTTTGTTCTCCATAAACAAATAAGTAATGTTATTACTTACTGGTCCACTGAGATCATCAAGCCCAATATTTGTGGCTTTAATGTAGAATATCGCTTAAGCCGGTGCTAGAAGGCGTGAGAGGTGTTGCACTTAACATTACCTCTCATAAACAGACTCAATAAAACCGAGTCTGCTATTTTATCTCTTGTTTGTGTTTGTTGCTTTCAAGGGATCCACTTTGCAGTATTTATTGTTAGCAACTCTAGGAAAACGTCTTAAATCGATAGAAATGGGTGTTTAAAAGAAATGATAAAATTTGACTTAAGTTAAGATATTGCTAAAAGCTTTATGCTTAACACTGCTTAACAGAAATTATCAGTTATTTCATATGTGAATGTAAAGGTGAGTCTGTGTCTCTCCCATTTGTTTAGGTCTAACAATAAAATAAATACCAACATATTGTTTTTGTGGCGAAAGATATTCTTAAGTAAGTGGTAACTTATTTTACTGGAAACTAGCGATTAAGCACCTTAGTACATTGATTAAAAATACCCACTAACGATGTAGTGGCTTGGTGCATTGATTTTGTAATATGAGAATGCCCACTCAAGATGCGATAATTCATCAATAATCTCCGCTCTATCTATTGATGCAAATGTCTAAAAAGACAATACTCTGATTAACGAACCTGTAATTCACAATAACTCACTAGAGATCACGGCAAATTTATTCAAAAGGCTATTTGGTGAAATTCTGTCTTGCCCTTCATATCTGATTCATTCGATATTTAAATTAATGCTCAGATGAACTTGCAGTCGGAAACAAATACAGCAGTAATTTCAAAGACTTAGACTTATTCAATAACTACAGTTTGGGACAGTATTCCTTCAAATCAACGTACATGCATTACTTAATCAGGTTTCACTAATTACTTCAATGCAGGCTGGATATACAGTTCGTAATGATGTATTTTATTAACTGCAAAATGCTTTGCTTGCTCTCATACACTCATTACAGCCTCTGAGGTGTATACCTATATACATACGCTTATATACTGTGACACACAGAACAGTCATCTGAGGTTCTCCTATATACGTGTGCTTGTATACCGTGCCACACATAATAGCCATCTGAAGTTCTCTTATATACGTGTTCTTACATACTGTGACATACAGAACAATATTCTGAAGTTCTCCTATACACATGTGCTTGTATACCGTGACACATAGAATAGCCATCTGAGGTTCTCCTATATACGTGTGCTTACATACTGTGACACACAGAACAGCCATCTGAGGCTCTCTTATATACCTTATATGCGTGTGGTTACATATTGTGACACACAGGACAGCCATCTGAAACTCTCTTATATACATATGCTTACACACAGAACAGTCATCTGAGGCTATCTTATATACGTGTGCTTACATACTGTGACACACAGAACAGTCATCTGAAACTCTCTTATATACGTGTGCTTACATACTGTGACACACTTAACAGTCATCTGAGACTCTCATATATACATCTGCTTGTATACTGTGACACACAGAACATTCATCTAAGATTCTCCTATTTACACGTGATTGCAAACCGTGACACACAGCACAGCCATTTGAGGCTCTCCTTTATACATCTGCTTGCATACCGTGACACACAGAACAGCCATCTGAGGCTCTCATATATACATGAGCTTGCATACCGTGACACACAGAACACCCATCTGAGGCTCTCTTATATACACATGCTTGCATATCGTGACACGCAGAACAACATCTGAGGCTCTCCTATATACATATGCTTACAAGATTTCACACGCATCCTCTTTGGAGACTCAGCGTTCCGTAAATAATAAGCAGAACAAGCTCGCTACTATGTACAAAGCACGTGTTATTGCAAATTCTAGTTTGTGTATCACTAATACTGTATCAAAACTGCTGACTTTCTACATTTCCGCGATTCAAGACGCGTTATACAATATTGCGATAGGGTTTTTGAACATTCAGGAATCAATCTGTCAAAAACTCCGTAGAAACTCCGGAGAAGTCATTAATAAATGCCGGTGTAAGTATTTCCATACTTCTACCCTAAGAATCCACGTCTTGTCCGCACTGTACTCCACACTACCACATTAGCAAAAGACATTTGCTATAAAAAGGACTACATTTCTGCTTGTTATAATGTTAGGGCTTTCTTTTTGATAAAGATAATTATAACATGTCGACTTGCGCTGATGTTTGTAGAGCGTTATAGCCGAGCGCATAGTCAATAGCAGGTGCTATTTGTGATGCAGGCACCAACGTTTGCCCAGAGATAGAGTTTTTGACACTGATTTTTTTTAGATTTGGAGCCATACTATATTTTCACGTTTGCGCATGCACGAGGTAATTTCATTTCCGGTCTAGTAGGAAATATGGTATCTCTTTTAAATTGTATGTATGTATATTTATTTATTTCAGCAACAAATACATATTATACAAAATAGTACATATATAGGACATATAGGTAACATATAATGTACATATATTAAGCATATATGCAACATTGAGCTTGTACCCTGCCTAACTTGCCTTACTAGTCACCATCGTATAATTGCATAACATAGATAATTTAAAAAGCATTATTTAAATTGATATCATGATAAAATGAGGATCATGTTGACATACCCGGATTTCTGTAAACTTAGTGAGATACACATATAAATAATGCGGAAACAAAACCTATAAAGCAATTTAACATGTAAAAGATAGTTTTGTGTACCAGTGCTTATATAATGTGAATATCAGTACACATATACATGCCAATTAATCCACCAAGGATTTTTAATAGTTACTCATACTTGCAATTCAATTGCTGACTTCGTTAACTTAATTGTCTACCACAGACTTTAAATAACCAATTTAATTTAATAATATTTGTTTGCTTGATGTTATTTACATAAATATATGATATAAAAATTACAATAATACATAACAGTTGCAAATGGATTGGACCACGAGTTATCACAACATCAGTTACGGTCCTTTCCAAATATGCAGAGTTCAACAAAATAGTTATATCAATATCTAGTTAAACAAAGCAAAGAAATAATGTTTTAACAATAGTAATCGAAAGGAAAAGAAAAAAAAAGAACTACAACATACCAAACAAAATATCGTTCATAAAAAACCACTCCACACATGATAAGCGTCCCGTGTCCAACACCCCACCGCCATAAATAACCAATGACATAGATACCCGTTGTTGAGTGAAGACAAGTTTTAACCCAGTAAATGAAAACACTGGTGCGTATTACCAGTGTTGTATTCTTCACCAAAAAATCTTTCTAAGTAAAATGGTCAGTATGCTTTTATCATAATGATTAATACGTACATAAGTTTATAAACATGCCATTAAGTTTACAACCATGACAAAGTCATGTACATTTACATTTGATAATATAATCATGTTTTTTTTATTTCATAGGTACCTTATAGGCCCGTATGACCGGGTGTATTAATCATTTGATTATAAACAGTATGTAACTATATACTTGTTTAAACATGTCATTATAATAAATAAGATACTTGCTTACATCACGCGCAGTCAATCAATTGCACAAATAGTGATTATAATCCATGTATAATTACAAATAGTGTAAACCATTTTTACAATAATTTCTAACGTGATAATATGAAAATCATGTTGTCTTACAATGAGTTCTGTTAACTCAGTGAGATACGTATTTAAATATTGCGAAAAAAAAACAATGAAGTATTTTAAAAAGTAAAATATAGTGTTGTGTACGAGTGCTTATATTTCACCCAATAAGGTGATTGAAAATCATCAATTGTTTCTATGTCTTAAAGCATTTTGGATAAAATGTCCAGTACATTTAATAAGTTCAGATTCTGTGAAAATGAGTTTCATTGTTTGGTTATCAGATAACATTCTATCAGGAAAGAATTGATCAAATGTATTGTTTAGCATGTGCCTATGTCCTTCATATTTGCTACAGTGTATGTATCAAACAATGTTTTTCAATCTCCACCGCATTTATTAAACACTGTTTACAGAGCCGTTGTTCCCTGGGGATTCAACGGTAACGTCCAAGCTCAATTTCATTTAGAAAATCAACCTGCTATGACTTGAGCAATCACTGATCTTATCGATTTTTTTAGGTTCATGGACACATATTTTCGGTGCAAAAATCCTTCTGAAATATTCTGTACATATCAAGCTTAGTTTGAGATTGCATATCATTTTGCCACTTATTCTCCATTAATTTGTACTTTGCATTTTTAATAAAAATATTCCTTTCTTAGACAAATTAGGTTTAGATTATCAAAGGCGTCAGTTAAATTGAAATGCTCTAGAACAATATTGCGAAAATCGCTGCACCAATGACGTTTACAAATACCATAGTCCCATAACAAAACATGTTCTTAGTCATCCGTTGATTGTTCATTGTAACCACTCGTCCCCAAAGTCGTAAAATGTTAAAATGTCGCCTTAAAATTGGTTGCATCCAACGCATATCGCCATGTATAGCACCGTTTGATGTACATTTATGAACACCGAGGTAAAAACGAATAACCTTGTTGTGTATAGTAATTGGCTTAAAATACGCATATTCCTTTTAGACAGGTACTATCCGAACATCGGTATAGCTTGTATTTGGGTTGAAAATGTCAAATGTGTGTTACAACTTGCAAATATGTATCATTTTACGACTGTTATATCTTAGAATCAGGTATTCATTAAGTACTGTTACAGTACGATTATACAATAAGTATTGCTTCATATGCAGACAATTTTGCCCGATAAATCAGTACATTTAAATTATACTATCCAATACATGGTCGATCATGTACACTTAAAATCAATAAAAAAAAAACTGAAGATACGAAATGAAGAAGACAATCTGCAGCTCAGTGCTGTAAGGTCAAAATTATAGTGGTTTGAGACCTAAGATATTAATATCCTTTGTTGAATTAAACAAATTATAAAGCGCTAGAAAAAAAAAAAAAAATGAAGAAAAAAAAGAAATGCAGGCCTAGGATGGTGTCAATAATTGACTTTTAATGATAATATCAGTGGTGTTTATTTTCACTGATGGCCAAAACCACTTTAGTTCGCGTAAACACATCAAATTAACTAGTTCCGTGTTTTCGCCGAAGAACAATTCCGATATGGGTGAATACTTTGGCCGTATATTGATCGCTTGAGAGTGAATGTTTGTTAAACGTCGGAAACTAGGAATGTTATTCTGTTTACGTTTATTTTTTCCAAAGTTAATATCAACAAAATCTAGGTTATATTTTGAACGCGAATTACAACGAAATATTAACGCTTTACAAGTACGTACGACAGGATCAATGATAGATACATGGTAGTTCTGGACGAGTTAGCGGAGAGGTGTCGGTGTCGTTTTTAATAGTTCAAGGGCATGAAAGTAGTGTTCGTATGTTAAATGCTCCTTGTGTTGGCGGGGGTGCGCGTTGGTCCATTTATAACCGAACAGACGGGGAATCTCTTTCATAGGTTTTCGGCTTAGACAGGGAAATAAAACTAAGGCATAAATGTTTTGATGATAAAATCATTTACATACCGGCGACGGTTGAAATGACCACGTCTGATCGGGATACCCATGAATCTTGTTTAGTCTCGCATAAAATTGACATATTGTATATTAAACCTATTGAACACACACATATATCAGTAGTCCTACTTGATATTCACTCGCAAAGTATACATGATGTTTTTTCCAGTTTATGTAAAACAGAATAAAAATATGAAACTTGAAACTGGAACTGTCATGTTGAGGGTCATATCCTGTTTTAAAGACAACAAGATTGAGCTTGATGATCTCAAAAGAACTACACTACTCGTACCACGGTAAGTCGCGGGAGTAATGAACCCCATACGTTCAGATCATCTTTTTTCCTTCTTTGTCTATATAAAACCGACATCAATTTCGAATACAGGTAACAATCGATAATACGTCTGCTAATATATACACTGAACGACTTTCAAAACGCAACAGGGAAATAAACTAAGATAACTGAAATATTTCAATAGAAGTTAAATGTTAATTTCATCTATTCTATTTAACCATATCTGCAGTTGAATTGCTGAAAATTTCATTCAAAATTGATCAACATTAAATTTGTTAAATTCAAAATATAACAGTACTACCACCAAAAGAGTCACAATATCCACCATTAGCGGCAATGCACGCCTGACATCTCCTCCGCATATTGGTATATACCGGGTATTACTTTTGTTATTTTTACTTTTGGGGGTCGTACTGTTATTCTCTGAATTTACCAAGTTCATTGTTGATCAATTATAATTAAAACTGTAGCAAATCAACTGTAGATATAGCTAAATAGAATAGATGAAATTAAAATTTAATTACTATTGAAATGTATCGGTTATCTTCGTTTATTTCCCTGTTGCGTTTTTAAAGTCGTTCAGTGTATAGAAAAGACGTCATCGCTGTCGGTGAAGTTAAATTTCGATAAGTATGTGCGTGTTTGTTCTTGTATATGCACGCACATTTTTAACCTGTATATTTGAAGAGGAATTTTAACCGCTTCATATTTGAAAACAAATCAACGATAATGCGGCTGATACTTATATGTAATTGGAAAACCAGATCTATGAATAGACTATGACTCATTGCTACTTGAAGGTTACCGAATGAAGAGTTAAAGGTGTAAGGCGTACATATGGTTTACTGCTAAGAAATGAAGTGTTATTTTGTGGAATATATATTGATAACACTTTTATCAAAACAATACATATGGATAGATTTACGACAAACAAATTAATGTTGTTTAAATCAAAATAGGAACATAACAGCTTTTTTTCAGCAGACATACAACTAGTACTTGACATTTCTTCACTATACTGTTATGTCACAAAAAGCTAGTATACACAAACTTATCATACTCTATACATGTTTCGGTTCTCATTAAACAGTGTATATCTACACTTTGTAGATTAACGCTGTGTAGGTGTGACATGTAATTACGCAGAATTCTTATAACTTAAACAACTAAGGATAATATGACTACATACGCATTAGCACGTGGATCAAATCGTAACGTCATAACATGTGTCTTTTTTGTTGATATGTGACTTTCTAACATATTTACATTGTGTAACCTTTCCTTTTACATGTTTACAACAACAACGTTTTACATTTGTGTACTTTACTTCATTAATTTGAAAGCATTTCAGGCACATTTTGTACACACATACATCTGAATAAGCTGTATTTTAACACTTAGCCCGCTATAAATGTGTATGGAATGTCCCTTATTTAAATATAGCCCATTCCAGTTATGTTACAAAGTGGTGTTTTGGAGAAATGACTGATGAGCTTACTTACAGGCTGATCTGGGTTTACAGTGGACGCAAATGCTATTTAGTCGCCCTTGGCAGGCTAAGGGTTCAGTAAAAAAGCAATTATGCTAATAATGAGGAGAAATGTTTCTGGCAAGAACACGTTTCTGCGGGTTTACTTGAAGCCTAATTTATGTCACCGTGACAACTGTTTTCTCTCGATATTTGCCCACATGGTTTGGTTTATTATTAGCTCGACTTTTTTGAATAAAACAAACGATCTAGTGTCATCACTTGACCGTTGTCTGTGTCGTGTCTGCGTTGTCTGCATCCGGGGAGATGTTTGTATGTAAGATTGTCTCCGAAACTACTTAACATAATGGATGGAAATTTCACACATGCATTCGGCATCATTAGACAACATCATATAGTCAGGTACTAAAACTCATGATTTTATTTTAACAAAAGTATGACCCCTTTTATAACTACACAATTTAGGTAACAATTGCAATACTACTTGTTATGCAATTAAGCAAAAGTATGCTCTTCAGCATAGTTTCCCAATAAATAAACAAGGCTTTTTGTTTTAAATCAATACTGAAAACAGGGATCCGTCGGAAGATACAAACACAAACAAGAGATTAAAATAGAGACTTTGCTTCCAGTTCCGTTTCTTCTCAGATACATAAGACTTTAGTATTTTCTCTTATGCTAGGTTCCCACTATCACGATTCGCGGCACGATTGAAATCGTGGTCTTAATCGTGGACTAATCGTGGTGATCCTATGAGATCTTATCAGATCTTGAGGTCAGTCGTGGCAATCGTGTTAATCGTAGAAAATTTTTGAACTGTTCAAAAGTTTTCTACGATCAACACGATCAATTGTCAATCGGGATCATCGTATCAGATCGTATTGCATCGTAACAAAGCGCGACAGATCGCATCTAATCGTGCTTCCAAATCGTGGTGATCGGGATCGATCTTAGACAAGACAAACACCACGCTCTGTTGAGATGTGTTGCAATCTCTCACGATCTGTCACGATCTGTTACGCTCTGTCGGGTCCCATTGCTCAAGACCTGACACGAATGACTCACGAGCAGATAGGAGTTGATACGAGAAGATGCGAGTAAATGCGAGTAGATACGAGTAGTTACGTTTTTACAAGAACGCTCACGATCTGTTACGACTTCCTCTCTGGCGATAATGTAAGTATACAGTAATACTGCAAATGCCACGTTGTCATCATCCGCAACTCCTGCCATCATCAATGGTTGAGGGTTGTAGTGTTCACTCTGTAAAAGTTCAAGAAACAATGAAGTCCATGGTCAGTCGGGCTGTATATATACCCGTCGGGGTCCAGTCGTAGCTCAAATCGTGATCACCCTCGATCATGATCGTGAAAGATATCGCGACCACAATCGTATCATATCGTAACGGAGCGCATCGGTTCGTGATAAACGTATCGGAACGTATCTGCACGTACCAGATCGTCCCAATTCGGGGAACCCGATCGTGATGATCGTGTCAGATCGAGACCCAATCGTGGACTCGATCGAAACAATCCTATCGGAACGTATGTGATCGTATCTGAACGGGAGATCAGACCGTGACAGATCGTGACACCTGAAATTGACAAATCGTGACCAGATCGCATCCGAGCGCAAGAAATCGTATCAGAACGTATCGACTCGCATCACCTCGTATCCAAACCTGACATTTCAGAGAAGTTCCACGATCAGCTACGAATGGCCAATCGTGGCGTTCGTAACGGATCGCACGACAGTGGGAACCTAGCATAAGCAACGTTGTTACCTCTGCCTAAAACCTGTCAAGTGCAATTCGACACACCAATAAACTATTGTCGACTCCTTTAAAATGAACTCTTTTGTTATTCTGCAACGAACACTTTTTGATTTCTCGTTTGAATACACGACATTCCGGAGTCAGAATCTAAATAAACATAAAAGCGTTACTTTGTAATTTGAAAATTTAGAACAAATAAATGCTCACGTAAGACCATTTATGTTTTCCGTCCTTTAGGCTGCTGACAATATATATATTAAGGTTGTGTGTGCAACGGACTTCTACGACTATCTCAAATGAGTAAATATTGGACAATGAAATCACAACCAGCTCTGGGTATAGTATAATTATGATCATCAGCCTTATTTAAACACACTCACGAAGAGACATTAATTGACAAATGACGGTTTTTTAGTTTTCATACTTTAATGACAGAAATTTGATCTGATCGGATACTGTTGGGATTGGGAGCTACGAAAGCACATCATTTCTTTTATAAAGTGAACTTGGACAAGTTTAAATTTTTAAAAATACCAAGACAGTTTGGATATTGGCTAATTACTGACTTTAAAATTGGAAAAAATCAAATATGCCTTGTTACTTGTTATTTGCAAAGTGTACCCTGTTCTTTGGAATCTCATATTTACTCTGCGTTAAAGCGTTTCGTCGTGATAGTTACTTTAAACAATGTCACGGAAAACAACTGTCTAACGTCTTTGAGACATACGCAGGACTGTCTAAGGTCAAATGTGCGGAAAAATGCCAATCTCGTATGATATCGAACGCATGTTCAGGAGCCAACTACAACAAACAGACGGGAGAATGTGGTTTGAGTAATGATAAAGCCCAAATGACGACGGACACGGATGTCAATCACTTTGTAGCAGTAAAATTGCAATCAGGTAGATACATTTAGCTAGAACTATTTAAAAGTATATATGCTTAGCAATTAAATACTATGGAAATTCCCAGTACACGATTCTTAAAGACGCACTTTTATAAGAAACTCATATATGTATCATATGCAAATCATATGATTGCATTATCATTCTAGTATGGATCTCATATGACACTTATATAAAAGGAGCCACATATGATTCTCATATAAAATATATCATGTGATATTTATTTAATACGAGTTTCATCAATATCATTTTCATATAAGAGTAAATTCATAAAATCTTCATTTTTTAAAACACACACATTTTCATTTTATTCTCATGAAAAACATTCTTCAATTTGTATATGATTCTCATATGATACATATTATGTAAAAAGGAGCAGTACACGCTTATTATACAAAACCTTTCATATAAGGCCCATATATTTCATATGGGACATATTATATAAAAAGGAGCAGTACATTATTATTATACAAAACATTTCATATAAGGCCCTTATACCATAGCTCTAATGGCTTTCCTTTGTTCTTGCTTATGATATAATTTTCATAAACCTGAAGTTCTGAGCCTAAACCGTGCTTTAAATGCCGATATATTTCAGCCGTGCTATAAATGACCGATTCGGCAGTTATACCATGGTCTACTCAATTTTGCGCGCGCGCAGTTGTAATTTACACACAACCTGTCAATCAAAACGACTAAACTATTTCAAAAACAGCACTCCTTGACATTGCATTTGCCCAATAATATACAAAGGCAATTGGCTGCAATAATCAAAACATGGGTCATGCTCATGCCGCGTGATAATGCTATTTCTTCATTGGATCTAGCTGTTGTTTTTACTGAAAACTGCAACGCCCTAAAATGTCTTGCACATGCGTAGTTGGATAAATGACTCTGGTACAAACATTTATAGCATATTTTTCTAATATAGGATTTATACTGCACTCTCGGGCCTGCGGCCCTCGAGAAGCAGTATAAATCGCATATACTCGACAAAATATGCTATTAATATTACATATATCTCATATAATACATATTATATAAAAAGGAGCAGTACATGATTATTATACAAAAACTTTCATATAAGGCCCATATATCTCATATGATACATATGATATGAAAATGAGCAGTACGCGATTATTATACAAAACCTTTTATATAAGGCCCATATATCTCATATGATACATATTATATATATAAAAAAATGAACAGTACACGATTCTTATATACAAAATGTTATATAAGAATCATCTGAGAATCATATACAATTTATCGTTAGATCATATACAAGTTGAAAATATGTTTGTCATCGGAATCATATGAAAATGTGTGTGTTTTAAACAAATGAAGCTTTTATCAATCTATTCTTATTAATTATTATGTGACTCCTTTATATAAGTATTGTATGATATTCGTATGGGCTGCATTGGTCATTACCAATGAAATTAACATAATTATCAAATATTTGCAAGACATTTTTTTCAATCGATATTTTCGAGACAACAAATAACGAAATGTTTTAATTTACCTGCTTAAAAGAAATTATCAGTTCGTTCGTATTTCAGTGAAAGGAGGAATTTGTATCTCTCCCATTTGTTTTGATCTAATTAATACCAACATATTGTTTTTGGGCCGAAAGGTTTTCGCATGTATGTGGTAACCTATTTTAATGAAAACTGACGATTAAGTGGCTTAGTCAATCGATTGAGAATACGCACTAACGATGTACTGGCTTGGTGCATTGATTAATATGTAACATGGGAATGCCCACCCAAGACGTGATAATTCATCAATAATCTCCGCTCTATATACTGATAAAAATGTCTTAAAAGACAATACTCCTATTAACGAACCTGTAGAACACAGTAACTCACTAGAGATCAAAGTAAATTCATCCAAAAGGCTATTTGATACAATTCTGTCTTGACCTTCATACCTGATTTATTCGATATTTAATTTAATGCTCAGTGACACATGAACTTGCACTTAAAAACAGCAATTTCAAAGACTTTTATATACACGTGCCTACATATCGTGACACACAGAACAGCCATATGAGACTCTCCTTCATACATTTGCTTGTATACCGAGACACACAACATAGAACAGCCATGTGATGCTCTCCTTTATGCATGTGCTTGTACACAGAACAGCCATCTAAAGCTCTCCTATATGAAAGTGCTTGCATACCGAGACACACAGAACAGCCATCTCTGACTCTCCTATATACATATGCTGACATACCGTGGCACACAGAACAGTCATCTGTGACTCTCCTATAAACATGTGCTTGCATACCGTCACACACAGAACAGCCATATGTGATTCTCCTATATACATGTGCTTACATACCGAGATACGCAGAACAGCCACACCTGAGACTCTCCTATATACATGTATGACCCATACTGTATTTTTACGTTTGCGCATGCGCGAGGTTATTTCATTTCCTGTCTAGTAAGAAATATAATATATTTTTTAAATTGGCTTATGCTAATTCGTTCAATATTTAAAACCACTTAATTGTGTTTTTAAAACATATATCAAGTAATAGATACTATTTCTGTTATACATTTAGTTCTGCGCATGCAAAAACTCTGTTTAAAGGGTCACAAGGTATTCTTGATTTTTTTAAAAACTTGCAGCGTTACGTTTTATACGCAACTGGCATTTGTACATTAATTAATAATACTTCTAAGAATAGTATATAGCAAATTGTGTTTGCTTATTGCTTACTGATGAAAATGTTGCACCAATTATATATTTAGACATATGGTAAACTAAGAATAATACGGCCAGGTTGTTGGTATTCCTATGGGTACTAACTGTGAACCGTTTATCTAAGATTTATTTTATTATACCTTTTATGAAAAATATTTTATGAAAGAGTTTATCCCCTGCTAGCCAGGGAGACAGTATTGAGTTGTTTAATAATACATCTCGGTATCTGGATGACATACTCAATGTTGATAATCCGTTCTTTGCTCATGGTCACTAATATATATTCACCATAGCTCCCAGGTCATTCGATTTGCTAGGAAATGTAACGATGTTAAGGACGTCAATGATCGAAATCAAGTTATTACAAGTCGGTGAACTTCTTTAGCAAGGTTTTCGATATCGCAAACTACGAAGATATTTCTAAAAGTTCTATCAACGCAATAAACACTTACCAAAGAAGCAGAACACCAACTTACAACATACAACATTTCTGCGTCTATGAATACCACAACCTTTATTATAATGAGATGTGATCTACATGTACAAATCTCGTAAATTAAAGGGTGCTGACAGTATTTACGTGACCACTTTACAAAGTTAAACAAGACATTCGCCAGAAAAGGATACAACCTTTAGTATTGCAACGCACTTCATATTTAGTAATTGGCCCCTCTACAGTCAGTCATTACACTTTCTCTTGTGCGATGACCGGATAACCTCATAATACTCTATGATAGTACTTTCCGCAACCCTAAAAGACGAGGTTGGTGCATACGAACGTCCGTCCCTCATATTGTATGGTCGTACTCTAGATTGGTGTTTTCTCTTTGATTGCAACTGATGATTTGTTCAATACAATTCTGGATGCGTCCTGAGGTGTTTCTATTTGTGTACCATCTTACAAACACCTCTCATGAACAGAATCAATAGAACCGAGTCTGCTACTTTTCTCTCTTGTTTGTGTTTGTTGCTTACAAGCGATCACCTTTTCAGTATTTATTCATATATCTTTACTGGTACAGCAACATATACGTGTATCGTTTGCTAATTTCTTTAGATGTGGGCTTTATTGTTAGATAATTCCTTATTATGGGATTAGCTTTTGTTTACACTGTCTTGTCAATTTGGGCGCTGACGACATTATAATATCGAAGTTGTGTAGACCATATTGTATACCATATTGTCTACTGACTGTTTCAAGTCAGTAACCCGATCTACACCACTCATTTGGTTGTGTTGTCCTTTACAATGTATATTTGATTTTCTCTTTGTTTGTCGTACAGTGCGGATCTACGGTGTCATTGCGTTTGGGTGCTGTTGTTTATATAGGAATATGTTTTATCATTGTTTTATTAAGACTGTTCTTCAGAATTAATATAAGTTGCAACACGTCTCACGACCAGTAGCACCGGCTTAAGAGGTATTCTACGTTAAAGCCACAAAGGCTAGTGTTGATGATCCCAAAGGACCAGTAAGTAAAAACACCACTTCCACTTGGATAAAACAATGCTCTTTATACTTTGTCTAATAGTGGTTTATTAAATAGGCACCTTGAATTCTTACTGAACTGCTAAACTGTTTTTCCACACGCGAATTCTTATAACTAACTAGCGGAGAAAGTAAGTTGTATCTCTTATATGTTATATTACACTTGAGTGTATAGATATACAAAGGTACAATGTCGTAAGAAGAAATATAAAACGATCGGACAGGGAAAGTAGCATTCAAGGAGGACAAGTATAAGTAAACAAAAGGTGATTCAGTTGAACGTCATCCGTAATTAATGTTTTCAAGAATCGTTATTAGAATTGTGTTCATATCATGCACACAGAGACATTGTCAATACGAGTGTTTACTTTAAACAAAACGAATCAATTATCGCGCACAGTTTATTTGACAAACAATGATGTTTACCGTTTATTCTGTTTGCTTTATTTGTTTGTTTTTACGACTCTGTTAGCGGCTGATGCTAGTCTCCTATTATCGATCTTTATCGCGAGTCCAATTACTGTTTTTTTATTTATAAATGTAATTTCCCGTAAAACGGTTCAGGCGATAAGCGTTGCAATGGGTATAAGTGTGTAATGACGACGCGCTGCTGGTATTCCGTTGTGAAAAATAGCAGTTAGAGAAGTAACAGCAAAAAATAGCGTTAAAGTTCGATCCAATACTTGTGGATAATGTCAGACGCCGAACAACACCAGTATAAATGAACTCTAACTAATGGACATGTTGGCCATAAACAGTGGTTACGTTGATGTATTTGTCATACATGGGAATCTTTTTTCATCCTTTGGTGAACATGTACAATGAGGAAAACACACATTTTATTACAAGTCAAGGAAAATCGTAGCATGTTAGCAAAATGAACAGAAAAAACAATAAACTCGTGTATATACCCTAGTTCAAGGTTCACCATGGGTTCTCCTTGAACCAACCCAACATGCACATTATCATTATAGTAACTGCACACATTTTATAATGGGATTAACTATATTAAAGTTTAATAAATTGTGTGTGCATGTTTATATTTTACACATCAAAAAAACATTACCCCTTAACCCGCTAAGCACGACTATATGGCCTTTGCGTCCATTGTAAACCCATATAAGCCTGCGAGTAACTCGCATGCTGATCAGGGTTTACAATGTCCGACTGCTGATCACTTATTTCCCCCAAAACACCCCTTAATGGAAAGGTCTTAATTCAAAGAAAGAACTGTCCATTATATATATGTAGAGGGTTACTGGTTATGTTCGAACGAATATCGTGATTACATTTTACTTTCGAAAGTCGGCTTTAACTGTTATGTTCTACATCCCTTTTCTGTTTAAATAGAGTCTTCATGTGTTAACATAGTATACAGTAATCAAGTCAGTACTATTTAATGTTTTCAGTTATTTCTTACGTTTCAGACAAGCAATAATGCGTTAAGTATGACAAAACTATAGCTGTTAAAGCAAATACATCTCTCCGTGGTCTTTAACAACTAATGAACTATCCTTGATTTCAGTGTATCAACAAAATAATATGTCTTCACTATCTAAACAGTTAATTAGGTTCATATCAACGAAACATACATACACAAATAAAAAGTATGTTATTTATGTAGTAGTCGTTCTTAGATAGGTATGCGTGAAAGAGATGTGCATAAAAAACTGTGGGAAATGCCCTTAACAAAATTGCGTTTCGTTTTCTTGTTATTCTGTTGTAACATGTAATGTTTTTTTGCAATTGCCGGCTGCGCTTAATGCGATAACGAAAAGAGTACATTTTACTAAGTTATCCAATGTCAAGCTGCATAACATAATTATATGGACCAGTTTGGCGACTTCAAGGATTTCAAGTGTGACCAACTGCTCGAATTAAGACATATATATAATAGTGTTGTGTACTAGTGCTTATATAATGTGAATATCAGTACATATATACATGCATCTTAATCCACCATGGATTTGTAATAGTTACTCATACTTTCAATTCAATTACTGACTACCTTAACTTAGTTGTCTACCACAGACTTTAAATAACCAAAGACATAGTTACCCGTTGTTGAGTGAAGACTAGTTTTAACCCAGTAAATGAAAACACTGGTGCGTATTACCTGTGTTGTATTCTTCACCAAAAAACCTTTCTAAGTAAAATGGTCAATATGCTTTTATCATAATGATTAATACGTACATACGTTTACTAACATGATATATAAGTTTACAACCATGACAGTCATGTACAGTTACATTTGATAATATAATCAGGTACCTTATAGGCCCGTATGACCGGGTGTATTAATCATTTGATTATAAATAGTATGCAACTATATACTTGTTTACACATGTCACTATAATAAATAAGATACTTGCTTACAATTTATCACGCGCACTCAATCAATTGCAAAAATAGTGATTATAATTATTGTTGTCAATTAAACGAGTTCTGTTAACTCAGTGAGATACATATTTAAATCATGTGAAAACAGGAACTATGAAGTATTTTAAAAAGTAAAATATAGTGTTGTGTACGAGTGCTTATATTTCACCTAATTAGGTGATTGATACTCATGAATTAATTGTATTTCTTCAAGCATTTTGGATAAAATGTCCAGAAAATGTTAAAAAATACTGATAAAGGTGATCGTTTGAGAGCAACAAACACAATTAAGAGAATAAAGCAGCAGACTCGGTTTTATTGAGTCTGTTCATGAGAAGTAATGAAAGAAGCAACACTTCTCACGCCCCCTAGCACCGGCTTAAGCGGTATTCTACTTCAAAAGCGGTACTTCAAAAGTTCAGATTCTGTGCAATGAGTTTCACTTTTTCGTTGTCGGATAACATTCTATCAGAAAAGAATTGATAAAATGTATTGTTTTGCATGTGCCTATGTCCTTCATATTTGCTACAATGTATGTATTAAAACATGTTTTTCACTCTCCACCGCATTTATTAAACACTGTTAACAGAGCCGTTGTTCCCTGGGGTAACAAAGGCAACGTCCAAGCTCAATTTCAATTAGCAAACAACCTGTCCTGAGTTGAGCAGTTACTGATCTTATCGATTTATTTACGTTCATGGAAACATATTTTCGGTTCAAAAATCCTTCTGAAATATTCTGTACATATCTAGTTTAGTTTGAGATTGCGTATCATTTTTTCACTTAATCTTAAAATTCTCCGTTAATGTGTAAGTTGCATTTTTATTAAATAGCTCAGGTTTAGATTAACAAAAGTTTGAAATGATTAAAAATATTGCGAAAATCGCTACTCCAATTAAGATTACAAATACTATAGTCCCATAAAAATATTATTTTTAGTCATTCGTTGATTGTTCCACTCGTCCCCAAAGTCGTAAAATGTTCAAATGTCGCCTTAAAATTGGTTGCATCCAACCCATATCGCCATGTATAGCAACGTTTGATGTACATTTGTGAACACCGAGGTAAAAACGAATAACTCTATTGTGTATAGTAATTGGCTTAGAATACGCTTATTCCTTTTATACAAGTACTATCCGGACATCGGTATAGCTTGTATTTGGGTTGAAAATGTCAAATTTGTGTTACATGTACAACTTGCAAATATGTATCATTTTACGATTGTTGCATCTTAGAATCATGTATTCATTAAGTACTGTAACAGTACGATTATACAATTAGTATTGCTTCATATATAGACAATTTTGCCCGATAAATCAGTCCATTTTGATTATACTATCCAATATATGGTCGATCGATCATGTATCTATATCCCCAGCACACTAAAAATCAACAGAAAAAAATCTGAAGATACTAAATGAAGCAGACAATCTGCAGCTCAATGCAGTATGGTCAAATTGATAGTGGTGTGAGACCTAAGATAGTAATATCCTTTGTTGAATAAAACAAATTCTAAAGAACTAGAAAAAATAAAGGAAAAAAAAGAAAAAAAGAAGAGAAATGCAGGCCTAGGATGGTGACAATAATTGACTTTTAATGAAAATATTAGTGGTGTTTATTTTCACTGATGGACAAAACCACTTTAGTTCGCTTAAACACATCAAATTAACTAGTTCCGTTTTTTCATCGACGAACAATTTAAAGTGGGTGAATGCTTTGGCCGTATATTGATGGATTGAGAGTGAATGTTTGTTAAAAGTCGGAAACTAGGAATGTTATTCTGTTTACGTTAATTTTTCCAAAGTTAATATCAACAAAATCTAGGTTATATTTTGAACGCGAATTACAATGAAATATTAACGCTTTACAAGTACGTACGACACGATCAATGATAGATAAATGGTAATTCTGGGCGAGTTAGCGGAGAGGTGTCGGTGTCGTTTTTAATAGTTCAAGGGCATGAAATTCGTGTCCGTATGCAAAATGCTCCTTGTGGTGGAGGTGGGTGCCCGTTGGTCCGTTTATAACCGAACATTCAGTGTTCGTATGAAAAATGCTCCTTGTGGTGGCAGGGGTGCACGTTGGTCCATTTATTAGCGAACATTCAGTGTTCGTATGCAAAATGCTCCTTGTGGTGGCGGGGGTGCGCGTTGGTCCATTTATTAGCGAACATTCAGTGTTCGTATGCAAAATGCTCCTTGTGGTGGCGGGGGTGCGCGTTGGTCCATTTATAACCGAACATTCAGTGTTCGTATGCTAAATGCTCCTTGTGGTGGAGGGGGGTGCGCGTTGGTCCATTTATAACCGAACATTAAGTGTTCGTATGCTAAATGCTCCTTGTGGGGGCGGGGGGGGGGGGGGGGGGCGTTGGTCCATTTATAACCGAACATACGGGGAATCTCTTTCATAAGTTTTCGGCTTAGACAGGGAAATGAATCTAAGGCATAAATGATTTGATGATAAAATCATTTACATACCGGCGACGGTTGAAATGACCACATCTGATCGGGATACCCATGAATCTTGTTTCGTCTGGCATACAATTGACATATTGTATATTAAACCTATTGAACACACATATATATCAGTAGTCCTACTTGATATTCATTCGCAAAGTATACATGATGTTTCTTTCGATTTATGTAAAACCAAATAACAATATGAAACTTGAAACTGGAACTGTCAAATTGAGGGTAATATCCTGTTTTAAGGACTACAATATTGAGCTTGATGATCTCAAACGAACTACACTACACGTACCACGGTAAGACGCGGGAGTAATGAATCCCATACATTCAGATCACCTTTTTCATTCTTTGTCTATATAAAAGAGAGTATGATAATGGACCTTCGGAAACGGCCGAGCACGACACATACGACATTGCAGTCTCGGTTTGATTGTTCATGAGCGGTAGTGAAATATGCTAGCTACCGCTCATGCCCTCTAGCCCCGGGTTGAGCAGAACTCAATATTAATAAAATCAATAGTACAACATTCTAACCATCCCCAAGATGGCATGCATATGGCGGTGGACATGGAGTATCTTTCTTCCCCATGTCGTACGGCGTATGGTCCCAGTATCTAATAAAAATAAATGCACCGAAGAGCAAAATAAACATAATGGAATTTAGTTGGGAGCAGCGGTTATGAAGCCTGCATATTACAAGTAACAGTCAAAAGACTAAGACAACATATCCTATAAGTGGTTAAACAATACCCAGAGCCTTTAAAACCGGCATCTTGGCTTGGAGCAGTCAATTTTGAATACAGGTAACAATCGATAATACGTCTGGTAATATATACACTGAACGACTTTAAAACGCAGCAGGGAAATAAACTAAGATAAATGACACAGACATATTTCAATAGAAGTTAAATTTTAATTTCGTTTATTCTATTAAACCATATCTACATTTGAATTGCTGAAACTTTCAAAATTGATCAACATTAAACTTGTTGAATTCAAAATATAACAGTACTACCCCCAAAAGCAAAAGTCACAATATCCACCATTAGCCGCAATGCTCGCCTGACATCTCCTCCGCTTATTGGTATATACCGGGTATTAGTTTTGTGACTTTTGCTTTTGGGGGTCGTACTGTTATTATCTGAATTTAACAAGTTTATTGTTGATCAATTTGAATGAAAATTTCAGCAAATTGCTAAATAGAACAGATGAAATTAAAATTTAATTAATATTGAAATAAGTCGATTATCTGTTTATTTCCATGTTGCGTTTTTAAAGTCGTTCAGTGTATATAAAAGACTTCATCGCTGTCGGTGCAGTTAAATTTCGACAAGTCTGTGCGTATTTGTTCTTGTATGTGCACGCACCTTTTAATCCTGTATAGTTGACGAGGAATTTTAACAGCTTCATGTTTAAAAAAATAAAAGACAATGCGGAAGATACTTATATGTAATTGGAAAACCAGATCTATGAATAGACTATGACTCATTACTACTTATCTGGACACGTTAAACATATTATTTTATTTGTAAGTCAATATTACAATGAAGTTAAGATTTAATCAAAGTGTTACTCTTTTATCTTTTTAAAGTTCCGAGTCTTGTTTAATCATATAAATACAACACAGTTAAACAAAGGGCATGTATTAATTACTTTTATGTGAAAATTTCCAAAAAAAAAAGAATTTTCTTAATTCAACGATAGAAATATTTGTATACATATAATATTATTTCTACAATACATATTAAATATTCCTGGTAACATGCAACGAGATTGCCGAATGGAAATTTAAAGGTAGTAGTAGTAGATCTTTATTTCCTCCAAGCATAGGAGAGTATACATATATATTACAGTCAAAGTAGTCAAAATATATACAGTTCAACATATAAATGGCATACATACAATACATGTGACTTAAATAAATCCGTACTTCAACTATTCAAAATTCAGAATAATTACAAATCACATGTGACGAATAGAACAAAGATGAATTTAATTCATAAATTGCAGATGAAAAAATAAAAAATAAAAATGATATTAATAATAATAATAGTAATAACACTATATGGTGGTGAGATTGTAATTATTATAACGCCATGTGTCCCTTGTCGAAACGAAAAACAAAAGATAACAAAGTGTGTTATTAATTACGAACCTCCTTGTTTAAACGTTACTATCGGCAAACCTAAATAGTAATACTTCAACAAAGTGAATCTAATTTCAATTAGAAATAAAAGTATACCCCATGAGTGTCCCTTGTTGAAACGAAACACAAGGTTACACAGTGGGATATTAAATAAGTATCATTGTTATATGTATTAAAATATACATTTTGCATATATAATTATTAGTGTTTGATTGTATTTAAACATATATTTTATGATGTATTTCCGTGAGGATACAACATACACTTTCATAAACAATATGCTTGTTATCATAATGATTAACATAAGTTTACGAACAGGCTTCACACTCAAAATACTCTTTCTAACGCGTCTCTATCCAAGAAAAACGGGACGATTAAATATGATTCAATAAAGCCGAGCTATAGGAAGTCCACATATAATAAACAAAGTAAACAGAGTAAAATATTCCAAAGAACTTGCAGTATACAACATGTTTTGCAGATTCTTTGGATTAAGACGTACAACATATCTATAAATATCAATACCGAAATTTGTTTCCAAGCTATTCCAAAACTTTCTTCTAATATCATTTAAAAACACACAGCTACCGAGAACATGGTCTACCTTAAGATAATATTATGTGTCACATAGTTCATACTGATGCTCCATCTCTTCTTGAGCCAGTTTAGCTATTATTGAAATACAACATTTGAACTGTGCTAGTTTTTTTGGATATTGTTTACTAAGAAGCCATAATGCACAAACTGTAAAATTCGGATGGATCGATTTGAATCTAATAAATGATGTTTCAGTCGTTCTAATATCCCATTGATTAATACATCTAGGTCTAAAACTCTTGTGTTTATAATGTTTTTCCAACTATTTTTATTTGGAAAAGTGCCATTTTCTAAGTATTTATTTATTACATATGTGAGGTTGTATTTAAAAAGAATCGCCATGATATCTGGAATAAAACCGATTTGATGATGTCCATTGATTCCAAAAGAGGTGAGACGTAAAAGAAATATATTCTTTGCTGCACAACGAACTACATAATTGGCCAAGAAGTTGCAGATTTTTATTATCTATTTCGTACTCGATTGGCATTGAATTGAATAGAGGAAATGCCACGAGTTCTTTTAGGCAATGATTGACTAAATTTTATGCGAAAACGATGAGCTCGCTCTAACGATAATAAATCTGAAATTGTCAGGCTGGTCCAGGCTTCACAACCAAATAAAGCCTTGGGTAAGATAATGGAGATATATATAGTCCTGCATGTCAGTGGATGTAATCCGTGATCCTGTATCAGACCACTGTTTATTAGACCAAAAAATGTACTTTTGATTTTCTTACAAGATTCTTCAACAGATTTACTTAAAGTAAGATATTTATCAACAACTATACCGAGATGTGTATAGTTTAGCACTTTTTTTAATTCGTTACTTCCTATATACCACAATCGGTTAGAGCTTGTATATTCCCTTTTTTTCCATTGAAAACAATAACACCGCATGTTGACGCATTATATTCAAATCGCCAATTCTTCGCATGATTGTCACAAATGGCCAACATATTATCAAGACCTTTTTTAGAAAGTGATACCAAAGTCATATCATCCGCGGAAGTTGGACAACAGAAACTTTTATTACCTACTAGTAACCGATAACCGCTAGTGCTAGCAGACAGGATATTCATCAATTCATTTATGAAGCATAAGTACATAAAAAGGAGAGATTTTCCCACCTTGCCGTGTGCCTTGCTTAATGCAGAACCACTCCGATCTGTAACCCTTATAAAATACACAGCTTGTCATGGATGTATGCATATCCATGCTTATCTTTAGTAATTTGATATCAAGACCCATTTTAATGCAATTTATAAAAGAGGCCATTGTGCCATAGCCTATCAAAAGCTTGCCTTACATCATTAAACGCAACAAACAGTTTGCTTTTATTTTCTTTACTGAAGTAAATGATTTCACGTAACATAAATGAAGTCAAACTACAGCCTAGCCCAGGTCTGAATCCCCCCTGTAATGTAGACAAAGGTTCTTCTATACTGTCTATTACCTTTTCAAGTATAATACTTTCATAAAGCTTTAATATAGCGGATGACATTGTTATCGCTCTATAACTATTAGGATCGTCCTTGCGTTTCTTCCCACCCTTGAATATGGTAATTATAATACCCTTTTTCATATCTACCGGGATGAAACATCTATTATACATTTCGGTAAATAGGAAAGAAAGACTATTGTATAGTTTTTCACCACCAAATAGCAAATGCTCAGAATAAACTCCATCACATGAGCATGATTTCCCTTTACTGACTTTCTTTATATGTGTTTTTATTAAGTCCACAGTAATATTTGTATTAAACCGTTCATCATTTATGCATCGTATCGTCTCTATTTCTGAGTTAACAAACTGAGCAAATTGATTATCAAATTGAGGTTTATCTACATCGGAATAATTTTTCTCAAAATATTCTCACCATTTATGCGTCACCTCCTTCGGATCTCTGTGGGTAGCACCATCAAATCTAATCTCGTTACCGACACTATTGCAAGCTGTTTTTCTGCGCGCGTTTACTTTCCGCCAAAACAGACCGCTGTCTACTTTGGAAGTCTTATCTATATCTTCATTCAGTTCTATTAGATATTCTTCGACTCCTTTTCTATGGTAGCAGCGAAAAGAAGATTTTGCGTGTTTATAATTTGCATAAGATATAAATTTTGCACCTCTAGGTCGACCGTCATTAATCCACTTATTTCGCATGGATCGCATTTTAAAATGTATTTTTTTCAGAGCGCAATTCCAATAAGGCTTGAGGTACGGTCTATATTTAGACTTAGGGATCGTTTTTCGGATGAGTTATGTATGCAATTAACGATATACGCATATAGCTTATCAGATGACTGACTGCATGTTAATATGTTATTATGAATATATCCTAAGTCAATCATATTGTCCATCTCGTCTGTATATGATCGTACCGTTGATTCATCGAGCTTATTCCATTTAACGGGGCATATACTAATACTCTCGTTAAGTTCTTGAATTGGGGAAGGAGGAGCAAACGAGCAAATTATAGGCCTGTGGCGAGATACATTCAAAGCATTATCATCAGAAATTTCGC
Source organism: Cyrtodaria siliqua (assembly GCA_037043455.1). NCBI lineage: Eukaryota > Metazoa > Mollusca > Bivalvia > Adapedonta > Hiatellidae > Cyrtodaria > Cyrtodaria siliqua. The sequence goes on from JAWPHD010002457.1 coordinate 29,340, forward strand.
AGAATAATAATCTATCTGTCAACTCAAGCGGAAATACAATATGATCAATTAACGACTCGCACCCCGGCACATGGGAAGTAGATCGACTGCACACATATTTATGTCAGACAAGTATCGTGAGAGATATACTCCTCTATCATCTAGGTCTTTTATAAAATGTTGACCCTGCATATGAGTATTAAAATCACCCATTACAATAACGTTCATGCATACTATGATTTTTACTTGGAGAATATATTTGAATAATATATAAAAACACATTTCTAGATACCTGCAATTGTATCCCACATATTCTATCGTTGTCAATTTCAAGAGGTGTTATGCGATTATCTAGTTGTTTTTTCCAAAGTAAAGCTACTCCACCTTTTCCTACTTTTGTTTTCGATGGTAACATTAAATCGACATTGCTTATACCAAATGCATTATAATCTATATGAATGCTATTTAAGAAATGTAAACCTTTATTATAGAGCCAATGTTCTGATATTCCACAAATATCTATTGACTCATTTTGTAAAATAGAACCAAGATAACTAGCACTAGACATGATGCCAGTGGCATTCCATGTCATAATATTTATATTCTGACTTTGTATTGACATCGAAACAGAGGAATATATCTAGTACTAAATAAAGTACCATTTGTTGATTTTAAAAATACTTGTCATATTATTACGATTTATATCGATTGTTGTTGTACCATGTTCTGCATTTAATATCATCTGGCCAGAAACCGTCCTCTGTGACAATGGTACATTGTTTAACGTTTACATTCATTTTGATGACGGTTTGTTTAGACATCTTACTAGTAAATATGTTAATCCACGTAGGTTTAACACCTCTCTTTTTGCAGTAAAAATATATTTTGCTCTCAGTTATAGTAGACTTAAAACCACCAATGTAAAATGATTTTGTTTTATGCCTAACATAATCCTCGAAGTCTTCGTCGTCTTCACAATCAGTGGCGTTGTACGCTGTGTGCGCATATGCTAAATCGGTTGTATTTTCTTCCGCAGCCTCTTTTGAAAGGGATCCCCGGTGTGGACGTCTAGTTGAGGTGAGAACAGTAATTGGTTCCCCTGTAATTTGGCTATCACTAGAATTAGGTCCATCTTTATTAGATATATGTGATACAGGAATACGCGTGTACCTGCTACCATCGTGGTAGCAAGCTCTCGCCAACACCGGAGTGTTGTCATCAGCGTTTCTCTTGCTTGGCGATAACACCGGGATTGCCTTAGCAGCCCTATATTGTGGCGAACGGCTAACGGTAACCAGCGTACTGCTAGCGGCTTGGGCGTATGTACGGTTGCTTGTAGGGGGTTCTGCAGTATTCGGTACAGCCGATATGCTGGCAGGTTGAAGAGGTACACTGGTAACTATATCCTCACTTGCCTTATGGCCAGTTGCACCAGTTGCAACATTGACTCCAGCACTCGTTGAAATAGCCACAGGCGACTTCGGTAAATTCAATACATTGATTTTGTTTTCAATTTTCTGGAACTTATTTTCCATTAATGGGACTTTTGTCAACTTTTCGATTATGACTGCACTCACCAGTGTGTTCGATTCAATTAGAAAGTCTATACTTTCCCTAATAAGCTTTAAATCAGATTTGACCCCAGCTACGCCGTGGCTTCTTTCGTCAAACATACGATCCAAAACTAGGGAATTGTTTTTAATCATTGATTTTAGGTTTCCCTGTTCCTGTTTGATCTCGTTCATTTCTTTCTTAAGAGCAGTCATGCTCTGCTTTAGTTCTGACTTTATCTCTATATTCTCCTGTTTCACAAGGACCATGTCCGCTTGGAGCACATTGATAATAGTTCTTAAAGTCTTATAGTTTGAGTCAAGATTGTCTCGCTCTGTGTTTCTAGCAGGTGATCCACAGTAACCATTAAGAGTATCACATATTAGCGACCTAGTGCTGCACTTTGGTAGACTCAATACTTCTTTAAGCTCCATAATAGAGCCTCCGTCTAGCATAGATACCAGACAGTGTATGTTTTTTCCGAGTTTGTAAGCTAAAGGGTCACCTTTACGAGTATTTTTCCGCTTTATCAGTTCGGTTGATTGTGGGTAAGGAAACTTTTCCAAATGCTTGACATCGTGATACACGCTATACCTAATGGCCTCAAGATTCTGTTCATTGCTATGCACCGTTGATACAACTTTTGCAATAAATAGGTCTTTAGGAAGCTCACAGTATAATTGCACAAGCTGCTCAGAATTAAGATTTTCACAAATGTTTTCTTGCAATTGTGAGTTGTTGAGGGAATTGTAAATAGCATCAACATTTTGCTCATTTACCAAAACCGTTGTTGTATCTAATACAAAGACAGCCAGCGTTTTCACAGATGTTTGTGAGTCAAAAGACAGTTCATGGTTATAAACCTGTTTTGCATGGGTCTGGGAGTTGTCAAATACATCATCTTCATCTCTATCAGATTCCATTTTGTATTTTACTAAACACAACTACGCATGAAACTCTGTATATGGTGTTTACCAGCAAAACACACTTTCCCGGAGGCACTTATTATAGTAAGGTATTTGATCTGTTTGTGTTATTTTGTGGAATATATATTGAACTTATCAAAACAATACATGTTGACAGATATACGACAGACATAGTAATGTAGTTTAAATCAAAATAGGAACATAACAGCTTTTATTCAGCAGAAATGCCACTAGCATTTGACATTTCTTCACATATCCTCTTATGTCACTCAAATTTAGTATACACAAACTTATCATACTCCGTACATGTTTCGGGTTTCATTAAACTGTATATCTGCACTTTGTAGATTAACGCTGTGTAGGTGAGACATGTAATTACGCAGAATTCTTATAACTTAAACAACTGATAAGGATAATATGACTACATACGCATTCATTACGTAGTCCCGCTTTAATCCATTATAACGTGGGACAAATTGTAACGTCATTACATGTTTGTTTTTTGTTGATATGTGACTTTCTAACGTGTTTACATTGTGTTACCTTTATTTTTACATGTTTATAACGTTTTACATGTTTAAACAAACATTTCACACACATACATCTGAGTACAGCTGTATTTTAACCCTTATCCCGCTATGAATGTATAATGGACTGTACATTCTTTAAATAAAGACCATTTCAATTATGTTACAAAGGCTCTTTGGAGAAATGACTGATGAGTAGCAGGACATTGTAAACCTTGTACTCGCAGGCTGATCTGTGTGTACAGTGGACGCAAAGGATATTGTATCGTAAGGGTTAAGTAAAAAGCAATTATGATATTAATGAGGAGAAATGTGTCTGGCACGACAAAAGTTCTGCGGGTTTAATTGAAACCTAAATTATGTCACCGTGACAACCGTTTTCTCTCGATATTTTCCCACATGGTTTGATTTATTATCGGCTCGGCTTTTTGGAATAAAACTAAAGATCTAGTCTGCATCTGAGGTGACGTTTGTATGTAAGCTTGTCTCCGAAACTAACATAATGGATGGAAACTACACACATGCGTTCGGCATCATTCGACAACATCATATAGTCAGGTTCTACAACTCATGGTGTTATGTTAACAAAAGTATGACCCATTTTAGAACTACACAATGTAGGTAACAATTGCAATACTACTTGTTATGCAATTAAGCAAAAGTATGCTCTTCAGCATAGTTTCACAAGAAGTAAACAAGGCTTTTTTGTTTTAAATAAATACTGAAAAGAGGGATCCCTTAGTGACTTTGGAAAGACAATCAAGTATGCATTGTTACGTGTTATTTGCAAAGTGTGTCCTGATCTTTTGAATATCATATTTACTCTGCGTTAAAGCGTTTCGTCGTGATGGTTACTTGAAACAATGTCATGGGAAACAACTGTCTAACGTCTTTGAGACATACGCAGGACTGTCTAAGGTCAAATGTGCCGAAAAATGCCAATCTCGTATGATATCGAACGCATGTTCGGGAGCAAACTACAACAAACAGACGGGAGAATGTGGTTTGAGTAATAATTAAGCCCAAATGACGAAGGACACGGATGTCAAACACTTTGTTGCACTAAAACTGCAATCAGGTAGATATATTTAACTAGATTAAATGTGTATATGCTTAGCATGTAAATCCCAGTGAAAGATTCTACACTACCGATTTTGACACAAATAAGATTCTCATATGATACGTATTATATAAGAAGGAACAGTACACGATTCTTATACAAAACCTTTCGTATGAGACTCATATAAGTATCATTTGCGAATCATATGATTGTATTATTATTCTGGTATGATTCTCATATATAATAGTAGCCAAATATAATTCTCATATAAAGCAAATCATGTGATATTTATTTAGATTTAATACGAGTTTCCTCCTATAATTTTCATATAAGTGTGTTTTTAAAAAATGAATGTTTTATCAATTTATTCTTATATGAAAATTATATGATGAAACTATTATTTAAAAAAATGATATGACATATTTTACATGAGGATCATATGTGGTTCCTTTTATTTATGTATCGTATATGAATCATACTCGTATGATAAAGCAGTCATGTTTATTATATAAAGAAAAATTGTCTATGTAGTCTATAAACTGCAGAGGTCATTACCAATGAATCTAACATAATTATTAAATATTTGCAAGAGTATGATAATGGACCATCTTTATTTATGATATTCTTTATATACGGTAATTGCGAGAAAATAAATAGCATAATGTTTTATCCCAGGGGCCATATTCATAAAGCAGCTTATGTAGAAAATAATACTTAAGTCAAAATTTAAGATTTTTACATATTTTAATATATCCTTTATGTATTAATCTTTCAGGGTCACTACAAACCGTCTCTTTTAAGATAAATATTAAGCTGTAGGTTTTAGTCTCCATATACAAATTAGTAGTGTTATTTCTTACTGGTCCTTTGAGATCATCAATCCCAATCTTTGTGGCTTTAAAGTAGAATATCGCTTAAGCCGGTGCTAGGAGGCGTGAGAGGTGTTGCACTTCACATTACTTCTCATGAACAGACTAAAAAAAACGTGTCTGCTACTTTTATCTCTTATTTGAGTTTGTTGCTTTCAGGGGATCCACTTTTCAGTATTTATTTTTAGAACTTTAGGAAAACGTCTTAAATCTATATAAATGGGTGTTTGAAAAATTGATAACATTTTACTTAAGTTAATATATTGTTAAAATTGTTATGCTTAACACTGCTTAACATAATTCATCAGTTATTTCATATGTCAATGTAAAGGGGAGTTTGTGTCTCTCCCATTTGTTTAGGTCTAACAATAAAATAAATACCAACATATTGTTTTTTGGGCGAAACGTATTCATAAGTAATTGGTGCATTGATTCTGTAATATGAGAATGCCCAGTCAAGACGCGATAATTTTTCAATGATCTCCGCTCTATCTATTGATGACAATGCCTAAAAAGACAATACCACGATTAATGAACCTGTAAAACAAAATAACTCACTAGAGATCACGGCAAATTTATCCAAAAGTCCATTTGGTGAAATTCAATCTTGCCCTTCATATCTATTTTTTTCAATATTTAAATTAATGCTCAGATGAACTTGCAATCCGAAACAAATAAAGCAGTTATTTCAATGACGTAGACTTATTCAGAAACTGCTGTTTGGGACAGTATTCCTTCAAATCAACGTACTTGCATTACTTAATCAGATTTCACTAAATAGTTCAATGTAGGTTGGATATACAATTAGTAATGGTGTAGTTAACTGCAAAAGGCTTTGCTTGCTCTCATACACTCATTACTGCCTCTGAGGTGTTTACCTATATATACAATCTTACATACTGTGACAACACAAAACAGTCATCTGAGGTTCTACTATATGTGTTCTTGTATACCGTAACATACATAATAGCCATCCGAGGTTCTCCTATATACGTGTGCTTGTATACCGTGACACACCGAATAGCCATCTGAAGCTCTCTTATATACATGTGCTTTCAAACTGTGACACACAGAACAGTCAGTCACCTGAGGTTCTCCTTTACTCACGTGCTTGCATACCGTGACACACAGAACATCCGTCTAAAACTTTCCTATATACACGTGTTTGCATACCTTGTTCTGGACGAGCTCCTTTTGGTGGAGTGGGGTGCACGTTGGTCCATTTATAACAGAACAGACGGGGAATCGCTTTCAATGGTTTTTGGCTTAGACAGGGAAATGAAGACTCTCCTATACATACGTGTTTGCATACCGTGACACACAGAACATACATCTGAGACTCTCCTATATACACGTGTTTGCATACGGTGACACACTGAACATCCATTTGAGACTCTCCTATATACACGTGCTTGCATACCGTGTCACACAGAGACTCTCCTTTATACTATATTACTCTGAGACTCTCCTATATACACGTGCTTACATACCTTGACACACAAAACATCCATCTGAGATACTCCTATATACACGTGTTTGCATACCGTGACACACAGAACAGCAATCAGAGTCTCTCCTCCTGCATACCGTGACAAACAGGACATCCATCTGTGATTCTCCTATTTACACGTGATTGCACACCGTGACACACGGAACAGCCATCTTAGGCTGTCCTATATACACATGCCACATATCGTGACACGTAGAACAGCATCTAAGGCTCTCCTATATACATATGCTTACATGACTTCACAGGCATCCTTTATAGAGACCCAACGTTTCTGTAACTAATAAGCAGAATAAGCTCACTAATATGTATTGGTCCATGCAAAGCACGTGTTATTGCAAATTCTAGTTTGTGTACCACTAATAATGTATCAAAACCGTAGACCTTCTGCATTTCCGCGATTCCAAACATGTTATAAAATATTGTGATTGGGTTTTTAAACATTCAGGAATCAATCAGTCAAAAACTCCGTCCGGAGAAACTCCGGATAAGTCATAAATATATTCCAGTGTAAGCATTTCCATACTTATACTCCAAGAATCCACGGCTTGTCCGCACTGTGCACCGCGCTACCACATAACCAAACAAATTTGCTATAAAGGGATTTCATTTTTGCTTGTCAGCAGAGCAGTATAACAGAGCAGCATTGTCGATAACATGTGCTATTTGTGATGCAAGCACCAACGATTGCCCAGAGACAAAGTTTTTGACACTGATTATGCGCGAGGTAATTTGATTTGCGGTCTAGTAGGAAATATGGTATCTTTTTTAAATTGTATATATGTATATTTATTTCAGCGACAACTACATATTTTACAAAATATTACCCATATAGGACATATATAATGTGAATATTAGTACAAACATGGATTTTTAATTATTATTAATAGTTGCAATCCAATTACTGGCTACTTTAACTTAGTTTTTATACCACCGACTTTAAATAACCAATTTCATAGATATCCGGTGTTGAGGGAAGAAGAGTTTTAACCCAGTAAATGAAAACACTTCACTGATAGTCTAACTACAAGACACGCAGTCCAGTAAATGAAAACACTTTACTGACTATCCGTACTATCAGTGTTTGTATTCTTCACCTAAAAACATTGTCAGTAAAATGATCAATTTGCTTTTTATTATAATGATTAATACATACATAAGTTTAGAAACATGACGTATAAGTTTACAACCATGACATGTACTCGTACATTTACATTTGACGTATGATCGGGTGTATCAATCATTTGATTATAAATAATATGTAACTATATATTTATTTACACATGTCACTATAATATATAAGTTATTTGCTTAAAACTTATCACGAGCAGTCAATCACTTGCACAAATAGTGATTATAATCTATGTATAATTACAAATAATTTTAACCATTATTCAATAATTTCTAACATGATAATATTAGAGTCATGTTGTCATGCAAGGAGTTCTGTACACTCTGTGAGATACACATTAACAAAAACTATGAAGTAGTTTAAAAAGTAAAATATAGTGTTGTGTACGAGTGCTTATATTTCACCTAATAAGGTGATTGATACTCATGAATTATATTTATTTCTTAAATCATTTTGTATAAAATGTCCAGTACATTTAATGAATTCATATTCTGTGAAAATGAGTTTCACTTTTTCGTTGTCAGATAACATTCTACCAGGAAAGAATTTATCAAATTTATTGTTTACCATGTGCATATGTCTTTCATATTTGCTACAATGTCATGCAGCAAAAAAATGTTAGTCGCTCTCAACCGCAATTATTCAACACTGTTTACAGAGACGTTGTTCCCTGGGGATACAACGGTAACGCCCAAGCTCAATTTCAGTTGGCAAACAACCTGCTCTGAGTTGAGCAATCACTGATCTTATCGATCTATTTTTGTTCATGGAAACATATTTTTCAGTACAAAAATCCTTCTCAAATAGTCTGTACATATCAAGCTTAGTTTGAGATTGCATATCATTTTGCCACTTAATCTTTTAATTCTCCATTAATTTTTGCGTTGCATTTTCAATAAATAGCTCCTTTGTGAGACAACTTAGGTTTAGATTAACAAAGGCGTCATTTAAATTGAAATGCTTAAAAAATGTATCGAACATCGCTTCAGCAATTACGTAATCCCATAAACAGAGTTTCGTCGTAATCCGTTGATTGTTTATTGTAACCGGTCGTCCCCAAACTCGTAAAATGTTCGAATGTCGCCTTAAAATTGGTGGCATCCAGCCCATATCGCCATGTATAGCAGCGTTTGATGTACATTTATGAACATCGAGGTTAAAACGAATGACCTTATTGTGTATAGTATTTGGCTTAGAATGCGCATATTTCTTTTATACAGGTACTATCCGAACATCGGTATGGCTTGTATTTGGGTTGAGATGTCAAATTTGTGTCACATGTGCAACTTGCAAATATATATCATTTTACGACTGTTACATCTTAGAATCATGTATTCATTAAGTACTGTTACAGACGATTATACAATTAGTATTGCTTCATGTGCAGACAATTTTGCCCGATAAAAAATCAGTCCATTTTGATTATACTATCCAATACATTGCTGATCATGTATCTTTATCCCCAGTACACTAAAAATCTTTAGAAAAAATCGGAAGATACTAAATGAAAAAAACAATCTGTAGCTAAATGCAGTATTGTCAAATTAATAATGATGTGAGACCTAAGATATTAATATCCTTTGCTGAATAAAACAAATTCTAAAGAAATAAAAGAAAAAGAAAACAAAGAAAAACAATGCAGGCCTCGGATGGTGTCAATAATTGACTTTTAATGATAATATTAGTGGTGTTTATTTTCACTGATGGCCGAAACCACTTTAGTTCGCTTAAACACATTAAATTAACTAGTTCCGTTTTTTTATTGACGAATAATTGCAATATGGGTGAATACTTTGGCCGTATATTAATCGCTTGAGTTCAATATCAACGAAATATATGTTTTATGAAAGCGAATCACAACGCCTTACAAGTACATACGGCAGGATCAATGTCGGTGTCTTTCAATAGTTCAAGGGTATACAATTCAGAGTCCGTATGCAAAATGCTCCTTGTGGTGGAGTGGGATGCCCGTTGGTCCATTTATAACCAAACAGACGGGTAATTTCTTTCATAGGTTTTCGGCTTAGACAGGGAAATGAAACTATGGCATAAATGTTTTGATCCGCCGGGTTACTGATAAAAACATTTATAATGAAGTTTAGATTTAACCAAAATGTTACTCGTTTATCCTTTTAAAGTCCAGAGTCTTGTTTGATTATATAAATACAACACAGTTAAACAAAGGGCACGTATTAATTACTTTTATATGGAAAGTTCCGATTAACGCTGTGTAGGTAATTACGCAGAATTATTATAACTTAAACAACTGATAAGGATAATATGACAACATACGCATTAGCACGTGGAGCAAATGGTAACGTCATTACATGTGTCTTTTTTGTTGATATGTGACTTTTTAACGTGTTTACATTGTGTTACCTTTCTTTTTACATGTTTACAACAACAACGTTTTACATATGTAAACAAACGTTTTACATTTATGGTACTTTACTTCATTAATTTTAAAGCATTTCAGGCAATTTCTGTACAAACATACATCTGAGTACAGTTTGCTGCTCACAAAGGATCACCTTTATCAGTATTTATTAACCCTTAGCCCGCTATGAATGTATAATGGACTGTAACTTCTTTAAATATAGACCATTCTATTTATGTTACAAACTTAAGGTTCTTTAGAGAAATGTCTTATGAGTAGACGGACGTTGTAAACCCTGTACTCGCAGGCTGAACTGTGTTTACAGTGGACGCAAAGGCTGTTGTAGTCATAAGGGTAAAGTAAAAAGCAATTCTGGTAATAATGAGGAGAAATGTGTCTAGAAAGGAAAAAGTTCTGCGGGCTTACTTCATGTACTTGAAACCTAATTTATGTCACCGTGACAACCGTTTTCACTCGACATTTGCCCACATGGTTTGGTTTATTATTAGCTCGACGTTTTTTAATTAAACAAAAGATCTAGTGTCATCATTTGATTGTTGTCTGTGTCGTCGTCTGCGTCGTCTGCATCTGGGGTGACGGTTGTATGTCAGCTTGTCTCCGAAACTACTTAACATAATGGATGGAAACTTCACACATGCATTCGACATCATTAGATCACATCATATAGTCAGGTTCTACAACTCATGATTTTATTTTTAACAAAAGTATGACCCATTTTATAGCTACACAATTTAGTTAACAATTGCAATACTACGTGTTATGCAATTAAGCAAACGTATGCTCTTCAGCATAGTTTCACAATAAATAAACTAGGCTGTTCGTTTTAAATAATTATGAAGAGGGGATCGCTAGGACGCAAGCAACACAAGCAAGAGATAAAATAGCAGACTTTGCTCCCAGTTCCGTTTCTTCCCAGATACATACGACTTTAGTATATTCTCTTAGCAACATTGTTATCCGTGCCTAAAACCTGTCAAGTGCAATTGGACACACCAATAAACTATTGTCGACTCCTTTGAAATGAACACGGAGTCAGAATTTAAATAAATAAACATACAAACGTTACATTGTAATTTGAAAATGTAGAACAAATAAATGCTTACGTAAGACCATTTATGTTTTCCGTCCTTTAGGTTGCTGACAATATACATACAGGTTGTGTGTGCAACGGACTTCTACGACTATCTCAAATGAGTAAATATTGGACAATGAAATCAAAACCAGCTATGGGTATAGTGTGGTTATGATCATCAGCAATATTTAAACACACTCACGAAGAGACATTAATTGACATATAACGGTTGTTTAGTTTACATACTTTATTGACAGAAATTTGATATGATCGTATACTGTTGGGATGGGGAGCTAAAATAACACATCATTTCTTTTTTAAAGTGAACTTGGACAAGCTTTAATTTTAAAAATACAACGACAATTTTGATATTGGCTAATTAGTGACTTTAAAATTGGAAAAAAAATATGTAGCATTGTTACGTGTTATTAGTAACGTGTTCCCTTTTCTTTGGAATCTCATATTTACTCTGCGTTAAAGCGTTTCGTCGTGATAGTTACTTTAAACAATGTCACGGGAAACAACTGTCTAACGTCTTTGAGACATACACAGAACTGTCTAAGGTCAAATGTGCGGAAAATGCCTCGTATGATATCGAACGCATGTTCAGGAGCCAACTACAACAAACAGACGGGAGAATGTTGTTTGAGTAATGATGAAGCCCAAATGACGCCGGACACGGATGTCAATCACCTTGTAGCACTAAAATTGCAATCAAGTAGATACATTTAACTACAACTATTTAAAAGTGTATTTGCCTAGCATGTAAATACCATGGTAACTCCCAGTGAAAGATTCTACACTACCGATTTGGACACAAATAAGATTCTGATATGGTACTTATTATATAAGAAGGCGGAGTACAGGATTCTTATAGAAGCACTTTCATATGAGACTCATATATGTATCATATGCGAATCATATGATTGCATTATCATTCTAGTATGATTCTAATATAACATTTATATAAAAGGAGCCACAAATGATTCGCATATAGAAGATCTCATGTGATATACATGATATATATTTAATAAGAGTTTCATCATATAATTTTCATATAAGAGTAAATTCTTAAAATCTTTATTTCTTTCAAACACATACATTTTCATATGATTCTCATGACAAAACATTTTTTAAACTTGTAGATGATTCTCATATGATACATATTATATAAAAAGGAGCAGTACACGGTTCTTATATAAAAAAAATATATTGCAAATATGTGTGTTTTAAAAACATGAAGCTTTTGAACAGTCTCAATCAAACCGAGACAGCAATTTTCGTATGTGTCGTGCTTCGCCGTTTCAAAAAGTCCATTATCATATTATTTTTTATTAATTTATTCTTATATGAAAATTATATGCTAAAACTATAATTAAATAAATAGCATATGATATATTTTATATGAGGATCATACGTTGCTCCTTTTATATAAGTATCGTGTGAGAATCATACTCGTATGCTAATGCAATCATGTTTATTATATAAAGGAAAGTTGTCTATGTAGTCTATGAACTGCAGTGGTCATTACCAATGAATTTAACATAATTATCAAATTTTTGCACACACTACTTTTCAAACGATATTTGCGAGAAAATAAATAGCGAAATGTTTTAATATACCCCAGGGCCCTTATTCATAGGCAACTTAAGTGTAAAATAATGCTTAAGTCAAAATTTAAGATTTTTACCTATTTTAAAATATCCTTATTAATCTCTCAGGGTCACTACAAACCGTCTGTTTTAAGATAAATATGTAGCTGTAGGTGCTAGTTTTCCATAAACCAATCAGTAGTGTTATTACTTACTGGTCTTTTGAGATCATCAATTCCAATCTTTAAAGTAGAATATCGATTAAGCCGGTGCTAGGAGGTGTGGGAGGTATTGCACTTCTCATGAACATACTCAATAAAACCGAGTCTGCTACTTTTATCTCTTGTTTGTGTTTGTTGCTTTCAAGGGATCTACTTTACAGTATTTATCATTAGCAACTTTAAGAAAACGTTTTAAATCGATAGAAATGGGTGTTTAAAAAATTGATAAAATTGTACTTAAGTTAAGATATTGCTAACATCGTTATGCTTAACACTGCTTAACAGACATGATCAGTTATTTCTTATGTCAATGTAAAGGGGAGTCTGTGTCTCTCTCATTTGTTTAGGTCTAACAATGAAATAAATACCAACAAATTGTTTTTGATGCAAAAGGTATTCGTAAGTAAGTGGTAACTTATGTTACTGGAAACTAGCAATTAAGCGCCTTAATGCATTGTTTAAAAATACACACTAACGATGTCGTGGCTTGGTACATTGCTTTTGTAATATGAGAATGCCCACTCAAGACTCGATAATTCATCAATAATCTCCGCTTTATCTATTGATGAAAATGTCTAAGAAAACAATACTCCTATTAACGAACTTGTAACTCACTAGAGATCACGGCAAATTTATCCAAAAGGCTATTTGGTGAGATTCTATCTTGCCCTTCACATCGGATTCATTCGATATTTAAATTAATGCTCAGATGAAATTGCAATCAGAGACAAATAAAGTAGTAAAGGCTTAGACTTATAACAAAAATGAAGTTAGTGACAGTATTACTTCAAATAACGAACTTGCATTACTAAATCAGGTTTCACTAAATATTTCAATGGTAAAAGTTGGATATGATGTATTTAACTACAAAAGGATTTGCTTGGTCTCATACACTCTTTACCGCCTCTGAGGTGTTTACCTATATACATATGCTTCATACTGTGACACGCAGAATAGTCATCTGAGGTTCTCCTATATACGTATGCTTGTATACCGTGACACATAGAATAGTCACCTGAGGTTCTCTTATATACATGTGCTTACATACTGTGACGCACAGAACCGTCATCTGGAGTTCTCCTATATACAGTGGCGTGGCATGCCTTCACATTGTCCCCAGAAATGAAATAAATAAAATTGAAAAAATGCAATGAAAACTAAGGAGGGGTATGGTTAGCTCATAGCAATTTTTACACCTAGTCTTTTCCGAAAAATTGTCCAACTCCTTTCGCTCGCGGTCTTTCGTAACCGAACAATCTCTACTACCGATATATCGTTCAATTCTATTCTGTTTTGTTCTTGATTTATTATAAGAGCGTTATACATGTCTTTTGTGAAATCGCAGACTAAAAAGCTTGAAATTGCGGATTAAAAGCATATTGCTAACAGCTTAAAATACCGTCAGAAAGCAGGATTGATCTTCCTTTAAAAAAATATCCGGGGGAAGCATGCCCTCGCACCCCACTAGACATTGTACCTGCACATTGATTTAGCACAGCTACGCCCCTGATATACACGCGATTGCATACAGTGACACACAGAACAATTATCTGAGACTCTGCTATATACACGTGTTTGCATACCGTGACACACAGAACATCCATCTGAGACTCTACTATATGCACGTACTTGAATACCGCGTCACACAGAACATCCATCTGAGACTCTCCTATATATAAGTGCTTGCATAGCGTGACACACAGAACAGCAATTTGAGGATCTCCTGTAAAAACGTGCTTGCATACCGTGACACACTGAACATCCATCTGAAATTCGCCTATATACACGTGATTGCAATACACGTGATTGCATACCGTGACACACAGAACAGCCATTTAAGGCTCTCCTTTATACACCTGCTTGCATACCGTGACACACAGAACAGCCATCTGAGGCTCTCCTAGATACATGTGCTTACATACCGAGACACGCAGAAGAGCTATCTTAGGCTGTCCTATATACACATGCTTGCAGAATAGCCATGTGAAGCTCTCCTATATACATATGAGCCGCAACACACGAAAACGTCCCTTCGGACGTTCAGACGACAACGTCATAAAGTAACAATTTATGACGTCGGCCGGTAATCAGTTACTTACTAATCAAATTTCTCATCACTTTCGTGTTTTACCTAGTTATTATATCATAGGGAATATGTTTTCCTAATATAAATAGTTGATGCTATAGAAAATGGTAACTGTTTATATTCTTTGGTGTTATTTAAGCAACGACGTCGTCCAAGACGCTGATGTCAACGTCAAAAGTAATGGCGAGTACAATCTTCAATTTTCAAATTGAGATAAAGTCATTTTTAATTAAGATATCAACACGAAATAAAGAGAATTTTAAAGAGAAAATCACCGAGATTCATAATCATCAAAACACATAAAATGTCACAATTTTGTCTGAAGGGTCATTTTCGCGTGTTTCGGCTCATATGCTTACGTGACTTCACACGCATCCTTTTTGGAGACTCAATGTATCTGTAGATTATCAGCAGAATAAGCTCGCTACTATGTACTTTTCCATCCAAAGCATGTGTTATTGCAAATTCTAGTTAGTGTACCACTAATAATGTATCAACACGGCTGACCTTCTGCATTTTCGCGATTCAAAACATGTTATGAAGTATTGCGATAGATGTTTTAAACATTCAGGAATCAATCTGTCAAAAAGTCCGGAGAAACTCAGGAGAAGTCATTAATAAATTCCGGTGTAAGTATTTCCATACTTCTACTGTAAGAATCCACGGCTTGTCCGCACTCTACACCACACTATCACATAACCAGAAGACATTTGCTATAAAATGGACTACCTTTCTGTTTGTTACAATTTTAGGGCTTTCTTTTCCCTCAAGATAAATATAACATGTCGACTTTCGCTGATGTTGATAGAGCGTTATAGCAGAGCGGCATAGTCGTTAGCATGTGCTATTTGTGATGCAAGCACCAACGTTAGCCCAGAGACAGAGTTTTTGACACTTTGATTATTTTTAAATATGGACCCATGCTATATATTTTTACGTTTGCGCATGCGCGAGGTAATTTTATTTCCGGTATATTAGGAAATATGGTATCTCTTTTAAATTGTATGTATGTATATTTATTTATTTCAGCGACAAATACATATTTTACATAATATTACATATACAGGATATATAGGTAACATAGAATGTACATATATAAAGCATATAGGCAACATTGAGCAAAATTGGATTGGTTTGTACCCAGTCTAACTTGGCATTACGAGTACATAGATAAAGTAATATTTAAATTGATATCTGAAATAAGAATAGGTTTATACATATTTATACAAATATGATAATATGAAGATCATGTTGTCATACCCGGAATTCTGTAAACTCAGTGAGATACACATATAAGTAATGTGAAAACAAAAACAATAAAGTAATTTAAAAAGTCAAAGACATATACATGCCTATTAATCCACCATGGATGTTTAATAGTTAATATAAGTTGCAATTCAATTGCTGACTACGTTAACTTAGTTTGTCTTCCACAGACTTTAAATAAAAAATGACATAGATACCCGTTGTGGAGTGAAGACAAGTTTTAACCCAGCAAATGAAAACACTCACTGTCCGTATTATCTTAGCAGTGTTTGTATTCCTCACCAAAAAGTAAAATGGTCATTATGCTTTTTATCAAAATGATTTAATACGTACATAAGTTTACAAACATGACATATAAGTTTACAACCTTCACAAAGTCATATACATTTACATTTGATAAAATAATCACTTTTTGAGACAACTTATGTTTACATTAACAAGGCGTCAGTTAAATTGAAATGCTTAAACATATTGCGAACATCGCTACACCAATTACGTTTACAAATACTATAGTCCCATAAAAATACTTTCTTAGTAATCCGTTGATTGTTCATTGTAACCAGTCGTCCCCAAAGTCGTAAAATGTTCAAATGTCGCCTTAAAAGTAGTTGCATCCAACCCATATGGCTAAGTATAACAACGTTTGATGTACATTTATGAACACCGTGCTAAAAACGAATAACTCTATTGTGTATAGTATTTGGCTTAGAATACGCCCTATTCGTTTTATACAGTTACTACCCGAACATCGGTATGGCTTGTATTTAGGTTGAAAATGTCAAAGTTGTGTTACATGCACAACTTGTATCATTTTACGACTGTTTCATCTTAGAATCATGTATTCATTTATTATTGTTACAGTACGATTATACAATTAGTATTGCTTCATATGCAGACAGTTTTGCCCGATAAATCAGTCGATTTTGATTATAATATCCAATACATGGTCCATCATGTATCTCTATCCCAAGTACACTAAACATCAATAGAAAAAATCTGAAGATACTAAATGAAGAAGACAATCTGCAGCTCAACGCAGTATGGCCAACTTAATAGTTGTGTGAGACCTAAGATATCAATAGAAATTAAATTTTAATTTCATCTATTCTATTTAACCATATCTACTGTTGAATTGCTACTGTTTCGGGTTTCATTAAACAGTGCATATCTACACTTTGTAGATTAACGCTGTGTAGGTGAGACATGTAATTATGCAGAATCCTTATAACTTAAACAACTGATAAGGATATTATGACTACATACGCATTAGAACGTGGAGCAAATCGTAATATCATTACATGTGTCTTTTTTGTTGATATGTGACTTTCTAACGTATTTACATTGTGTTACCTTTCTTTTTACAACAACAACGTTTTACATATGTAACCAAACGTTTCACATTTGTGGTACTTTACCTCATTAATTTGAAAGTATTTCAGGCAAATTTTGTACACACATACATCTGAGTACAGCTGTAATTTAACACTTAGCCCGCTATAAATGTGTAATGGACTGTCCCTTCTTTAAATATAGCCCATTCCATTTATGTAACAAAGGGTTGTTTTTTCAGAAATGACTGATGAGCTTACTTGCAGGCTGATCTAGGTTTACAATGGACGCAAATGCTATTTTAGTCGCCCTTGGCAGGCTAAGGGTTAAGTAAAAAGCAATTATGTTAAAAATGAGGAGAAATGTGTCTGGCAAGAAAACCGTTCTGCGGGATTAATTGAAACCCAATTTATGTCACCCTGACAACCGTTTTCTCTCTATATTGGCCCACATGGTTTGGTTTATTATTAGCTCGACGTTTTGAATAAAACAAATGATCTAGTGTCATCACTTGACCGTTGTCTGTGTCGTGTCTGCGTTGTCTACATCCGGGGAAATGTTTGTATGTAAGCTTGTCTCCAAAACTACTTAACATAATGGATGGAAATTTCACACATGCATTCGGCATCATTAGACAACATCATATAGTTAGGTACTACAACTCATGCTTTTATTTTAACAAAAGTATGACCCCTTTTATAACAACACAATTTAGGTAACAATTGAAATACTACTTGTTATGCAATTAAGCAAAAGTATGCTCTTCAGCATAGTTTCACAATAAATAAAGAAGTCTTTTTGTTTTAAATAAATACTGAAAAGAGGGATCCTTTGGAATCTACAAGCACTAAAAAAAAGGTTAAAATAGCAGACTTTGAGATTTGCACAATAGATTAAAATAGCAGACTTTAAAATGAACACTTAACTCTCTTTTTATTCTGCAAAGAACACTTTTTGATAAAAAACACATGATTTCTCGTTTGAATACACGACATTCAGGAGTCAGAATCTAAATAAATAAACATACAAACGTCACATTGTAATTTGAAAATTTAGAACAAAAAAATGCTCACGTAAGACCATTTATGTTTTCCGTCCTTTAGGTTGCTGACAATATACATAAAGACTGTGTGTGCAACGGACTTCTTCGACTATCTCAAATGAGTAAATATTGGACAATGAAATCAAAACCAGCTCTGGGTATAGTGTGGCTATGATCATCAGCCATATTTAAACACACTCACGAAGACACATTAATTGACATATAACGGTTTTTTAGTTTGCACACTTTAATGACAGAAATTTGATCTGATCGGATACTGTTGGGATTGGGAGCTAAAACAGCTCATCGTTTCTTTTTGAAAGTAAACTTGGACAAGTTTAAAATTTAAAATATACCACGACAGCTTGGATATTGGCTAATTAGTGACTTTAAAACTGGACAAAAATCAAGTATGCATTACGTGTTCTTTGCAAAGTGTTCACTGTTCTTTGGAATCTCATATTTACTCCGCGTTAAAGCGTTTCGTCGTGATAGTTACTTTAAGCAATGTCACGGAAAACAACTGTCTAACGTCTTTGAGACATACACTGGACTGTCTAAGGTCAAATGTGCGGAGAAATGCCAATCTCGTATGATATCGAACGCGTGTTCAGGAGCAAACTACAACAAACAGACGGGAGAATGTGGTTTGAGTAATGATACAGCCCAAATGACGACGGACACGGATGTCAATCACTTTGTAGCACTAAAATTGCAATCAGGTAGATACATTTAACTAGAACTATTTAAAAGTGTATATGCTTAGCAATTAAATACTATGGAAAATCCCAGTGAAAGATCCTACGCTACCGATTTTGACATAAATAAGATTATCATATGGTACTTATGATATAAGAAGGAGCAGTAGACGATTCTTATAGAAACACTTTCATAAGAGACTCATATATGTATCATATGCGAATCATATGCTTGCATTATCATTTTAGTATGGATCTCATATGACACTTATATAAAAGGAGCAACATATGATTCTCATATAAAATATATCATATGATATATATTTAATAAGAGTTTCATCATATAATTTTCATATAAGAGTAAATTCATAAATCTTCATTTTTTAAAACACACATATTTTCATTTTATTCTCATGAAAAACATTCTTCAACTTGTATATGATTCTCATATGATACATATTACATAAAAAGGAGCACTGCACGATTATTATACAAAATCTTTCATATAAGGCCCATATATCTCATATGATACATTTTATATAAAAAGGAGCAGTACACGATTATTATACAAAACCTTTCATATAAGACCCTTATACCACAATAGCCTAAATACACACTATGCATCGTGTAATACCCGAGGATATACACAGCATATGTTAGTTATTGTGGTATAAATACAATAGAGCATGAGTCTTGCACGTGTACGGACGATAATGCACTCGCTAACGCTCGTGAATTATCTCCCCGTACACGTGCAAAACTCATGCTCTATCCTATACTTGTACCATAGCTCTAATAGTTTTCCTTTGTTCTTGCTTATGATATCCTTTTCATAAACCTGAAAGTCTGAGCCTAAACCGTGCCATAAATGCCGATATATTTCAGCCGTGCTATAAGTGACAGATTCTGCAGTTATACCATGGTCTATCGAATTTTACGCACGAGCAGTTGTAATTTACACACAACCTGTCAATAAAAACGACTAAACCATAACCATGACAGCACTCCTAGACATTGCATTTGCCGAATAATATACAAAGGCGATTGGCTGCAATAATCAAAACATGGGTCATGCTCAAGCCGCGTGATAATGCTATTTCTTGATTGAATCGAGCTGTTATTTTTACTGAAAACTGCAACGCCCTAAAACTTCTTGCACATGCGTAGTTGGATGAATGAATCTGGTATAAAACATGTATAGCATACTTTTCTCGTATGCGATTTATACTGCACTCTCGAGCCTGCGACCCTCGAGAAACAGTATAAATCGCATATACTCGAAACATTATGCTACAATATATACATATTACGTATATCTCATATGATACATATTATATAAAAAGGAGAAGTGCACGATTATTATACAAACCTTTTATATAAGGCCCATATATCTCATATAATACATGTTATATAAAAAGGAGAAGTACACCATTCTTATACAATAAATACTGATAAAGGTGATGATCCTTACTGAGCAACAAACACAATTAAAAGAAATATTTCATATAAGGCCCATATATCTCATATGATACATGTTACATAAAATGGAGAAGAACACTATTATTATACAAAACCTTTCATATAAGGCCCACATATCTCATATGATACATGTTATATAAAATGGAGAAGAACACGATTATTATACAAACCTTTCATATAAGGCCCATATATATCATATGATACATATTGAATAAAAAGGAAAAGAACACGATTATTATACAAACTTTTCATATAAGGCCCATATATCTCATATGAAACATATTAAATAAAAAGGAGAAGAACACTATTATTATACAAACCTTTCATATAAGGCCCACATATCTCATATGATACATGTTACATAAAATGGAGAAGAACACGATTATTATACAAACCTTTAATATAAGGCCCATATATCTCATATGATACATATTTAAAAAAAAGGAAAAGAACACGATTATTATACAAACCTTTCATATAAGGCCCATATATCTCATATAACACATATTATATAAAAAGGAAAAGAACACGATTACTATAGAAAACCTTTCATATAAAGCCTTTATATCTCATATGATACATATTATATAAAAAGAAGAAGTACACGATTATTATACAAAACCTTTCATAGAAGGCCCATATATCTCAAATGATACATATTACATAAAAAGACGAAGTACACGATTATTATACAAAACCTTTCATGTAAGGCCCATATATCCCAATTGATACATATTATATAAAAAGGAGAAGAACACTATTATTATACAAACCTTTCATATAAAGCCCATATATCTCATATGAAACATATTATATAAACATGAGAGGAACCCGATTATTATAACAACCTTTCATATAAGACCCATATATATCATATGATACATGTTATATAAAAAGGAGCAGTACATGATTATTATACAAACCTTTCATATAAGGCCCATATATAATAACACGATTATTATACAAACCTTTCATATAAGGCCATATATATCATGTGATACATATTATATGAAATGGAGAAGTACACGATTATTATACAAACCTTTCATATAAGGCCCATGTATCTCATATGATACATGTTATATAAAAAGGAGAAGTACACGATTATTATACAAACCTTACATATAAGGCCCATATTTCTCATATGATACATATTATATAAAAAGGAGAAGAACACGATTATTATACTAACCTTTCATATAAGGCCCACATATCTCATATGATATATGTTACATAAAATGGAGAAGAACACGATTACTATAGAAAACCTTTCATATAAAGCCCATATATCTCATATGTTACATATTATATAAAAAGAAGAAGTACACGATTATTATACAAAATCTTTCATATAAGGCCCATATATCTCAAATGATACATATTACATAAAAAGAAGAAGTACACGATTATTATACAAAACCTTTCATATAAGGCCCATATATCTTAATTGATACATATTATATAAAAAGGTGAAGAACACGATTATTATACAAACCTTTCATATAAGGCCCATGTATCTCATATGATACATGTTATATAAAAAGGAGAAGTACACGATTATTGTACAAACCTTTCATATAAGGCCCATATATCTCATATGATACATTTAATATAAAAAGGAGAAGAACACGATTATTATACAAACCTTTCATATAAGGCCATATATATCATGTGATACATATTATATGAAATGGAGAAGTACACGATTATTATACAAACCTTTCATATAAGGCCAATGTATCTCATATGATACATGTTATATACAAAGGAGAAGTACACGATTATTATACAAACCTTTCATATAAGGCCCATATATCTCATATGATACATATTATATAAAAAGGAGAAGAACACGATTATTATACTAACCTTTCATATAAGGCCCACATATCTCATATGATATATGTTACATAAAATGGAGAAGAACACGATTACTATAGAAAACCTTTCATATAAAGCCCATATATCTCATATGATACATATTATATAAAAAGAAGAAGTACACGATTATTATACAAAACCTTTCATATAAGGCCCATATATCTCAAATGATACATATTACATAAAAAGAAGAAGTACACGATTATTATACAAAACCTTTCATATAAGGCCCATATATCTTAATTGATACATATTATATAAAAAGGAGAAGAACACGATTATTATACAAACCTTTCATATAAAGCCCATATATCTCATATGAAACATATTAAATAAAAATGAGAGGAACACGATTAGTATACAAACCTTTCATATAAGACCCATATATCTCATATGATAAATGTTATATAAAAAGGAGCAGTACATGAATATTATACAAACTGTTCATATATGGCCCATATATCTCATATGAAACCTGTTATATAAAAAGGAAAAGTACGCGATTATTATAAAAACAAACTTTCATATAAAGCCCATATATCTCATATGATACATGTTATATAAATAGGAGAAGTACCCGATTATTATAAAAACCCTTTCATATAAGGCCCATATATCTCATATGATACATGTTATATAAAAAGGAGAAGTACACGATTGTTTTAGAAAAAACTTTCATATAAAGCCCATATATCTCATATGATAAATGTTATATAAAAAGGAGAAGTAGACGATTATTATAAAAACCCTTTCATATAAGGCCCATATATCTCATATGATACATGTTATATAAAAAGGAGCAGTACATGATTATTATACAAACCTTTCATATAAGGCCCATATATCTCATATGATACATATTATATAAAAAGGAGAAGAACACGATACTTATATAGAACCTTTTATATAAGTAGCATATGAGAATCATATACAATTCATCGTTAGGTCATATACAATATGAAACTATGTTTTTTCATCGGAGTCATATGCAAATGTGTGTGTTTTAAACAAATGAAGCTTTTATCAATTTATTCTTATATGAAAATTATATGATGAAACTATTACTAAATACATATCATAATATATATTGTATTTGAGGATCATTATGTGGCTCCTTTTATATAAGTATTGTATGATAATCGTATGGGCTGCAGTGGTCATTACCAATAAAATTAACATAATTATCAAATATTTGCAAGACGTTCTTTTCAACGATATTTTCGAGAAAATAAATACCGAAGTGTTTTAATTTACCTGCTTAAAAGAAATTATCAGTTCGTTCATATTTCAGTGTAATTTTGGGGAATTTGTATCTCTCCCATTTGTTTGGATCTAATTAATACCAACATATTGTTTTTGGGCCGAAAGGTTTTCGCATGTATGTGGTAACCTATTTTAATGAAAACTAACGATTAAGTGGCTAAGTGCATCGATTGAGAATATGCACTAACGATGTACTTGCTTGGTGCATTGATTAATATGTAATATGAGAATGCTCACTCAAGACGTGATAATTCGTCAATAATATCCGCTCTATATATTGATAAAAATGTCTTAAAAGAAAACGAACCTGTAAAACACAATAACTCATTAGAGATCAAAGGAAATTCATCCAAAGGCTATTTGATGAAATTCTGTCTTGCCGTTCATATCTGATTTATTCGATATTTAAATTAATGCTCAGTGACACATGAAATTGAAATTAAAAACAGTAATTTCAAAGACGTTGACTATAAACACGTGCCTATATACCGTGACACACAGAACAACAATATGAGACTCTCCTTTATACATTTGATTGTATATCGAGACACACTCAACAGCCATATGAGGCTCTCAAACATACATATGCTTGTATACCGTGAAACACAGCACAGACGGCCATGTGATAACCTCCTTTATACATGTGCTTGCATGCCGTGACATACAACACACAGAAAAGCCATGTGATGCTCTCCTTTATACATGGGCTTGCATACCGCGACACACAACACAGAACAGCCATGTGATGCTCACCCCACCCCGCCCCCCCCCCCCATCCCACCTTTATACATGTGCTTGCATACCGGGACACACAACACAGACGGCCATGTGATGCTCTCCTTTAAACATGCGATTGCATACCGTGACACACAACATAGAACAGCCATGATTTGCTTTCCTTTATACATGTGCTTGCATACCGTGACACACAACACAGAACAGCCATGTGATGCTCTCCTTTATACATGTGCTTGCATACCGTGACACACAACACAGAACAGCCATGTGATGCTCTCCTTTATACATGTCCTTACATACCGAGACACACAACACTGAACAGCCATGTGATGCTCTCCTTTATACAGGTCCTTGCATACCGTGACGCACAACACAGAACAGCCATGTGATGCTCTCCCTTATTCATGTGCTTGCATACCGTGACACACAACACCGAACAGCCCTGTGATGCTCTCCTTTCTACATGTGCTTGCATACCGTGACACACAACACGGAACAGCCCTGTGATGCTCTCCTGTATACATGTGCTTGCATACCGTGACACACAACACAGAACAGCCCTGTGATGCTCTCCTTTATACATGTGCTTGCATACCGTGACACACAACACAGACGGCCATGATTTTCTTTCCTTTATACATGTGCTTGCATACCGTGACACACAACACCGAACAGCCATGTGATGCTCTCCTTTATACATGTCCTTGCATACCGTGACACACAACACAGAACAGCCATGTGATGCTCTCCTTTATACATGTCCTTGCATACCGTGACACACAACACAGAACAGCCCTGTGATGCTCTCCTTTATACATGTGCTTGCATACCGTGACACACAACACAGAACTGCCATGTGATGATCTCCTTTATACATATGCTTGTATACCGTGACACACAACACTGAACAGCCATGTGATGCTATCCTTTAAACATGTGCTTTCATACCGTGACACACAACACAGAACAGTCATGTAATGCTTTTCTTCATACATGTGCTTGCATACCGAGACACTCAACACAAAACAGCCATGTGATGCTCTCCTTTATACATGTGCTTGCATACCGCGACACACAACACAGAACAGCCATGTGATGCTCTCCGTTATACATGTGCTTGCATACCGTGACACACAACACTGAATAGCCATGTGATGCTCTGCTGTATACATATGCTTGCATACCGAGACTCCGAGAAGAGCCATGTGATGCTCTCCTATATGAATGTGCTTGCATACCAAAACACATAGAACAGCCTCCTGTGACTCTCCTATACACATATGCTGACATAACGTGACAAACAGAACAGTCATCTGAGACGCTCATGTATACATGTGCTTGCATACCGTCACACACAGAACAGTCATCTGTGACTCACTCCCTGATATACATATGCTTGCATACCGATACAGAACAGCCATGTGTGATGCTCTCCTTTATACATATGCTGCATACCGAGACACTCAACACCGAACAGCCATGTGATGCTCTCCTTTATACATGTGCTTGCATAACGAGACACTCAACACCGAACAGCCATGTGATGCTCTCCTTTAAACATGTGCTTGTATACCGTGATACACAACACTGAACAGCCATGTGATGCTCTCCTTTATACATGTGCTTGCATAACGAGACACTCAACACGGAACAGCCATGTGATGCTCTCCTTTATACATGTGCTTGTATACCGTGACACACAACACTGAATAGCCATGTGATGCTCTCCTTTATACATGTGCTTGTATACCGTGACACACAATTCAGAACAGCCCTGTGATGCTCTCCTTTATACATGTGCTTATATACCGTGACACACAACACCGAACAGCCATGTGATGCTCTCCTTTATACATGTGCTTGTATAACGTGACACACAACACTGAACAGTCATGTGATGCTCTCCTTTATACATGTGCTTGCATAACGAGACACTCAACACAGAACAGCCATGTGATGCTCTCCTTTATACATGTGCTTGCATAACGGGTACACAACAAAGAACAACCATGTGACGCTCTCATTTATATATGTGCTTGCATACCGTGACACACAACACGGAACAGCAATGTGATGCTCTCCTTTATACATGTGCTTGCATACCGTGACGCACAACACGGAACAGTCATGTCATGCTCTCCTTTATACATGTGCTTGCATACCGTGACACACAACAAAGAACAACCATGTGATGCACTCCTTTATACATGTGCTTGCATACCATGACGCACAACACGGAACAGTCATGTCATGCTCTCCTTTATACATGTGCTTGCATACCGTAACACACAACAAAGAACAACCATGTGATGCTCTCCTTTCGACATGTGCTTGCATACCGTGACGCACAACACGGAACAGTCATGTCATGCTCTCCTTTATACATGTGCTTGCATACCGAGACACACAACACGGAACAGCCATGTGATGCTCTCCTTTATACATGTGCTTGCATACCGTGACACACAACACAGAAAAGCCATGTGATGCTCTCCTTTATACATGTGCTTGCATACCGTGACACACAACACTGAACAGCCATGTGATGCTCTCCTTTATACATGTGCTTGCATACCGTGACACACAACACAAAACAGCCATGTGATGCTCTCTTTTATTCAATTGCTTGCATACCGTGACACACAAAAAGAAATATAAAAAGATCGGACAGGGAAAGTAGCATTCAAGAAAAACAGTCAACCACAAAACACAGAAACAAACACGCAAACAAACAAACAAGAAGGCAAAACTATAATAAATGCAAACGACATCACAAACACAAAAGGGTTGACAATAGGGCTATCGCCTTGGAACGGTCAGTGGCAAAGTAGGCCACTGGGGGTTTAAACCGGTTCTAGGGCGCCGTCTCACACTTATCCTACTGTCATCCCATTAAAACAGAACAGTGTAAATAAAGAAATCCCCGCCATGATCTAATCTCTAACCAACAAGGCAGCATCAATAGGCAACATAAGTAAAACACAAATATGCTCGTGTAAATATAATACAAAAAAAAATAGCCTAGAAAGCCACAATGAAAGTACTCAGTGACTTGCAGAAGCCAGAGCAGTAAGAGAATAAACCATTAAGGGCACGACAAGAAAAATCATGGGCAAACATCAAACGCCACCGTCCCAATGGGCTTTAGGTATGCGTCATCATTGGGTCCACAGCCTGTCCGGTCATCGTACAATTAAAGAGGAAAGCATAGTGGCGAACTGTAAAAGGGTCCACCACCAAGCATGCAGTACGTTGCAAAATGATAGGGTCATAACCTCTTTTGATACACTTTTTAACAAGTTTAACAAAGATAGTATGAAAGTGATCATGATCAAGAATCTTACGAAGTTTATAAATCACATCACCATAGAAGTCAGGTTGTGATAGTCCTTGTCAGAACAGCCATGTAATGCTATCCTTTATACATATGCTTGCATACCGAGACACATAGAACAGTCATCTGTGACTCTCCTATGCACATATGCTGACATAACGTGACACACAGAACAGTCATCTGTATACATATGCTTGCATACCGTCACACACAGAGCAGTCATCTGTGGCTCCCCTATATACATGTGCTTGCATACGCAGACACAGGGAATAGCCAGCTGTGACTCTCCTATATACATGTGCTTACATACCGAGTCACACATAACAGCCATCTGAGACTCTCCTATAAACATGTATGACTCATACTATATTTTTACGTTTGCGCATGCGCGAGGTTATTTCATTTCCGGTCTATTAGAAAATATAATTTCTCCTTTAAATTGACCTATACTAATGCTTTCAAAGATTAAAACCACTTAATTGAGTTTTTACAACATATATCAACTAGTAGATACTATTTATGTTATACATTTAGTTCTGCGCATGCAAAAACTCTGTTTAAAGGGACACAAAGTATTCTTGATTTTTTTTAAAAACTTGCAGCGTTCTGTTTTGAATCTGTTCTGGCATTTGTACAATCATTAATAATACTTCTAAGAATAGTATAAAGTAAATTGATTGATGCTAATTCTTTCAATAAATAAAAAAACGTAATTGTGTTTTTACAACATATATCAACTAATATATACTATTTCTGTTATTAGTTCTGCGCATGCAAAATCAGTTGCAGCGTTCCGTTTTGTACACAACTGGCATTTGAACAATCATTAATAATACTTCTACATGTAAGAATGGTATAAAGCAATTTGTGTTTGCTTATTGCTTACTGATGAATATGTTGCACCGATTATATATTTAAACCTATGGTAAAATAAGAATAATAGGGTCAGGTTGTTGGTATTCCTATGGGTACTTACTGTGATCCACTTATCGCAGATTTATTTTATTATACCTTTTATAAAAAATATTTTATGATGGAGTTTGTCCCCTGCTAGACAGGGAGCTATTATTGATTCGTTTAATAATACATCTCGGTATCTGGATGACATACTCAATTTTGATAATCCGTTTTTTGCTCTTGTTGACTAATATATGTTCACCATAGCTCCCAGATCATTCGATTTGCCAGGACATGTAAAGATGTTAAGGACGACAATGATCGAAATCAAGTTATTACAAGTCAGTGAACTTCTTTAGCAAGCTTTTCGATATCGCAAACTACGAAGATATTTCTAAAAGTTCTACCAATGCAATAAAAACTTACTTACAACATTTCTGCGTCTATGAATACCACAACCTTTAATCTATGGAGATGTGATATACATGTACAAACCTCGTAAATTAAAGATTGCTGACAGTATTTACGTGACCACTTTACAAAGTTAATCAAGACATTCGCCAGAAAAGGATACGAGCCTTTAGTATTGCAACGAACTTCATGTTTGGTAATTGGACACTCTAAAGTCAGTCATTACGACTTACCTTTCTATTGTGCGATGACCGGATGACCTCATAATACTCTATGCTAGTACTTTCCGCAACTCTAAAAGACGAGGTTGGTGCATACGAACGTTCGTCCCACTTGTTTTATGATCGTACTCTAGAGTTTTCTTTGACTGCAACTGATGTTGTTGTTCAATACAATTATGAATGCGTCCTGAGGTGTTTCTATTTGTGTACCATCTTATAATCACCTCTCATGAACAGAATCAATAGAACCGAGTCTGCTACTTTTCTCCCTTGTTTGTGTTTGTTGCTTACAAGCGATCACATTTTCAGTATTTATTCATCTATCTTTACTGGTACAGCAACATATACGTGTATCGTTTGCTAATTTCTTTGGATGTGGGCATTATTGTTAGATAATTCCTTATTATGGGATGTGCTTTTATTTACACTTGTCAATTTGGGCGCTGACGACATTATACTATCGAAGTTGTGTATACCATGTTGTCTACCATATTGTCTACTGACTGTTTCAAGTCAGTAACCCGATCTACACCACTCGTTTGGTTGTGTATTGTCCTTTTCAATGTATATTTGATTTTCTCTTTGTTTGTCGTACAGTGCGGATCAACGGTGATATTGTGTTTGGGTGCTGTGGTTTATACAGGAATATGTTTTATCATTGTTTTATTAAGACTGTTCTTCAGAAGTAATATAAGCTGCAACACGTCTCACGACCACTAGCACCGGCTTAAGAGGTATTCTACGTTAAAGCCACAAAGGCTAGTTTTGATGATCCCAAAGGACCAGTAAGTAAAAACACCACTTCCGCTTGGATAAAACATTGCTCTTCATACTTTGTCTAATAGTGGTTTATTAAATAGGCACCTTGAATTCTTACTGAACTGCTAAACTGTTTTCCCACACGCGAATTCTTATAACTAACTAGCGGAGAAAGTAAGTTTTATCTCTTATATGTTATATTACACTTGAGTGTATAGATATACAAAGGTACAATGTCGTAAGAAGAAATATAAAACGATCGGACAGGGAAAGTAGCATTCAAGGAGGACAAGTGTATGTAAACAAAAGGTGTTTCAGTTGAACGTCATCCGTAATTAGTGTTTTCAAGAATCGTTATTAGAATTGTGTTCATATCATGCCCACAGAGACATTGTCAATACGAGTGTTTACTTTAAACAAAACGAATCAATGAGCATGCATAGTTTATTTGTTAAACAATGATGTTTACCGTTTGCTTTATTGACACTTTATGTTTTTACGACTCTGTTAGCGTCTGATGCTAGTCTCCTAGTATCGATCTTTATCGCGAGTCCAATTACTGTTTTTTTATTTATAAATGTAATTTCCCGTAAAACGGTTCAGGCGATAAGCGTTGCAATGGGTCTAAGTGTGTATGACGACGCGCTGCTGGTATTCCGTTGTGGAAAAAAAGCTGTTAGAGAAGTAACAGCAAAATAGCGTTAAAGTTCGATCCAGTACTTGTGGATAATGTCAGACGCCGAACATCACCAATATAATTGAACTCTAACTAATTGACATGTTGGCCATAAACAGTGATTACGTTGATGTATTTGTCATACATGGGATTCTTTTTTCATCTTTTGGTGAACATGTACAATGACGAAAACACACATTTTATTAAAAGTCCAGGAAAATCGTAGCAAATGTCTGCAAAATCGTAGCAGTACGGTATATATCATATGTTTTTGTTCTTTCCAATATGCCACTCTACTAAAACCAAATAACCATGTTGGAAGGGTAGCGACTGATGAAGTTGAACTTATTTTCACCCCATGAACAGAAAAAACAATAAACTCGTGTACATTCCCTTGGCCTAGTTCAAGGTTCACACTGGGTTCTCCTTGAACCAACCCAACATGCACATTATCATAATAGTAACTGCATACATTTTATAATGTCATTAACTATATTAAAGTTTAATAAAATGTGTGTGCATGTTTATGTTTTACAAATCAAAAAACATTAACCCTTAACCCGCTAAGCACGACTATATGGCCGTTGCGTCCATTGTAAACCCAGATAAGCCAGCGAGTAACTCGCATAAATGGAATGGTCTTAATTCAAAGAAAGAACAGTCCATTATATATATGTAGAGGGTTAATGGTTATGTAAGTACGAATATCGTGATTAAATTTCACTTTCGAAAGTCGGCTTTAACTGTATGTTCTACATCCCTTTTCTGTTTAAATAGAGTCTTCATGTGTTAACATAGTATACAATAATCAAGTCATCAAGTCAGTACTAGTTAATGTTTTCAGTTAATTATTACGTTTCAGACAAGCATGAATGCGCTAAGTATGACTAAGCTATAGCTGTTAAACCAGCTGTCGTACATCTCTCCGTGGTCTTTAACAACTAATGAACTATCTCTGATTTCAGTGAATCAACAAAATAATATGTCCACTATCTAAACAGTTAATTAGGTTCATATAAACGAAACATACATACAAAATAAAAAGTATGTTATTTATGTAATAGTCGTTCTTAGATAGGTATGCGCGAAAGAGATGTGCATAAAAAAAACTGTAAGAAATGCCCTTAACAAAATTTCGTTCCGTTTTCTTGTTATTCTGCTGTAACACGTAATGTTTTTTTCAATTGCCAGCTGCGCTTAATGCGATAACGAAATAGTATATTTTACTAAGTTTTCCAATGTCAAGCTGCATAACATAATTATATGGTCCAGTCTGGCGACTTCAAGGGATTCATGTGTGACCAACTGCTCGAATTAATACATATGTCTAGCATTCAACTATCATGATTGCTCTGAACGAAGAATAGCTCGCTCTACAATCCAAAGGCCACCAACATGAACTCCCATGGTTGGGTGTTGTATCACGTACATTGTGGGGAATAAATGTAATACAACGTCAATTAAAATATAAAACTGTATTAATTTTGTTAAACTTGACACATCGAAGTCAATAGGAACTTGAATACGAAATTAACCATGACATGCAATAACACACAATAACATAAACGCACATGATTACATATATCCCAATCTCATTAAAATCAGACACTTTATCACGCTGCGATACTCTACGCTACTACGGATCTGACAACACTCCATAGGAGATCACCGATTAGCAAATAAGATTTCACTGTAGAGCAGTCTACGCTCGGTATTGAAAGAGACAATGTCCGTAACGTTTAGCTTATAAACACAAAATAGTTGCGTTGACAAACACAACACATCAACCATTATTAAATAGTTACCGAAAAAAAAAGATTGTTTGATGGAATTCAATAGCTGTACAAAATAATGTACCGATTTCTTGGATTGAAACCATACTAAAACTAAACTCGCGGGCCGGCTTCTCTATCAGCTGAGCTAAGCGAACACTTCAGAAAAACTTTCGGACACTCCTCTAGACAGTCTTGAGCCAAATAAGGCAATTACACCTATACATGCGTCTACACCGGATACAGGGAAAACTATTCTTTCGATAAAGACACCATGAACATATTAAACGTTAACTTTCAGTCGTTAAAGTCTAAAGAATCGTCTTGAAAGCACCAAGCCAGATATAGTAATAGGTACAGAGACATGGTTGGACCCTAGTATTACAGATAACCAAAATGTTGGACAATCATTCAAACTCTATCATAATGACAGACCATCCAAATGGGGTGGAGTGCTTATTGCTGTTAATACAAATTTCCTCAGTTCGCCAGTTCCAGAATTTTAGTCAGATTGCATAATTGTTTGGACGAAAATAGAACTTGTCGGTCTAAAGGATCTTTATGTGGGCTCATATTACAATCCGAAGACATCCAATTATTGAAGAACTTGAAAAAAGCCTAAGTAAGGCTTGTCGTACAAATAATTCTGGTGGTGGTGGGAGGTGATTTGATCCTCCCAGAATGGGACCGGAAACGTAAATTTTTTCACCTAACACTTCTCATGCGGAAGTGCACTACAAATTCGGAGATATTTTAGATGACAATGGCTTGTCCCAATTAGTCCAGGAACCAACCAGGGAGAACAACACCCTTGATCTTATTATCACGAACAATCCGACACGTTTTCCTAGAATAGACATAATACCAGGAGCGTCTGATCACGCAGGACTCGAAATAAACCCTATCAAACCTAAACAAAAACCTCGATCAATTCCATTGTACAGAAAGGCTATTGGGACAACATGAAGAAGGAAATAAAACAGACACTGAATGAGACTGAAGAGCTGGAAGTGTCAGGGGCCAGTGTTAATGATATATGGAACCTATTTAAGACAAATAGGTACATAGGTACACGTGAACATATCGCACGCAACATTTCACTTGTGAAGGATAGCTTACCTTGGATATCGCCTGAAATTAAGAAACGTATTAAGAAAAGAAACCGATACTACAAAACAATGAAAACAATAAGGAGACTCTAAAATCTAAATTCAAGGATCTAAAGAGGCTAGTTCAAAGGCAGTTAAGAAGGGCGTATTGGAAATACATTGAACATATTGTTAGACCATCAGCTGATGATGAACATTGTAAGAAAAATTCTAACATGAAATAATTCTGGACTTATATTGCACATAAAAAATCGGACAGTGGAGGCGTGTCTCCATTGAAATGCGATGGAACTTTAAAGAGAAAGCCACAATATTAAATAATCAATTTCAATCAGTATTTCCTCAGAAAATCGACATGCCGCATAAGGAATTTGAATCTAAATACTTCATGCATGAATATTATCCAGGCTACTCTAATTTAAATATAACCTGCAATGGTATCAAACGATTCTTTAATAATCTAAACCCAAATAAGTTACCTGGGCCAGATAACATCAAACCACGTGTCCTGAAATAATTAGCACACGAAATAGCACCTGTACTACAGATAATATTCAGTAAATCTCTGGAATCTGGAAAAATTCCATCTGACTGGATAAATGCTTATCTTACGCCGAGTTTTAAGGCAGACCAACGATACAAAGCAGAAAATTATCGTCCGATGTCGCTAACATGCATTTCCCGCAAATTAATGGAGCACAGAGTAACAAGTCACATCATGAATCACGCTGACTATTACAACATTCTCTATCCTCTCCAACATGGTTTTCGCCGTGGAAGGACTTGCGAAACACAATAAATTGAAATTACTGAAACGTAATCAAAAATATGGAAAATGGCAAATCGTTAGATTCGTAGTAATGGACTTCAGTAAGGCATTTGATAAAGTGAGCCACAGTTTATTAGTTATGGAATCGTTATGGAATTGGAGGCAAAATTAACATCTGGATTAAAACTTTCTTAAAATATAGGTCTCAAGCAGTTTTAGTGGACGGATAGAAGTCTGAGTTTATTAGTGTCGACTCGGGTGTACCGCAGGGCAATGTTTTATGGCCGAGCTTATTTATTTTCTGTATAAACGACATGCCAAATGGTCTTACGTCGAAAGTACGCTTATTTGCTGATAATGTTGCATATATGACAGTTACGTCTAACTCGGACGCGCTATATGGGAACATAATTGGAAAATGGTATTCCATCCAGAAAAAAATGTAATGTTATTACTATCACTCGGAAACGACAACCGATCAAACATCAGTATAAACTGCATGGACGCATACTCGAATAAGTTTCTTTAGTAAAATATCTTGGTTTAAATATATAACTTCGGATCTCAAATGAAACGAACACATCAATACAATCTGTAATAAAGCAAATGGAAGTCTTGGCTTCTTGAAAAGAAATCTTAATATAAGCTCAATATTCAGTTAAAGAAAATGCTTACAAGTCGCTTTTCCGTCCAACAGTGGAATATCCAAGCTCTGTGTGGGATCCTTATCAGTAAAATAGTACAGAAAGGCTTGAAATGATGCAAATGTGCCCAGCTAGATTTGTTACTAATAGGAATGGAAATTGCTCGAGTGTCACAGATATGTTGAACGACATGGAGTTGAGATCACTTGATGATCGTAGAAGCGACGCTAGACTTTTTATGTTATACAAAAGTGAAAATAATCTGGTCGCTATTGATAAGACTGACTAAATCAAAAAATCAAAACTTTATTAAGAACGGACATGAGCAAATGTTGCACAATCCATTATACCTGTGTGAGTACAGGAACAGTCCTTTTCCCCCAAGAACAATACGAGAACCGACTACCGCCTGAAAGAGTGTCAGTAGAGTCGCTTGAGACATTCAAATCCAAAGTGACTACAATCTTTCTCTAATTCGTAAATACTCTTGTTTTTGCTGTCACCGTATATACTTTTTCACTCTTTAAATTTTTATATTTTTCTTGCGCAAATGATTAGATGAAAGGTTGATCTAACGTGACCTCCGAGGCAGTGTTGTCAGATCCCATAGCGGAGAGTATCAAAGCGTAATTAGGATAGGATTTTAATGAGATTGACATATATCCTTATTTTACAAGAGAATTATAAAAAAGTGAATGTAATCCAAATATCACAGACAGTATAATACAACTCGGAAAATAACATTACATTTTATTATATAGAAGTATGTGAAGTACATTTATGACATAAAATGTTTTTTGGGTGTATACCAATACCGATGGATCCTCTCCGTCTAGAAACGCGTTTACATCAAATACTATGTAAAAACCTGAAGAACATGTTGTGACGTGGAAGCCTGTGTTCGACGAATATGAGATCATCGTGAAGAAGAAAGGACAGAAGGCAACACTGAAGATACGACCGTATACACCTATACAATAATATCGACGATTAGAAAAATGGACCACCGGTGGTAAAATTCGCCCTTACCAGAAACCATGCTAAACAAAACATTTGAGATATAAACGCAGGGTAAAGGTTATATGTAGCGGCCTGACTGTAAGTAGTGGGGGTCGGGTGTTGCTTCATATTTGCCTTTCGCCGAAACCAGAGACGCATTGTCGGATGTAAGCACAGGAGGTTTGATGTATTTAAAAGAGTGTCTCTAAGCAGGGCATCAATTCGAGGACGGTATATGTATCCCAACATTGTAACGTATTTAGGAGAACAAAACATAGAGGATTTAGGCAGCCAGATAAACAATCACCTCAAAGCCACAGCGAACCTCTGACCATAGATAACCGACACACGCTACAAAGGTATCCAGTGAAAATTAATATATGCACTCGCTATATCAATAATATTTAAACGTTAATTCTGCAACTATACTTCAGTGAGAATGTGTTCTTAGTAAAAGCGACACAAACGCCCGCATGCAAACACGCAAGCACGGTCTCAAAATATTTGTCTAAAACTATTAAAACCAATAATGTTCTATCATAATCTCATGATATTTCTTCACCTAATAAACCATAAATTAGTACAGCTTAACTTAATAATTTGTTGTAAGACACTGCTAAATATAACAACGCTATTGAACTTTTTTTTTTACTAGGGCCCCAATTTATATACCTGATCTTATCTGTCACGTTTCATGTTAGCAATAGCTAAACACGCTTTCCATGCTTTTTCAATGACCATTTGACGTTGAAACATTGGTCCTTAATTAAAGGAGAATCATTAAATCCCTTTGTTATTTTACAGACAGTGTCCATGACTGTACTGACATTCTACGCCTTTCACCAACAGCCACATCCGGTATGTATCACGTATCTCTTCCTGTTTCGGGACAAGTCCAGTCAGTTTATTGCGATATGGAGACAGACGGAGGTGGATGGACGGTAAGTCAACACAAACTAATTCAGTATCGAATTAAAGTTGGTTATGGGTTAGTCATGACTTACATATTCAGTGTTGACGGACGGAGGGATTTTGACGGTAAGGGAAGACAGTATAATTCAGTGTCGACGGAAGGAGGTATTTAGATGTTAAGAGAAGGCCAGTTATGTCATCACTGACTAATTCAGTGTTGACAGAAGAAGGCATTAGTAAAGACTAATTCAGTGCCGCCGGAAGTAGGGATTTGGACGGACTAATTCCGTGATGACGAAGGGAGGGATTTGGACTGTACGTGAAGACAGGCTAATTCAGTGTCGACGGAAGGGGAGATTTCAATGATATGTGAAGACAGAATACTTCAATGTGGACGAAGAATTTAGGTAGACTATTAGTGAAGACAGACTAATTTAGTATCGACGAAAGGACGGATTTGAACGGTAAGTGAAGGTACATTATGCCATCACTAATTCATTATTAACGGAATGTGGGTTTGGACGACATACGTTATCAGTGTCAAGGAATGAGGGTTTGGGATGCTAATTTAATACAAACAAATTCGGTGCTAATGGAAGGAGTTGGACGGCAAATCTAGACCAACTTATTAAGATTCGACTAAAGGAGGTACGTGGATGGTAAGTCAAGACACATTAAGTCAGTGTCTACAGAAGAAGGTTTGTGGAGGGTAAGTCACGACAAACTAATTCAATGTCTACGGAAGCAGATTATGGGGTTTAGAGTCGCTTTAAACAAATGCCATTGATATCATGCCAGTGATTAGGAAATCTGTTTTATTCTGCACAAAAAGTAAGTGTATTGTTGGAATTATTAAAACACTTGTTGTTTTTTGATAGCCAAATCAGCTCCTATCGTAATATATTGTTGTAGTAAATAATATTTGGATTTTCACAATTGCAACATGATAAGCAATAATCTGTTTTAATGTTATGTTATTTACTTTTAAAATTGTAATGTGTAAGAATACAAGGTAGAGATCGCCCACATGCCGAATTATCGGAACCAATCAGATTGCAGATCGTGACATTTGTTAAATACAGTTCAAGCCTTTATACAAAGCAAACAATTTTAAATCATACAATGTTAAGATATTTCAAAAACAATATACGAAACTACTACGATTGGTTCCGACAATTTGGCATTTGAGTACTCTGTTACCACTGTACAGTGCTTTTAAAGCGTTTTACGCTTTTTCAGCAAACTCGCATATGTACTCTAAAGGTACTCAGAGTGAGGGTTTATAACTTGCATAATAACACTTTTAGTAGGAAACATTAGTAGATAATGGATTCCACTATGTCTGTTTATCGAGGAAGGACATTATGGATAAGGGCTCAAAAGTTTTGCACGTTCGGCTTTTGTATGTTTGGTAAGAGAAACTATTTGCGGCGGCACTTGTAAAACTTGTTTTCACCCTGTCGACTTGTTTTCTTAATATAAAAAACACTGTGAACTGATACATTATAATTTATATTTGTTTTCCTTTTCATCTCCAGGTATAATGCTACTTATGTTCTAATGTACTCTTGTGTAAAATTAACTATTTCTATGTATTGTATAAATCAGGTATTTCAAAGACGGAACAATGGTGCAGTAGACTTTTACAGAACGTTTGACGAATATGTCGATGGCTTTGGGGATACCAGCGGAGAGTTTTGGATCGGTAGACACTCATTGTTTTATTTTAGTAAACACATATTCATAAGAATTACGTCAATAAACGATAACGCATCACCGTTCAGCATATTCAGGGTGTTAGAATCGTCCATTGTTCTATTTGTTACATTTTTGCATTAAATATTAACTATTTGTGGAGGGGATCATTGATAGGCCATGACAAATTAATTGCTTGATTCTTATCTCCGCCCGCTCCCATTTTGTTATGCCGTCCGGTAATTTTTATTTCTTCAAAAAAAAAAAAAATTGCTGAAAGTATCAAACACTATTAAAAATGTGTTTTCAATCTTGGAAGTACTCAGTAGTATGTTTTACTAATATTGCCTTGTGTCGAGGCCATTTCCATTTGTCGTATAAAATAAAAAATAAAAAATAAAATTTCACCCCCTGCCCCCATTTTGAAATAAATTTGGATGAGAAACTAGCAATTAATTTATGGCCTTATGCTTTGATGCACAATGATCAAATGTATTATCACTTGACGACATGCTGTGTAAGCATGTTATTCCTTGATGGTGTTATCTGGTGTTTCTTCCTTGATGACCAAAGACCACGACTTGACGTTATGATGTGTAAGCTTGTTATTCCTTGATCGTGTTTTGTGGTGTTGCTGATGACTAAAGACCACGACTTGACGATATTATGTGCAAGCATGTTATTCTTTGCTCGTGTTTTGTGATGTTGCTGATGACTAAAGACCACGACTTGACGATATTATGTGCAAGCATGTTATTCCTTGATAAAGTTATGTGGTGTTGCTTCCTTGATGACCAAAGAGCACGACTTGATGATGTGTTGTGTAAGCATGTTATTCCTTGATGGTGTTATGTGGTGTTGT
The DNA here is from genome assembly GCA_037043455.1 of Cyrtodaria siliqua. Classification (NCBI taxonomy): domain Eukaryota; kingdom Metazoa; phylum Mollusca; class Bivalvia; order Adapedonta; family Hiatellidae; genus Cyrtodaria; species Cyrtodaria siliqua. The sequence goes on from JAWPHD010002457.1 coordinate 69,016, forward strand.
TACATTAATGACCAAAGACCACGACTTGATGATGTGTTGTGTAAGCATGGTATTCCTTGATGGTGTTATGTGGTGTTGTTTCCTTGATGACCAAAGACCACGACTTGACGATATGATGTGTAAGCTTGTTATTCCTTGATCGTGTTTTGTGGTGTTGCTTCCTTGATGACTGAAGACCACGACTTGACGATATGCTGTGTAAGCATGGTATTCCTTGATCGTGTTATGTTTTGCTGCTTCCTTGATGACCCAAGACCAAGACTAGAAGATATGATTTGTAAGAATGTTATTCCTTGATGGGGTTATGTGGTGTAGCTTCCTTGATGACCAAAGACCACGACATGACGATATGCTGTGTAAGCATGTTATTCCTTGATGGTGTTATGTGCTGTTGCTTCCTTGATGACCAAAGACCACGACTTGACGATATGATATGTCAGCATGGTATTCCTTGATGGTGTTATTTGGTGCTGTTTCCTTGATGGCCAAAGACCACGACTTGATGATGTGTTGTGATTTAACTCCCTTGGTGCACACAGCACCGGGACATGTTTCCTTATCGTTGTGTTGTGTGCCATGGACATGTTGTATTCACAGAACATAGTCAAGATGATAATTGGTCTTTCTCCCTTGATGCACATGCTATTCATTGATGCTGTTTAATTGTGTGTTCTTGCTTACTTGATGCACGACACTTAAATAGTTACTGTGGACTTACTACCTAGATGCAAACTACTCTGTCACAAGCAACTTAAGAGACGAATCTGTTCAGACGTTTGAATGAATCATAAATGTTTTAAATACATAACTCACATTAAGTTCGAGTTTAGGTCTTGTTCTGAAGCAAAAACATACATGCGTAACATAGCTCTATGTTTTAATTCGTATTCGTCATGTAGGTCTAAATGCCATTCAACAAATGACCTCGAACCTGCCGTCAGACATGCAGATACAGCTGACCCCTGCCAACACTCCCCTGAAAAGTATATACTACGACAATTTCTACCTATCCCCTAGTCCGGGATTCACGCTGCATGTAGAAGGTTTGTTCATTTTAGTAAATATATTAAAAAATATATATAATTAACTTTAATTTAGTTCTAAGATAACTGACATATTTGAATAGAAATTAAATTTTAATTTCATCTATTCTATTTAACAATATCTACAGTCGATTTGCTCAAAAAATTCATTCACATTGATCAACATTAAACTTGTTCAATAAAGAGCATAACAGTACGACCTCAAAAAGCAAAAGTCACAAAACCAATACCCGGTATATCCCAATATGCGTAGGAGATGTCAGGCGTGCATTGCCGCAAATGGTGGATATTTTGACTTTTCCTTTTGGGGTTAGTACTGTTATATTTTGAATTTAAAAAGATTATTGTTGATCAATTTGAATGAAATTTTCAGCAATTCAACTGTAGGTATGGTTTAATAGAATAGATGAAATTAAAATTTAACTTCTATTGAAATACTTCAGTTATCTTAGTTTATTTCTCTGTTGCGTTTTTAAAGTCGTTCAGTGTATATGACGAAACATAATTACCATGTCGATCTGCATAATTCTGCCGAGAAACATGGTGCCTGAGATAAAACCTTATCTCGGCAGTTACTTTCCTATCCCTCCAGGTGCATCTCCTTTGATGAAGTCAGCACGTCTTTTGATGACGTTGTGGTATATTTGATGACGTTTGGGTATTTTTGAACGGAACAAAATGGGAAGAAAATGGAAAAAAGATAAATTAAATGAGTTTAAACGATCAACATGATAAATAGAATATTGTTAGTGCCTGCTCGTATCCAGTTTATCACGTTCGGCATGAACAAAAGAAAGCTCTCGGCACTGCCTCGGACGTCATTTTTTTCTCAGCCTCACCTGATAAAATGGATGTGATCAGGCACTATATACATGTAGATATATATGAGAAAAAAAATCCTAAAAACTTTTGTTTTTTTTCGGTATAACATGATTTGTATAGCATTCCAGTGAATGTTGTCATCCTTCGAAAAAGTAATGTTTCACCTCGGTCAACATTATTTTCCTCAGGTTGACAATATCAACTGTCACTCTCACTGGGATGCTGTATTCATATAATATTCCCCTGTAAGCAGTTGCTTTATGTGGCAGATGAAACCTCGATTTATATGTTTTAGTTGGAGTTTAAAAAAAATCAAATAATGTCCGTCAATTTCTTTAAAAGAACATAATAATTACAAACTAATCAATTTTAGTTAATACATTTCTCAGTACTTATCATCCAATCAAATACTCTGTATTAGTTTCCAGCAAGTCGGGCGAGAGTTTTGGCCAGTGGGTAAAGAGTGTGGTTGGATTTTCCTCACAGTATGACTCGAATAGGTAAGTGTTATGAAGCTTATTTTATATCTTGCGTATATTGTATATACGGCGTTTTTTGTTATATTCAGTAAATTCTGTAAAATGCGTATTGTATTTATTGAGTACAGTGCTTATTTACGTGTATGTTGTGCAAACATGATATTATGTACATAGTAGGAGATCTTAGAAATTATAATTTGTTTTATCATGGAGGGCATCCCCACACGTGTTATATTTTCAATATAACACGTGTCACTGTTTGATACTTCAACAAATTGTCGAAATAGATACAATGACGTGACAGTGTCATAAGGTCACGTGATGTGATACATATATAACATACAATAGCATGACAAGTAATATATTTAAATATATGTTTCGTCTTCATCGAACAAGAAAATCATGTTTCACGACAATGTCGAACATAAACTAAATTTATAGCACTGAACGTTGATTCGGCCTTCATTTGCATTGTTATGATAAATATTGCATGGTTTATTACACTACCACAAAGTTTAGTGATAAATTGAGTGTAGGCTATTAGGTACAATGCTAATGTTTTATATCTTGTTTATTGCGTATATTGTGTAGAAGGCACAAGTGTATAAAGTGTAGAATGTATATTGCGCCTATTGTGTACTATGCTTATTGTGGATAGTGTGTACAATGCTAATTGTGGATATTGTGTACAATGCTTATTGCGGATATTGTGTATAATGCGTATTGTGGATATTGTGTACAATAGTTATTGTGGATATTGTGTACAATGCATTTTGTGTATATTGTGTAAAATGCGTATTGTGGATATAGTGTACAATGCGTATGGTGCATATTATGTACAGTGCGTATTGTGTATATTCTGTACAATGCGTATTGTGCATATTATGTATGATGCTTACTGTGGATATTGTGTACAATGCGTATTGTGTATATTGTGCACAATGCGTATTGTGTAAATTGTGTACAATGCCTATTGTGTATACTGTCTACAACGTTTAAGATGTATATTGTGTATTGTGTACATCACGTATTGTGTACATTGTGTACAATGCCTATTGTATATACTGTCTACAACGCTTATTGTCTATATTGTGTACAATGCTTAGTGTGTATATTGTGTAAAATGTGTATTCTGTATATTATGTACAATGTTTGTTGTGGATATTGTGAAAAATGCATATTGTGTATATCGTTTATTGTTTATAGGGTGTACAATGCATATTGTGTATAGTGTGTATAATGCTTATTGCGTAAAATGTGTACAAGGCATATTGTGTATACTGTGTACGATGCACATCGTGTATTATATGTACTATGCGTTTTGTGTATATTGTGTATAATGCATATTGCGTATATTGTGTACAATGCATATTGTGTGTATTGTGTACAATGCATATTGTGTATATTGTGTATAATGCTTATTGCGTATAGTGTGTACAATGCATAATATGTATATTGTGTAAGTGTTTATTGCGTATAGTGTTTATAATGATTATTGCGTATATTGTGTACAATGCATATGGTGTATATTGTGTATAATGCTTATTGCGTATATTGTGTACAATGCAATGCATATTGTATATATTGTCAACAATGCTCATTATGTAATTGTGTACAATACATACGGTTGATATTATGTACAATACGTATTGTGTACAATGCGTATTGTGTGTATATTTTACATTGTTTATTGCGTATATTTTATATAATGCTCATTACGTATATTGTGAACAATGCCTATTGCGTAGTTTGTATAGAATGCTTATTGTGTATATTATATACTGCGTACAATGCATATTGTGTATATTGCTTTCAATGCATAGTATGTATATTGTGTACAATGATTATTGTGTATATTGTGTACAATTCGTATTGTGTATTTTATGTAAAATGCGTATTGTGTATAATGTGTACAATGAGTATTGTGTATATTGTGTACAGTTATTATTGTATATAATGTGTACAGTGCTTATTGTGTATGATGTGTACAATGCGTATTGTGCATATAATGTACAATGCTTATTGTCCATATTTTATGCAATGCTTATTGTGTATAATGTGTACATTCATGCGTATTGTGTATAATGTGTACAAGGTGTATTGTGTATATTGTGTACAATGCATATTGTGTATAGTGTGTTCAATGCATATTGGGTATATTGTGTACAATGCTTATTGCGTATATCGTGTACAATGCTTATTGTGTATATTGTGTACAATGCAAATCGTGTTTAGTGTGTGCAATGCGTTTACAATGCTTATTGGGTATATTGTGTACAATGCATATTGTGTATATTGTATGCAATGCATATTGTGTTTCTTATGTGCAAAGCATATTGTGTACATTGTGTAAAATGCTTATTGCGTATATTGTGTAAAATGCGTATGACGTATATCGTGTACAATGTTTATTGCTTATATCGTGTAAATGCCTCTTGCTTATATTGTGTAAATTGATGTTTGCATATATTGTGTACAATGATTATTGCGTATAATGTGTACTATGCATATTGTGAATATTGTGTGCAATGGTTCTTGCGTATATTGTGTACATTGCATATTCCATATATTATGTACAATGCGTATTGTGGATAATGTGTACAACGCATATTGTGTATATCGTGTACAATGCTTATTGTGGATATTGTATACAATGCTTATTGCGTAAATTGTGTAAAATGCGTATGGCATATATCGTGTACAGTGCTTATTGCTTATATTATGTAAATGCCTCTTGCTTATATTGTGTACATTGATTTTTGCATATATTGTGTACAATGCTTATTGCGTATAATGTGTACAATGCATATTGTGAATATTGTGTGCAATGAATGGTTCTTGCGTATATTGTGTACAGTGCATATTCCGTATATTGTGTACAATGCGTAATGTGGATATTGTGTACAACGCATATAGTGTATATCGTATACAATGTTTATTGTGGATATTGTATACAATGTTTATTGCATATATTGTGTACCATGCATATTGTGTATATAGTGTACAATGCATATTGGATATATTGTGTACAATGCATAATGTTCATTTTGTGTTAAACGCATATTGTGTATATTGTGTACTATGCTTATTGTGGATATTGTGTACTATGCGTATTGTGTATATTGTGTAAAATGCATATTGTTTCTATGGTGTATATTGCTTATTAGGTATATTGTGTATAATGCTTATTGTATGTATTGTGTACACTGATTATTGTGTATATTGTGTACAATGCATAGTATGTATATTGCGAAAATGCTTATTGTGTATATTTTGTACAATGATTATGACGTATATTGTTTATAATGCTTATCGGGTATATTGTGTCCAATGCTTAATGTGTATATTGTGTACAATACTTACTGGATATATTGTGTACAATGCTTATTGTGTATTTTGTGTATAATTCTTACTGGATATATTGTGTACAATGAGTATTATGGATACTGTGTACAATGCGTCTTACGTATATTGTGTACAATGCTTATTGCGTATATTGTGTACAATGCATATTGTGGATATTGTGTACAACGCATATTGGATATATTGTGTACTATGCGTATTGGATATATTGTGTACAATGCATAATGTTGATATTGTGTAAAACGCATATTGTGTATATCGTGTACAATGCTTATTGTAGATATTGTATACAATGCTTATTGCGTATAGTGTGTACAATGCATATTGTGTATATTATGTACCATTCTTATTGTGTATATTGTGTATAATGCATACTGTGTATATTGTGTACAGTGCTTATTGTGTATATAGTATATACTGCATATTGTGAATACTGTGTACAACGCATATTGCATATAGTGTGTACTATGCATATTGGATATAGTGTGTACAATGCATAATGTTGATATCGTGTAAAACGCATATTGTGTATATTGTGTACAGTGCTTATTGTCTATATTGTGTACTATGCTTATTGTGGATATTGTGTACTATGCGTATTGTGTATATTGTGTACTATGCATATTGTTTCTATGGTGTATAATGCTTATTATGTATACTGTGTATAATGCTTATTGTATATATTGCGTACAATGCTTATTGTGTATGTTGTGTCCAATGTTTATGGCGTATATTTTTTATAATGCTTGTCGGGTATATTGTGTACAATGCTTATTGTGTATATTGTGTACTGTTCTTACTGGATATACTGTGTACAATGTTTATTGTGTATATTTTGTACAATGCTTATTGTGTATATTGTGTACAATGCTTATTGTGTATAGTGTGTATAATGCATACTGTGTATATTGTGTACAGTGCTTATTGTGTATATTGTGTACAATTCATATTGTGTATATTTTGTACAATGTATATTGTGTATATTATGTACAATGCTTATCGTGTACAATGTGTTAAATGCATTTCGGTTATATTGTGTAAACTATTTTGTATATCATTACGTGTCCCCGCCTTAAACATTAACGGAAGGTTAATATTATATGATAAATAGAATTTCACATTCGTGCCTAATCTGTATTAAATTTATTAAGCTCGTTGGATAAACTTGATATAATGCTCCGCGCAGCCCCGCATCATATAATTTTATAAAGTTGTGATAAATAAGTATTACACATGTAAGATCCTCTATTTACAGGTGGGCTGCAGATCAAGTTATTGGAGAACCAGATGTATACCCTAAATATGGGGATTTAGAAGGATCCTGGGCGCAGAAAACACTAGATGCAAAGCAGTACTTGAAGGTATATTAGCTGGTTCAATGGCATTTTACATAATTTGTATCATAGTTTAACGCTATATTTGACGGTCGATGTTTTCGTGGTTTAGACAGACCGCTATTTCCTGGGTAGAACTAGTACTGTATACCTTCCGCACACATTCTCACTTACAAGTCATATTAGATAAGCAATATGAGACACAGCAGTGACATCAGACATAATACCATTTTCTTCTAGAATAATACCTGCAAATAAATGGATGGACACACCTGTCTTAGGTACATTAGTGTACAATGAATGCTTATTTTGTCTTGAAGTAATTGATGAGATAACCATAAGGCCGTAAATATTCAGCATTAGCCCAATGTAATAACAGACGAGTACCTGAATTAAATATCAGATTCCATACAGAGACATAACTGTAGCCTGAATCCAGAGAATATAAGATACAACTCAGTAACTATATGCAATAAAAGCAGTAACAATACCGTGACATGCAGCGATCCAGATCACCGGGAATACTAGATACATGGACTGAGGATGTTTGTTGTTTTTGGAGTGAATAACATATTTTGTTTCATCGAGAAGTGAGAAAACTTCTCAAATGAGAAGCGTGAGTGAAAATATAAAAACTTTATCACTTCGAGATGAAATAAAAAATGTTATTCACGACAACTCAACACAAATTTTTTTATTTTATGATTTTACAAACAGACTTTTAGGGAAACTACGGTAGAACAACAAGGGAGGCAATTTCAATAACTAAGCCACTTTACACTTCTGCCCAACAACAAAAAAAAGTCCAAAGATATTTTATTTATACCCAACTAGAACTATTTATATTGGCAATCATTTCCTTTTAACTTTAAGATCCATTCCAAATCCAAAAATAAAAAGATTTAAAAAAGCATCATAACACTCACCTATTTGAGTCGTACTGACAGTGTGAATTGAATGTTGTTTAAAGGCTCATCAACACAGTATATGTTAGTTAGAGCCGCCCCAGAGAGAAGGTTTAGGAAAACTCTATATTTCATAATATGAAATAACACCTTTTTCACTAATAAAATACAGTATTTCATTGCTTATCATAAAATAAAAATTATATTAAAAGTTGAGAAAAATTAAATGTCATAATGAGTATTGCATGGTAATAGTATCTTTGTTCTCTCTTGAAACTTAGTTCCAACACTTCCACTGAATAGTAATTGTGATATTATAAAAGTAGATATAAAGGAAATTTAGCATTCAAGGACCACACGCCAAGAAACAAACAGAAATTAAACGGATGAATGAAAGGCATTGTATATGACATCCCAAACATAAAATAGTTGACAACAGGGCTACTGCCTTGGACAGGTCAGTGGGGAAAAGTCCGATGAAGCTTTAAAACATTTCAGTTCTTAGGGTGAACCAAACCTCTCTAGTACCCTAGTTTCATCCCATTACAACAAAACAATCTAACTAAGAAAATCCCTACCACGCTATATCTTCTAACATACAAGGGAACATTAATAGACAATATAATCATAACACAAATATGATCATATATCATGATCACCTAATTGCCTCGTTTTTCTGGCGAGATATCGGGCATTTCGTCGAAATGAAAATTTCAATAGAGATGAACTGTCTATCTCTCAGAAACAAGGGGTTATTATTTGTATACCGAAAGGTAATAAAGTTAAGCAAAGAAAAGGTTAGAAGTCCAACAGGAAGAGTAGCATTCACAGAATACAGTCATTCCAACAAGTATTACAATGCAAAGTTGATACAAAACGTACATCACAAACATTTACATTCAGTAAAATGGCACATCACAAACATATAAGGGCTGACAACAGGGGTACGGCTTGGAACGGGCAGTGGCAAAAGGGGCCACCGGGGAGTTTAAACCGGTTCAAAGGTCACCAAACCTCCAACTCCTCAAGAACTGGCGACCAATCTCACTTTTAAATATTGCAAATTAAATTAGCTTCGGTAATTATAGAGACTAAATAAATATAAAAAGATCGGACAGGGAAAGTAGCATTCAAGGAGGACAGTCAACCACAAAACACAGAAACAAACATGCAAACAGACAAACAAGAAGGCAAAAGTAACAGTTAAAGCAAACGACATCACAAACACAAAAGGGTTGACAATAGGGCTACCGCCTTGGAACGGTCAGTGGCAAAGTAGGCCACTGGGGGTTTAAACCGGTTCTAGGGTGCACCTAACCTCACACTTACCCTACTGCCATCCCATTAAAACAGGACAGTGTAAATAAAGAAATCACACGTTTTACCATTGATTATCAATGAGGATCAAACTTGCTTCACTGCAAGCAGAAACAAGGGGTGGGGTGGGGGTGGGATACTACAGTACTATATATTTTAATGTTCCATGCAGACTAGTATACCATTGCAGGACTATTATTACTCATTGACTTTGAAATGTCCTTTGATTCAGTTGCCTGGACATTTACTTTTAAAGTCCTTGATTATCCTAATTTTGAACCTTCGTTGATGGAATGGATAAATGTTGTGTACACAAACACCGAATCGTGTGTTTCAGTAAATGACCATCTCCGTCTAGCTGTATTCTCTGTGTGGAGATACTGGCTGGTCTCTTGAGAACTAATCTAAATATAAAAGGTATTAGTATTAAATTCGGGTTTACAGAGCATTTTATATCACAATATACATTTGATACATCTTGATTATTAGATGGTTCAGGGAATTCGATAATGCGTTAATATTGTTTGTGGAAATGTCTGACCTTAATATAAAGATGGATACTACTGAAGTCGTATGTATAGGTTCAATGAAAAGATAATACTAAATATGTGACGACTATGAACTGTCATGAGAAAAACGTTCTGTTGATCTCGAGTCAATATTACACATTAACGACGAAGACAACATGTTGGACTTAACCAAATATTATTAAACTGGTCTAAACTAATACTAACACCTATTGGAACAGCAACATGTACTGTAATTAAAGATTAGCTATGCCCAAAATAAACCATATTATTTGAACTTGATGACTTTAGTATTAAATAGCGTCGTAGAGAACTTGATGACCCTAACTCCCTTTCTACTTGGAAAAAGTCTATTCTTAACATCATAGATACCCGTATTAACTTCTATACGTATACGACTAACCCCTCCTTACTTCCCCTTACACCTAGGTTTTCATTTCGTAATTTAAAATCGGGAATCCAGGAATTTCATAATAAGTTTGTTTTAGTTCCTGCTGATAAAGCAGCAAACAATATAATTATTGATTGACGGCTCTATTACGTCAATGTTTTATCTCATGAACATGGGAGTATACTCCTGTGCTATCTACTGAAAATAATGTTGTTTCGACTCATATCACTCAGTGCAAGATTGTCAATGCTGGAATCGACGAAAAGCAAAAGAGACTTCCAACGATGTACGGGATTCCCAAATTACACAAACATCCATTATGATATAAAACCCGTTTTATTTCCAATTCTAGTTCTCGCACCACTACAAATATATCCAAACTGTTAACACCGTGTCTTACTGCCGTTAAAGATCACGTTAAAAAACTATGGGATTGATTTATTTTGATCTATTAAACATTCAGGCGACGTTCGTGATAAAATTTGCAATAAACGTCAAGCATCATCTATAAGTACTTATGAGTTTTCTACATTATATACAACTTTACCACACAACAATCTCAAAGACAAACTGATTGCTCTCATTCAAAAAACGTTTGCTAAGGAAAATACTACACGTTTAGCCTGTATCAATATCAAAACGTTTTTTATTAACAGCAGTTTGGACAATTACTCTATGTAGACTTGCCATGTAGTTTGTGAATCACTTATTTTTCTATTAGATAATATTTTCGTCAGGTATGAAAATACCGTTTATAGACACGATGTTGGTGTTCCTATTGGTACGAATTGTGCACCCCTTATCGCAGATTTGTTTTTATATTGCTTTGAAAACGATTTCATGTTAACAGTCCTACGTAAAAGGTACAAAATCAGCTCGGAGCTGAGCCAGAGATAAAATCATGATGCAGTTACAATGTCCCCAGGTAGCAGCCCTTTAATGACCCTTAACAAATTGACTGCAATAAAAAGTGGTCAGTGCTAATGTGAAACAGCTGGTCTCTCTGAGAGACCCACTCTGCAAGTAAGATTTAGGATAAGTGGACAAATCTTGAAAAAACACTGCACTTGATGCAAAAATCAGTTTCAATGGTAGATAGTGTTACTAGCACAACGGAAATTGTTTCATTTGACTTAAAATGATTGAAAAGTAATGTATTACTAAATCAAATTATATGACAATTTAGACAAATTAATAAAGTATGTACATAAACACAAGTATATAAAGTATGTACATAAACACAATTATATAACGTATGTACATAAACACAATTATATACAGTATGTACATAAACACAATTATATAAAGTATGTACATAAACACAATTATATAACGTATGTACATAAACACAATTATATACAGTATGTACATAAACACAATTATATAAAGTATGTACATAAACACAATTATATAAAGTATGTACATAAACACAATTATATAATGTATGTTCATTAACAGAATTATGTTGTATTACTGTCAACTCTCTGACATTTCTCAGTAACTAACATTATCAAAAATAAAACTGTATAATAATATAAACTTATTGATGTACATACCGTTACTGTGTAGTTAATATACATACTATTGATGGATCAAAATAATGTTCATGTATATTTAGTATCACACATAATAGTATTGTATATTTAGTATAACACATAACGTTCAAGCATATTTAGTAGCATACATAACGTTCATGTATATTTAGTAGCAGACATAATGTTCATGTATATTTAGTTTCACACATAATGTTCATGTATATTTAGTATCCCACATAATAATCATGTATATTTCGTAGCACACGTATTGTTCATGTATATTTTGTTTCACACATAATAGTCATGTAAAACTATATTAAGTATCATACATGATGTTCATGTTCGTGTATATTAAGTATCCAACATAATAATCATGTATATTTCGTAGCACACGTATTGTTCATGTATATTTTGTTTCACACATAATAGTCATGTACAACTATATTAAGTATCATACAAAATGGTCATGTGCATGTATATTAAGTATCATACGTAATATTCATGTATGTTTAGTAGCACACGTAATGTTCATGTATGTCTAGCAGCACATGTAATATTCATGTATATTTAGTAGCACACGTAATGTTCATGTATGTTTAGTAGCAGACGTAATGTTTATGAATATTTAGTAGCACACGTAATATTCATTTATGTTTAGTAGCTCACGTAATGTTCATGTATATCTAGTAGCACACGTAATATTCATTTATGTTTAGTAGCACACGTAATGTTCATGTATATTTAGTAGCACACATAATATTCATGTATGTTTTGTAGCACAATTACTGTTCATGTATATTTAGTAGCACACGTCATATACATGTATATTTAGTAGCAATCGTAATATTCATGTTTAGTAGCACACGTAATTTTCATGTATTTTTAGTAGCACACGTAATATTCATGTATGTTTAGTAGCACACGTAATGTTCAGGTTTGTCTAGTAGCACATGTAATATTTATGTATATTTCGTAGCACACGTAATATTCATGTATATTTAGTAGCACACGTAATGTTCATGTATGTTTAGTAGCAGACGTAATGTTTATGAATATTTAGTAGCACACGTAATATTCATTTATGTTTAGTAGCACACGTAATGGTCATGTATATCTAGTAGCACACGTAATATTCATTTATGTTTAGTAGCACACGTAATGTTCATGTATATTTAGTAGCACACATAATATTCATGTATGTTTTGTAGCACACGTACTGTTCATGTATATTTAGTAGCACACGTAACATTCATGTATGTTTAGTAACACACGTAATGTTCATGTATATTTAGTAGCACACATAATATTCATGTATGTTCAGTAGCACACGTAATATACATGTATATTTAGTAGCAATCGTAATATTCACGTATGTTTGGTAGCACACGTAATGTTCATGTATGTTTAGTAGCACACGTAATATTCATGTATGTTTAGTAGCATAGGTAATGTTCATGTATATTTAGTAGCACACGTACTGTTGATGTTTGTTTAGTATCGCACTTAATGTTCATGTATATTTAGTAACACATATACTGTTCATGTATATTTAGTATCACACATAATGTTCGAAAAGCTCAAAATAGATTTAAAAAAGACAAAAACAAATGTTCTCCTCTGGAAATACAAGTGATACTGATATGGGACCTTTACTATAAATGATCAGCATGACATGATGTCCTTTACTAAAATGATCAGCATGACATGATGTTGTTCCTTGACAAAAACAATATTATTCTGATTCGACATTAAACATAGCTAAGCGGCCATCTTTCTTTACAAATAGTTACATAGAAAACACTTTTGGCAAATACTCCTCTGAAACCACTTCATAGATTCTCGTAAAACTTAACAGTAATACTATTAGTTGGTCCTAAGTAAAACTCTGGTCGGCTGGAAATTCAAGATGGCCCCAACATCTAAAAATATATTTTAAAAATAGAATTCTGTGGCGACTAATTCTCAAAAAAAAAAGTGATTTTGACTTGGAACCATTACCAAAATGACTGTCATAGCATGTAGATGGTCTTAATATTTATTTTGTTCGATTTGATGTCAAAAAGGCCTCCATCAAACAGGACCACCAGCAGCCATGGTTATAAAAGAAAATAGTGTGGTACTAACTACTTGATGAATTTTCATGAAAATTTACAGGAATGTTACTCATGTTACTGATTGTTATTTGAGAAATATTGAAAATAAAATGCATTTACTCTGACAATGGAAGGGCTGCATGGACTTAGACATACCTCCTCCAAACATGGCCATAAAACACTTATAGTGTTTAACGATTAACAAACATTACCCCCTTCAAACATGACAAACATAAAAAAATAAAGGTATGATACCGTTCCAAGATCTAGCTGTTCAGATCTTCAGGAGAGCGTTTCATGATCATGGACCTCTGGTTATTTTACGGAATACGTATATATGAATATTTGACCCTTATTTTATTTTGTGTGAGTGTATGTCCTTGAAACTGAGTTTTGCATCAAGTGCAGTGTTATTTCATGATTTGTCCATTTATTCTAAATCTTACTTGCAGAGTAGGTCTCTCAGAAATGCATGCTGTTTCACATTAGTATTGCCCACTTTTTATTTCAGCCACTTTATTAGGGGTCATTAAGGGGCTACTATCTGGGGAGATTGTAACAGTATCATGATTTTATCTCTTGCTCAGTAACCACAAACACACACAGAGACACAGAACAAATTTAAAAATGAATAAAAGGCTAAATAAGACATCACAAACATAAAAGGGGTGATAATAGGGCTACCGCCTAAGTCTTCCACCAGATACCCAGGCAGATGTTATTGAAAGAAAAGATTATAAGCAACAGGAAGTGTAGCATTCACAGAACACAGTCACTGCAACAGGTATTACAAATTAAAGGTGATTCAAAACGTACATCACAAACACATTCAGTAAAAAAGCACATTACAAACATAAGGGTTGACAACACGGTACCGCCTTGGAACGGCCAATAGCAAAAGGGACCACCAGGCAGTTTAAACCGGCTCAATCGTGCACCAAACCTCACTCTTACTCTGTCATAATGTCTTAAACAACAGGACAGAGTAAATAAAAAATAATCCCCGCCGAGTTAACCACTTACATTAGAGAAAACGTAGATATGTGTATAAGAAAAACCACAGACATGTTAATGTATATAATATATCAAAACGTAAGTTAACCTTAGCAAGCTAATCTCATACGTACTCGATGACTTGTCCGAAGTCAGAGCATCAAGGTGAAGACCGTTAAGGTCACGACAAAACAGAGTGAAGGACATTCATCAAACGGTTACCACCATAAAGGATTTAGAAACACGTTGTGAATACTTCGGTCGTAACCTCTGTTTATACATTTTCTAATAATTTTAATAATCACGACCGATAATTTTCCTAAGTTTGTAAATCACATTTCCGTAAAAGACGGGTTGTGATATACCTTGTCGCAGAAGTGTTTTAAGATTGCTATTATATTTGTCGAGCACATCAGTGTTACGATAATAAAAAGTCTTACGTAATTTACGGTAACGATAACCCTGTTGGAGGAGTTGAAGCCTTTAATGACACCTCTCGGTATCTGGATGACATATTGCACATTGATAACCCTTTCTGTTCTACTATGGTTAATAATATATATCCTAAAGAACTTTAACTTAACATGGCTAATATTTCTGATACTAACGCTTCATTTCTCGATTTAATGACAAGAGAGATGGTTTTCATTTTGATATGGTCAATTATCCCCATTTAGATGGGGATGTTTCCCGAGCAACTTCTTATGGGGTCTATGTGTCTCAACTTATTCGTTTTTTTAGAGCTTGTACTCGACTTGAGGACTTTAATATTCGTAATCTTTGTATAACTTAAAGCTACCCCATCAGCGTTACCGTTACCATACACTTTGTAAACCTTTGCAAAATTGTATAATCGTAACCCTGATTTTCTTTCCAAATATAAAAGTAATTTAAGAACTCTTCTGCGACATGAACTATCACAACCTGACTTCTATGGTGACATGATTTACAAACTTCGTAAGCTCCTTGGTCATGATCACTTTCATACTATCTTTGTTAAACTTATTAAAAGGTTTATCAAGTTATGACACGATCATTTTGCAACGCTCTGCGTGGTTGGTGGTGGACCCATTTACAGTTCCACACAAAGCTTCCTTTTTTAATTGTGCGATGACCGGACAGGCTGTTGACCCTATGATGACGTCTACCTAAAGCCCAAAAGGACGGCGACGTTTGATGTTTGTCTGCAATCTTGTCTTGTCTGTTTACACCGCTTGACATGGAATGATGACATTAACTATTGCATGTTCACCGCCATATGCATGCCATCTTCGAGATTGTTAAAATTCTGTTTTATTTATTTTTTATTAATATTGAGTTCTGCTCAACCCGGGGCTAGGGGGCGTGAACGGTAGCAAGCATAGTTCACTACCGTTCATGAGTAGTCTCAATCAAGCCGAGATTGCAATATTTCGGCCGTTTCCAAAGGTTCACTCTCATACTCTTTTATTCTCCTGTAGCTCTGGCTTCTGCCAAGTCACTTAGTACATTCTTTGTGGCTTTTTATGCTATTGTTTTTTGTTTTTTTTCATTTATATATACACCAGCATCTTTGTATTTTACTTATATTGCCTATTAATGCTGCCTTGTTGGTTAGAGAATAGTTCATGTCCGGGATTTCTTTATTTACACTGTCCCGTTTATTGGGATGACAGTAGGGTAAGTGTGAGGTTTGGTGCACCCTAGCACCTGGTTTAAACATCAAGCGGCCTTTTTTGCCACTGACTGTTCCAAGGCGGTAACCCTATAGTCAACCCTGTTTGTGTTTGCCTTTATTCCTTGTTAACATTGCCATTCATGTTTGTCGTTTTGCGTGTTTTGGGGTTTACTGTGTTCTGTGAAAGCTGCATTTCCTGTTCGACTTTTATACTTATTTTTTACCAAATCCGAAGCCAGACAATATTCAATAATTAAAGATTTTTTAAATTGTTTATGCGGTAGAAAATATGATAAGGTTAAACTACCTATTATCTGTTTTAATTACTCGCAAGCAAGGTGGTATTCGACTGTTGGATTTGGACATAGTCCTTATTTCATTCAAATTACTTGAATCAGAATATTATTATCAGACAAAAACAACTCTGAATATTTTCAATGATTTGTATGCATGTATTTTTAAATTGTCTTATTCTGATGCTGATTATATATCTAGATATATAAATGAAATACATAATCCGTTCTGGAATTATATCTGCATCAGATATAAACTGTTTGCATGTAATCTTGGAGTAAATTGCATTGTGCCCCTTATGGAAAAATCCTCATACGAGTAGTAACTTGTATAAATTACATTATGAATCATAACGGAAATGTATTGACTCTAATAGAATTTAGACAACAATTAAACATTCAAACCGTTTTTTATTTAGAATATGAAGGAATAATGGCATCTGTCAGACGTTATCTGAACAATTTTAACTTCCCACCACATTTCTCTATCATTCGTCCAAGTCCTTTAATGCCCGTTTATATAGGAATAATTTTTAAAGATGAAAAAGGATGCAGATCCATTTATGATGCATTAGGTGGTCCGAGTATTAACGTTCATACCCTATCCAACCCCTTCCGTGGTGTTGGCTTCGGTATGAAATAAAACATAATTTTGGCTTAAAATGTATGCATATTATAAAATTAAAACATTTAAAAGGAATATTTAAACAGGTTATTGCGTGTGTTTTTCAGAAAAACAAGGTTTATTTAAACGTGTTTTATTGTCGAAATATCCGTTATAAAATCCTTTCCAAAAGCTTTCCCATTACCTAATGGAATTCAGGCGGACCACGTAATGTCAATAAAACTGCAACAGTTAGAAAGAACATGGATAAATGATTTGCATATGATCCATAATATATCCTGGTCTAAATCATTGCGTCTTTCATTCAAATCGACAAAATAATCAAATATATGATGGTCTGTAAACTTCGAAAGTTAAAGGGATCTGGCGGGATTCCTGACAACAATTGATCAAGAAGTTCGGCAGAAAAGGGTACGACCCTTTAGTATTACATGTTTAGTGATTGACTCCTCTACAGTCAGTCACTACGCTTCACCTTTTCCTTGTGCGATGACTGGACAACCTCTTGGGGCTCTATGATTGCACCTAATAAAACCCCGAACAAGGAAGGTAGGTGCATGAGCTTTCGTCCCTCGGGTTTTCGGTTAGTAACCTATATTGGTTTACTCTTACTGCTGTGGTTGTTTAGTACAATTCTGGATACATCCTGAGATGTTTCTTATTTTGTAGTTTATATAGCTTTACAACAACATATTGGTGTTTATTTTGTTAGTGTCTCTGGATGTGGACTTTAATGTTAGAGAATTCCGTTTGATGGGATGTAGTTTTGTTAGGATAACAGGATAATAGCGAGGATTGTGTACACATAAAATCGATACCAGCTATTATAGTAACTTGTATTGCCTACTGATCGTTCCAAGTCGGTAACTCTGTCTTGACCACCCTTTCTGTTGTATTTTGTCTTTTTCATTGTATAATTTATTAAATAGTGCTCCTTGTTTGTAGTACAGTGCGGACGCTGTGGTTTCTATAGGACCCTATATCTCAAATTTCCATTTCGAATAAATCATACAATTTTGGGAACAAATTATTTACTTAAAAAAGAAATATTTCTAATAGATATATTTGTTATTTCAGCAATGAACATATAGAAACAATAAAACGTTTCTATGAATGTAGCAAAGAAAT
Organism: Cyrtodaria siliqua; assembly: GCA_037043455.1. Lineage (NCBI taxonomy): Eukaryota > Metazoa > Mollusca > Bivalvia > Adapedonta > Hiatellidae > Cyrtodaria > Cyrtodaria siliqua. The sequence continues at coordinate 87,521 of JAWPHD010002457.1, forward strand.
TTTGGCAAGCACTTCTTTCGTAGTAAATTATTTCATAGTAAATGTAATTGTGGTCAGTAACTGACATCATCTTTGGAAATGATCAGTATAATATTGTTTTAAATGAACCCCTCCTTACTGCCAGGAAAATTATATTCAATCAAAAATTAAAAACAAACATTAACATTACTTTAGCAGTTTTTAAAATCTATATTCAAATGCTGCTTAAAGTTGAAAAATGTATAGCTTTCAAGAATATCAAACAAGACGTTTTTGAAAAGCAATGGAGAAAATATATGGCTTTACTATAATTATAATATCACATACAAAATAAAACATATGGTGGACCTGATTTCAGTATTTATTGACATTAGCGTTTGTTTGGCGGCCTTAAAAAGTCGTCGCGACTACAAATCAGTAGGGTTATTATTTACTGGTCCTTCGGGATCATCAAGCCATTCTGTGTTGCTTTAAAATAGAATATCGCTAAATCGATGCTAGGAAGTCTGCGAGGTGTTGCATCTTATAATTACCTCTCATGAACAGATTCAATAAAACCGAGTCTGCTACTTTTCTCACTTGTTTGTGTATACTATGTGTTGCTTCCAAAGGATCACCTTTTCAGTATCTATATAGTTTGTTTAGTGCTGTGTGGTGGCCGTAGAAAACCGTCCTGACTACAAATCAGTAGTGTTTTTATTTACTGGTCCTTTGGGATCATCAAGCCCATTCTGTGTTGCTTTGAAGTAGAATATCGCTTAAGCCAGTGCTAGGAGCCGTGAGAGGTGTCGCATCTTAAAAATACCTCTTATAATTACCTCTCATGAACAGACTCAATGAAATCGAGGTTGCTACTGTTCTCTCTTGTTTGTGTTTGTTGCTTCTAGGGGATCACCTTTTCAGTATTTATTCAAGAAATATCGTATTTGACTTGATGCATTTAACATCTGTTATTTTTTATTCATAAGATTCCCACTGTGTACATATGTTCTCCATTTACTCCATTAATACACACTATTTTATCCGTGTTATAATTATGTCATTTTATATGTTTTTCATAGAGTTTCTATGTTAAGCATAAAATAGCTATTTCAACATGACCTATTTTTAGAATTGTAACAGATAAATGTTGTAAAGCTAAACATTTAATGCTATTCGTGTTATCACCCCTCAATACAGGGCAATATTATAAGAATCATGGGTATCCGAGGAAGAATGGGAATTCCAAACTAGATAAATTTGTTTTTTACTGGAACCGATGCTCTGACGAGATTCCCAGTAAAACGGTTATACCGAAGGTTGGAATTTCCCGCTCTAAACTGCATACCCATGAAAGACACTTGATAATATTCATGGAATATGTTAAAAAAGGAACATTGACTAGTTTTAAATGAGTGCTCTCATTGAACACAAATGAGATATAGGGTCCTAAAGAAACCACAGCGTCTGAACGCAATGGCATCGTAGATCCGCACTGTACTGTAAACAAGGACTTGATAATACAATGAAAGAGACGAAAAACAACAGAAAGGGTGGTGAATACAGGGTTACCGACTTGGAACGGTCAGTAAGCAATAAGGCCCACTGGTTAGCTTGAATCGATTTTATATGCGACAATCCTGCTATTATCCTGTCTTTAACGCCCAAATAGACAGGACAGTGTAAACAAAACTATATCCCATCAAAAGCAATTCTCTAACAGTAAAGTCCACATCTAGAGAAACTAACTAAAGAAACACATACAAAATAATAAATATCTCAGGATGTATCGAGAATTCTCTATTATAATTATTGTTAAATAACCTATCATTATTATTCTCCACTACTCAGCGAGAAGCATGGCAATCTTTAAATTTGTATGAAACTTTAGAATTAGCACTAAACTTACTAGCCAAGTGTCAATTTGACTTTAGTACTCGAATATATGATATATAGACACAGTTAAACAATGAAATTTAATGGTGAAAAGCTTATTATATCACAAATCCAATCATCAATTGTATAATACTAGCTACATGTTAGAACTTTAATGATACACATATTTTCATAGAATACATGGTGATACATGTATTTGCTATTTTCGAGTGTACCTTTAGACAAATGAAACATTAGAATATATTCACTAGATGCATGTATATATGGATAACTCAATAGTACCACAGTTTGGAATAGAAAATAAAAGCAAGGTTAAAACAAGATGATCATGTATATATGAATATAAAAAGCCTAGAAAGCCACAAAGTAAATACTCAATGACTTGGCAGAAGTCAAAGCAACAAGACACAAAGTAAACCAAAACTTCTGTGTCCATGGTGTCGAAAACAAAAACAAACGAGTTCCCAAATGTATAATCTCTTTAGAAAGACTATCAACAGCTGGGCAAATGGTAGTATTATGTAAACATCCGGAGTAGCCTGCATGTTTTTACAGCTGATAATTACATGCTTACTATAAAAAGTAACATATTTTAGAGCAAAAAAATTGTTTATCACTCCTTTCTCAACATCCATAATCGGCACACCGTGCCATTATGGATTATGGAAAATCGGCACAGTAGCTTCAGACTTCAAGTAACATGACGTCAACGCCATCAGGCACCAATAATGTCATAGTGGAGATCTACAGAGCGCAGACGTGGACATTGAAATCTCGACTGCAGTTTCACTGCTGAGCAAATATTGTTTTCAAATAAAAATTGAAACGTCGAAATAAGTCCTTATAGTGACAGTTTTTAAAAACAGACAAGGCAGACAACTGATTATAAAGTAATTTATTCGTAATTGATTTATTTGAAAAACAATCGTTTACACCTTAGACTATTTAAGTTTTTAAATCATACCGTTTTGTTGTTGTTCTTCTTCTCCATTTGTAGTAAAGTATGTAATGAAAGGCAAATATACGGCCGTGGTGTGCTTTTGGGGTTAAAGCCCTCGGGCCATTAAGGCACTAGGTGTGCCAGTATCGACAAAAGGCATATCACGGCCGTATATTAACCTCTAATTAATACGCAGTGTAAAAATTGGCCCTTGCGAATGGCTACAGCATAGACAGCAAGCAATGTATATGAGTAATAGTGGAGATCTATAGAGCGCAGGCGTGTACTTTGAAATCTCGACTGCAGTTTCATTGCTCAGCCAGTATTATTTTCAAATAAACGTCGAAATAAGTCCTTATAGTGGCAGTTTATAAAAACAGACAAGGCAGACAACTGATTATAAAGTAATTTATTCGTAATTCATTTATTTGCAAAACAATTGTTTACATCTTACACTACTTATGTGTTTAAATCGTTGTTCTTCTTCTCCATTTCTTGTAAGGTATGTAATAAAAGGCAAATACGGCCGTGGTGTGCCTTTTTGGTTAAAGCCCTCGGGCCTTTAAGGCACTATGTGTGCCATTATCGAGAAAAAGCACATCTCGGCCATATTAACCTCTAATTAATTCTCAGTGGCCCTTGTGAATGGCTACAGCATGGACAGCAAGCAATGTAGATGAGTAAGTGTACATCTCCAAACTTTCATCTGTCAAACAACAACAATACTGTTGCCCCGCCATGAAATTGAGCGGTTATACAGTGTTACCCGTGTCCGTCAGTACAACCGTCTGTGCTAACAATAATTTAACATTCAAGTTTGTTTTTAAGACACCAGAAGTCATACACGTTTCAATCTAGATGGAGGCATTATGTTCCCTGCAACAGTAACTCAATCTAAATGATCTCAATCTACTTTCCGCTTTTCAATTATTTACAATGTAGGCCGCTTTAGCTTCTTAAAACTTAACTTATAACACTAGACTAAGTGTTCCAGAGCCTTATCAATTAGAAAATATATAATCAATGTAATGGAACTACACTTGTCAAACTAATACAATCGACCTACACATTTAAAACTAATAGAATGGACCTACACTTTTCAAACTAATAGAATGGACCTACACTTGTCAAACTAATAGAATGGACCTACACTTGTCAAACTAATAGAATCAACCCACACTTTTTAAACTAATCAAATCAAAGTGCCTCAATATATGATATACTTTTCCGATGTGCACTTGGGCTAAATGCTTTATCTATACATGCTATAGAACAAGTACTGTGTTTTGCCTAAACAGATCGCATACCTTTTTACCAGAGGTTGAGTTTAAATCGTTTTGCTAGTTTTGATTGTGTCATTTATAAACTGGGTACCTTGGGTGCTTTTATGCAAATATTATTCTAATATATCGCTAAAGTTATCTGTACTTTTAGCAGCAGAAATAATAAAAGCAGTGGATGCTACAGGTGATAATATGAAATCATGAAACCTGAGCGCAAGGTATAATAGAAAGTGATGCTAACCAATACGTGATTTGTTTGTTTGTATGGTGTTTAGGTCATTTCCAACATATGTAAGGTTGTATATGACTGTCGATGTTTTTTTGTGGTGGAGGCAGACCACCCACTTTTCCTGGGTAGAACCAGTAGTGTACACCTCCCGTCAAGAATCGACACTACCTCACTTAACAATTCGGGCTCCCAGTGGGATTCGAACCTGCAGCGGTGTGAGGCGAGAAGGTTTACAACGCAACGGAATTAACCCCTCGGCCACGGACACGCTAACAATGCTTGAAGGGATGCAAGAAATTGTATCAAAGTGATATACATGGAGACCTAGCTTATTAAAAGTTAAATTTAATTAGTGAGTGCATGTAATTTAAGGTTCATCGCCACCAACTACATGTAAACCTCCGAGGTGTATAATAAAAAGCAATCTTTCCCTTTTATGGAAATGGGCATTATAAGCAAGGGAAAATTGCCCATTTCTATTCAGTTTTTTTGGTGGTATGTAAAAGAAGCATATTAATAAGGTTTACTGGATCACAGATGAACATTTGCAAAATTTCGACTCTATTCTTATACTTTGTGAGCAACTACCAATAAACAATAAAAACAGCTGTACCCTTGACCTGTTTAGCTCTTTTCTCTTTTCTGGTGAATTTTCAAGCGGAAAAAAATACTTTATAAGTATATGAAAATTACACTGCTGTATTATACATACTTTAGTTGAAGCTGCAGCAAATCATTAATATGTGACATTTCATTAGTGGTGTCAATGATGAAAATAATTAGTGGTTTCATACTATAAGACATGGTTAAATGATAAATAAAGATTAGGGACATGAGCATGAGTAAAAACAAACAAACACACAAAAGTTATTTTAGAACAACACGGAGATATCCCTGGTGCCAGGAAATAATAGTAAATACAAACTAGTACGTAAACTGACAATATTATTATTATTATTATTATTATTTTGGTGGTGGTGGTGGTGGTGGTAGTAGTAGTAGTTTGTTTTACCAATGCATGCATATTTACAAAAGAAGAAGAGATTTGTAATACAAACTCTTTGCCTACCAAAACATATCCTAGTGATAAAACACTTAATTTGGAATATAGTACCGGCAATAATAGATGAAGAAGACGATTATATATAACAAAATCACCAACTTACAAAGTATTACCTTGTAACATAAATACACTTTGACTAAGATAAACGCGTGAAGTCATAAAATCAGCTCATTTTGAGCTCCCAGTGTCATTCGAACCAACAGCAGTGGGAGGCGAGAAGGTTTTTAACGCAACGGGGTTAACCCCTCGGCCACGGAGACTCTAACAATGCATGAAGGGATGCAAGAAATTGCATTAAAGTGATATACATTGGCTTATTTAAAGTTAGATTTAATTAGTGAGTGTGTGTAGTAGTAGTAGTAGTAGTAGTAGTAGTAGTAGTAGTAGTAGTAGTAGTAGTAGTAGTAGTAGTAGTAGTAGTAGTAGTAGTAGTAGTAGTAGTAGTAGTGATGGTGGTGGTAGTGGTGGTGTGAAGTCATAAAATTTGCTCATTTTGACAGGTTTACTTTGAGGAGAAGATTGTGGTGACAAGGATTGATATATACGAAACATTCCACGCCGGTGGGGTAAAGAAAGTATCTGCATTGATTCCAAATACAGCAACCGGAACTACAGATGTGTTCCCACTGTATACAGCCGCCAGCATTGTTGACCTAGGGACATCCAGGATATTCTCACCGACATTACAGGTGGGATTTGTAATATTTACACTCTCCAGAATAGGAAGAATAAAACATTAAATTGTATGTATGCCATTGATTTGCTCAGGGGTCTTTTAGATTTGTTAAACTACATTAAGAACATGTGTAAAGTTTATGGAGGATGGCCAAAAACCTGTATAACCTATGACAAGGAATATTAAAGTGATCACCTGTGTATCATTCTTTAAAATATGTTTTCAATTCTATTTTAAGTTGTTCATGTTGTTAGTAACAAAGACGTTAACGATAGATCAAAGAAGAGATTAGAGAATAGTTCTTGCCGAGGATTTTTTTATTTACACTGTCCCGTTTTATTAGGTTGATAGTAGGGTAAGTGCGAGGTTTGGTTCACCCTAGAACCTGGCTTAAACCCCCAGCGGCATTTTTTGCCACTGACCGTTCCAAGGCGTAGTCCTATTGTCAAACCTTTTGTGTTTGTGGTGTCTTATTTGGCCTTTTATTATTCTTTAAATGTGTTCTTTGTTTCTCTGTGTGTTTGTGGTTGACTGTCGTCCTTGAATCTGATTTTTCTTGTTCGATTTGTATATCTATATTTATATTATGAATGTTTCATGTGTTTCAGGCATGTAATATGACATTATGAATATGTCAGGTGTGTAATATGGCATTATGAATATGTTAGGTGTGTAATATGGCATTATGAATATGTCAGGTGTGTAATATGGCATTATGAATGTGTCGGGTGTGTAATATGGCATAATGAATGTGTCGGGTGTCTAATATGGCATTATGAATGTGTTAGGTGTGTAATATGGCATTATGAATATGGCAGGTGTGTAATATGGCATTATGAATGTGTCGGGTGTGCAATATGGCATTATGAAAGTGTCGGGTGTGTAATATGGCATTATGAATGTGTCGGGTGTGTACTATGGCATTATGAATGTGTCGGGTGTGTAATATGGCATTATGAATGTGTTAGATGTGTAATATGGCATTGTGAATATGTCAGGTGTTTAATATGGCATTATGAATGTGTCGGGTGTGTAATTTGGCATTATGAATGTGTCGGGTGTGTAATATGGCATGATGAATGTGTCAGGTGTGTAATATTGCATTATGAATGTGTCGTGTGTGTAATATGGCATTATGAATGTGTCGGGTGTGTAATATGGCATTATGAATGTGTCGGGTGTGTAATATGGCATTATGAATGTGTCGGGGGTGTAATATGGCATTATAAATGTGTCGGGTGTGTTATATGGTATTATGAATGTGTTGGGTGTGTAATATGGTATTATGAATGTGTTGGGTGTGTAATGTGGCATTATGAATGAGTCGGGTGTGTAATATGGCATTATGAATGTGTCGGGTGTGTAATATGGCATTATGAATGTGTCGGGTGTGTAATATGGCATTATGAATGTATCGGGTGTGTTATATGGTATAATGCATGTGTTGGGTGTGTAATATGGCATTATGAATGTGTTGGGGGTGTAATATTGCATTATGAATGTGTTGGGTGTGTAATATGGCATTATGAATGTGTCAGGTGTGTAATATGGCATTATGAATATGTAGAGTGTGTGATATGGCATTATGAATGTGTCGGGTGTGTAATATGGCACTATGAATGTGTCGGGTGTGTAATATGGCATAATGAATGTGTCGGGTGTGTAACATGGCTTTATTAATGTGTCGTATGTGTAATATGGCATTATGAATGTGTAAGGTGTGTAATATGGCATTATGAATATGTCAGGTGTGTAATATGACATTATGAATGTGTCGGGTGTGTAATATGGCATTATGAATGTGTCGGGTGTGTAATATGGCATTATAAATGTGTCGGGTGTGTTATATGGTATTATGAATGTGTTGGGTGTGTAATATGGCATTATGAATGAGTCGGGTGTGTAATATGGCATTATGAATGTGTCGGGTGTGTAATATGGCATTATGAATGTGTCGGGTGTGTAATATGACACTATGAATGTGTCGGGTGTGTAATATGGCATAATGAATGTGTCGGGTGTGTAACATGGCATTATGAATATGTCGTATGTGTAATATGGCATTATGTATGTGTTAGGTGTGTAATATGTCATTATGAATATGTCAGGTGTGTAATATGGCATTATGAATGTGTCGGGTGTGTAATATGGAATTATGAATGTGTCGGGTTTGTAATATGGCATTATGAATGTGTTGGGTGTGTAATATGGCATTATGAATATATGGGGTGTGTAGTATGCCTTATGAATGTGTCGGGTGTGTAATATGCATTATAAATGTGTCAGGTGTGTAATATGGCATTATGAATATGTCAGGTGTGTAATATGGCATTATGAATGTGTCAGGTGTGCAATATGGCATTATGAATGTGTCGAGTGTGTAATATGGCATTATGAATGTGTCGGGTGTGTAATATGGCATTATGAATATATGGGGTGTGTAGTATGCCTTATGAATGTGTCGGGTGTGTAATATGCATTATAAATGTGTCAGGTGTGTAATATGGCATTATGAATATGTCAGGTGTGTAATATGGCATTATGAATGTGTCAGGTGTGCAATATGGCATTATGAATGTGTCGAGTGTGTAATATGGCATTATGAATGTGTCGGATGTGTACTATGGCATTATGAATGTGTCGGGTGTGTAATATGCATTATGAATGTGTTGGGTGTGTAATATGGCATTATGAATGTGTCGGGTGTATAATATGCAGTTTGAATGTGTTGGGTGTGTAATATGGCATTATGAATATGTCAGGTGTGTAATATGACATTATGAATGTGTCGGGTGTGTAATATGGCATTATGAATGTGTCGGGTGTGTAATATGGCATTATAAATGTGTCGGGTGTGTTATATGGTATTATGAATGTGTTGGGTGTGTAATATGGCATTATGAATGAGTCGGGTGTGTAATATGGCATTATGAATGTGTCGGGTGTGTAATATGGCATTATGAATGTGTCGGGTGTGTAATATGACACTATGAATGTGTCGGGTGTGTAATATGGCATAATGAATGTGTCGGGTGTGTAACATGGCATTATGAATATGTCGTATGTGTAATATGGCATTATGTATGTGTTAGGTGTGTAATATGGCATTATGAATATGTCAGGTGTGTAATATGGCATTATGAATGTGTCGGGTGTGTAATATGGCATTATGAATGTGTCGGGTGTGTAATATGGCATTATGAATGTGTTGGGTGTGTAATATGGCATTATGAATATATGGGGTGTGTAGTATGCCTTATGAATGTGTCGGGTGTGTAATATGCATTATAAATGTGTCAGGTGTGTAATATGGCATTATGAATATGTCAGGTGTGTAATATTGCATTATGAATGTGTCAGGTGTGCAATATGGCATTATGAATGTGTCGAGTGTGTAATATGGCATTATGAATGTGTCGGATGTGTACTATGGCATTATGAATGTGTCGGGTGTGTAATATGCATTATGAATGTGTTGGGTGTGTAATATGGCATTATAAGTGTGTCGGGTGTATAATATGCAGTTTGAATGTGTTGGGTGTGTAATATGGCATTATGAATATGTCAGGTGTGTAATATGACATTATGAATGTGTCGGGTGTGTAATATGGCATTATGAATGTGTCGGGTGTGTAATATGGCTTTATAAATGTGTCGGGTGTGTTATATGGTATTATGAATGTGTTGGGTGTGTAATATGGCATTATGAATGAGTCGGGTGTGTAATATGGCATTATGAATGTGTCGGGTGTGTAATATGGCATTAAGAATGTGTCGGGTGTGTAATATGACACTATGAATGTGTCGGGTGTGTAATATGGCATAATGAATGTGTCGGGTGTGTAACATGGCATTATGAATATGTCGTATGTGTAATATGGCATTATGTATGTGTTAGGTGTGTAATATGGCATTATGAATATGTCAGGTGTGTAATATGGCATTATGAATGTGTCGGGTGTGTAATATGGCATTATGAATGTGTCGGGTGTGTAATATGGCATTATGAATGTGTTGGGTGTGTAATATGGCATTACGAATATATGGGGTGTGTAGTATGCCTTATGAATGTGTCGGGTGTGTAATATGCATTATAAATGTGTCAGGTGTGTAATATGGCATTATGAATATGTCAGGTGTGTAATATGGCATTATGAATGTGTCAGGTGTGCAATATGGCATTATGAATGTGTCGAGTGTGTAATATGGCATTATGAATGTGTCGGATGTGTACTATGGCATTATGAATGTGTCGGGTGTGTAATATGCATTATGAATGTGTTGGGTGTGTAATATGGCATTATGAATGTGTCGGGTGTATAATATGCAGTTTGAATGTGTTGGGTGTGTAATATGGCATTATGAATATGTCAGGTGTGTAATATGACATTATGAATGTGTCGGGTGTGTAATATGGCATTATGAATGTGTCGGGTGTGTAATATGGCATTATAAATGTGTCGGGTGTGTTATATGGTATTATGAATGTGTTGGGTGTGTAATATGGCATTATGAATGAGTCGGGTGTGTAATATGGCATTATGAATGTGTCGGGTGTGTTATATGGCATTATGAATGTGTCGGGTGTGTTATATGACACTATGCATGTGTCGGGTGTGTAATATGGCATAATGAATGTGTCGGGTGTGTAACATGGCATTATGAATATGTCGTATGTGTAATATGGCATTATGTATGTGTTAGGTGTGTAATATGGCATTATGAATATGTCAGGTGTGTAATATGGCATTATGAATGTGTCGGGTGTGTAATATGGCATTATGAATGTGTCGGGTGTGTAATATGGAGTTATGAATGTGTTGGGTGTGTAATATGGCATTATGAATATATGGGGTGTGTAGTATGCCTTATGAATGTGTCGGGTGTGTAATATGCATTATAAATGTGTCAGGTGTGTAATATGGCATTATGAATATGTCAGGTGTGTAATATGGCATTATGAATGTGTCAGGTGTGCAATATGGCATTATGAATGTGTCGAGTGTGTAATATGGCATTATGAATGTGTCGGATGTGTACTATGGCATTATGAATGTGTCGGGTGTGTAATATGTATTATGAATGTGTTGGGTGTGTAATATGGCATTATGAATGTGTCGGGTGTATAATATGCAGTTTGAATGTGTTGGGTGTGTAATATGGCATTATGAATATGTCAGGTGTGTAATATGACATTATGATTGTGTCGGGTGTGTAATATGGCATTATGAATGTGTCGGGTGTGTAATATGGCATTATGAATGTGTCAGGTGTGCAATATGGCATTATGAATGTGTCGAGTGTGTAATATGGCATTATGAATGTGTCGGATGTGTACTATGGCATTATGAATGTGTCAGGTGTGTAATATGGCATTATGAATGTGTCGGGTGTGTAATATGCATTTTGAATGTGTCGGATGTGTAATATGGCATTATGAATGTGTCGGGTGTGTAATTTGGCATTATGAATGTGTTGGGTGTGTAATATGGCATTATGAATGTGTCGCGTTTGTAATAGGGCATTATGAATGTGTCGGGTGTGTAGTATGGCTTTATGAATGTGTCGGGTGTGTAATATGGCATTATGAATGTGTCGGGTGTGTAATATAGAATTATGCATGTGTCGGGTGTGTAATATGGCATTATGAATGTGTTGGGTGTGTAATATGGCAATATGAATGTGTCAGGTGTGTAATATGGCATTATGAATGTGTCGGGTTTGTAATATGGCATTATGAATGTGTCGGATGTGTAATATGGCATTATGAATGTGTCGGGTGTGTAATATGGCATTATGAATGTGTCGGGTGTGTAATATGGCATTATGAATGTGTCGGGTGTATAATATGGCATTATGAATGTGCTTGGGTTGTAATATGGCATTATAAATGTGTCGGTGTGTAATATGGCATTATGAATGTGTCGGGTGTTTAATATGGCATTTTGAATGTGTCGGGTATGTAATATGGCATTATGAATGTTTTGGGGTGTAATATGCATTATGAATGTGTTGGGTGTGTAATATGGCATTATGAATATGTCAGGTGTGTAGTATGGCATTATGAATGTGTCGGGTGTATACTATGGCATTATGAATGTGTCAGGTGTATAAGGTGATATAATGAATGTGTCAGGGGTGTAATATGGCATTATGAATGTGTCAGATGTGTAATGGTTATATGAAGCTTTCAAGTGTGTAATGTGGCATTTTGAATGTGTCGGGTGTGTAAAATGGCATTATGAATATATCGGGTGTGTAATGTGATATTATAAGTGTGTCAGGTGTGTCATATGATATTTGGAATGAATAATGTATGTAATATGACATTAGAATATTTCAGGTGTGTAATATAGCATTATGATTGTGTCAGATGTGCAATATGGCATTTTGGATGTGTCCGGTCTGTAATATGGCATTATGAATGTGTCAGATGTGAAATATGGCATTATGAATGCGTCAAGTGCGTAATGTGACATTATGAATGTGTCAGGTGTGTAATATGACATTTGGAATATGTCAGATGTGTAATATGACATTTTGAATATGTCACGTGTGTAATATGACATTTAGAATACGTCAGGTGTGTAATATGGCATTATAAAGTTGTGAAGTGTGTAATAGGATATTATGAATGTCTTAGGTGTGTAATATGAGATTGAATGTGTCAAATTTGTACTATGACATTTTGAAAGCGTCATGCGTGTAATATGACATTTAAAATATGTCAGGTGTGTAATATGGCAGTATGCATGTGTCGGGTGTGTAATGTGATATTATGAATGTGTCCGATTTGAATATGGTACTTGGAATGTGTCTGGTGTGTTATATGAAATTGTGAATGTGTCAGGTATACAGGCTGACATACTTTCTAAGTCGATGAAAACTTTGCGGTTAAATTCAAAAACTGAAACATAAGTCGCATAAAATATCCCACTTGCTGCTGTATGTTAGCAATTGCACTTATTTTGTTTAATGATAAGTGATACTGGTAACTCGGGGCCCACCACGTGCGTTTTATGTGTATGATGCACTCGTATCGGAGTATCTATATTATTTTCATATATACTTGAAAAGAAACACGAGTGTATACAATATTGCAAGATACCAACAAATATTACCATCAAATGTTCGATGCCTATCACTTTGGGATTGAACAATTTGTCACTAAAACGTTTCTTCTTTCCTATAGACTATTGATAAGGCAACCGACACCATCCAGATAGACATTGACTGCAGCGTGTCAAAAAAGTGGGTAGAAATTGACGCCATACGATTATACGGAACGCTTTCATGTAAGTAGTTCCTGTTTTCCATAGCATGGGAGTTCAAGGAAAGCACGTGTATAGTTCGCTGTATCATGTATTGCAGTTATTGCAGCATGTACTGTCTGGGCAGTGTTTGCTGTATCATGTATTGCAGTTCTTCCAAAATGTACTGTCTGGACAGTATTCTCTGTTTCATGTATTGCAGTTCTTGCAGCATGTTCTGTCTGGACAGTGATCGCTGTTTCATGTATTGCAGTTCTTGCAGCATGTACTGTCTGAACAGTGTTCTCTGTATCATGTTTTGCAGTTCTTGCAGCATGTACTGTCTGGACAGTGTTCGCTGTATCATGTATTGCAGTTCTTGCAGCATGTACTGTCTGGACAGTGTTCGCTGTATCATGTAGTGCTGTTCCTGCAGCATGTACTGTATGGACAGCGTCTGGACAGTGTTCGCTGTATCATGTATTGCAGTTATTGCAGCATGTACTGTCTGGACAGCGTCTACACAGTGTTCGCTGTATCATGTATTGCAGCTCTTACAGCATATACTGTCTGGACGGTGTTCGGTGTATCATGTATTGCAGTTATTGCAGCATGTACTGTCTGGACAGTGTTCGCTGTATCATGTAGTGCAGTTCCTGCAGCATGTACTGTCTGGACAGTGTTTGCTGTATCATGTATTGCAGTTATTACAGCATGTACTGTCTGGACAGCGTCTGAACAGTGTTCGCTGTATCATGTATTGCAGTTCTTGCAGCGTGTACTTTCTGAACGGTGTTCACTGTATCATGTATTGCAGTTCTTGCAGCATGTACTGTCTGGACGGAGTTCGCTGTATCATGTAGTGCAGTTCTTGCAGCATGTACTGTCTCGACAGTGTTCGCTGTATCATGTATTGCAGTTATTACAGCATGTACTGTCTGGACAGTGTTCGCTGTATCATGAAGTGCAGTTCCTGCAGCATGTAATGTCTTTACAGCGTCTGGCCAGTGTTCGCAGTATCATGTATTGCAGTTCCTGCAGCATGTACTGTCTGGACAGCGTCTTGACAGTGTTCGCTGTATCATGTATTGCAGTTCTTACAGCATGTGCTGTCTGGACAGTGTCTGGACAGTGTTCACTGTATCATGTATTGCAGTTCTTGCAGCATGTACTGTCTGGACAGTGTTCGCTGTATCATGTATTGCAGTTCTTGCAGCATGTTCTGTCTGGACACTGTTCTCTGTATCATGTATAATTGCAGTTCTTACAGCATGTACTGTCTGGACAGTGTTCGCTGTATCATGTAGTGTAGTTCCTGCAGCATGTACTGTCTAGACAGCGTCTGGACAGTGTTCGCTGTATAATGTATTGCAGTTCTTACAGCATGTACTGTCTGGACAGTGTTCTCTGTATCATGTATTGCAGTTCTTGCAGCATGTACTGTCTGGACAGTGTTCGCTGTATCATGTAGTGCAGTTCCTGCAGCATGTACTGTCTGGACAGCGTCTGGACAGTGTTCGCTGTATCATGTATTGCAGTTCTTACTGCATGTACTGTCTGGACAGTGTTAGCTGTATCATGTAGTGCAGTTCCTGCAGCATGTACTGTATGGACAGTGTTCGCTGTATCATGTAGTGCAGTTCCTGCAGCATGTAATGCCTGGACAGCGTCTGGCCAGTGTTCGCTGTATCATGTATTGCAGTTCCTGCAGCATGTACTCTCTGGACAGCATCTGGACAGTGTTCGCTGTATCATGTATTGCAGTTCTTGCAGCATGTACTTTCTGGACAGCGTCTGGATAGTGTTCGCTGTATCATGTATTGCAGTTCTTCCAGCATGTACTGTCTGGACAGCGTCTGGACAGTGTTCGCTGTATCATGTATTGCAGTTTTTACAGCATGTACTGTCTGGACAGCGTCTGGACAGTGTTCGCTGTATCATGTATTGCAGTTATTGCAGCATGCACTGTCTGGACAACGTCTGGACAGTGTTCGCTGTATCATGTATTGCAGCTCTTACAGCATATACTGTCTGGACGGTGTTCGCTGTATCATGTATTGCAGTTCTTGCAGCATGTACTGTCAGGACAGTGTTCGCTGTATCATGTATTGCAGTTCTTGCAGCATGTACTGTCTGGACAGTGTTCGCTGTATCATGTAGTACAGTTCCTGCAGCATGTACTGTCTGGACAGTGTTTGCTGTATCATGTATTGCAGTTATTACAGCATGTACTGTCTGGACAGCGTCTGGACAGTGTTCGCTGTATCATGTATTGCAGTTCTTGCAGCATGTACTGTCTGGACAGTGTTCGCTGTATCATGTATTGCAGTTCTTGCAACATGCACTGTCTGGACAGTGTTCGCTGTATCATGTAGTGCAGTTCCTGCAGCATGTACTGTCTTGACAGTGTTTGCTGTATCATGTATTGCAGTTATTACAGCATGTACTCTCTGGACAGCGTCTGGACAGTGTTCGCTGTATCATGTATTGCAGTTCTTGCAGCATGTACTGTCTGGACAGTGTTCGCTGTATCATGTAGTGCAGTTCTTGCAGCATGTACTGTCTGGACAGTGTTCGCTGTATCATGTATTGCAGTTATTACAGCATGTACTGTCTGGACAGCGTCTGGACAGTGTTCACTGTATCATGTATTGCAGTTCTTGCAGCATGTACTGTCTGGACAGCGTCTGGACAGTGTTCGTTGTATCATGTATTGCAGTTCTTACAGCATGTACTGTCTGAACAGTGTTCGCTGTATCATGTAGTGCAGTTCCTGCAGCATGTACTGTCTGGACAGTGTTTGCTGTATCATGTATTGCAGTTCTTACAGCATGTACTGTCTGGACAATGTCTCGACAGTGTTCGCTGTATCATGTATTGCAGTTCTTGCAGCATTTACTGTCTGGACAGTGTTCGCTATATCATGTATTGAAGTTCTTACAGCATGTACTGTCTGGACAATGTTCGCTGTATCATGTATTGCAGTTCTTGCAGCATGTACTGTCTGGACAGTGTTCTCTGTATCATGTATAATTGCAGTTCTTGCAGCATGTACTGTCTGGACAGTGCTCGCTGTATCATGTAATGCAGTTCCTGCAGCATGTACTGTCTAGACAGCGTCTGGACAGTGTTCGCTGGATAATGTATTGCAGTTCTTACAGCATGTACTGTCTGGACAGTGTTCGTTGTATCATGTATTGCAGTTCTTACAGCATGTACTGTCTGGACAGTGTTCGCTGTATTATGTATGGCAGTTCTTGCAGCATGTACTGTCTGGACAGTGTTCTCTGTATCATGTATTGCAGTTCTTGCAGCATGTACTGTCTGGACAGTGTTCGCTGTATCATGTAGTACAGTTCCTGCAGCATGTACTGTCTAGACAGCGTCTGGACAGTGTTCGCTGTATCATGTATTGCAGTTCTTACAGCATGTACTGTCTGGATAGTGTTAGCTGTATCATGTAGTGCAGTTCCTGCAGCATGTACTGTCTGGACAGCGTCTGGACAGTGCTCGCTGTATCATGTATTGCAGTTCTTGCAGCATGTACTGTCTGGAAAGTGTTCGCTGTATCATGTATTGCAGTTCTTACAGCATGTACTGTCTGGACAGTGTTCGCTGCATCATGTATTGCTGTTATTGCAGCATGTACTGTCTGGACAGCGTCTGGACAGTGTTCGCTGTATAATGTATTGCAGTTCTTGCAGCATGTACTGTCTGGACAGTGTTCGCTGTATCATGTAGTGCAGTTCCTGCAGCATGTACTGTCTGGACAGTGTCTGAACAGTGTTCGCTGTATCATGTATTGCAGTTCTTGCATCATGTACTGTCTGGACGGTGTTCGCTGTATCATGTAGTGCAGTTCTCGCAGCATGTACTGTCTGGACAGTGTTCGCTGTATCATGTATTGCAGTTATTACAGCATGTACTGTCTGGACAGCGTCTGGACAGTGTTCGCTGTATCATGTATTGCAGTTCTTGCAGCATGTACTGTCTGGACAGCGTCTGTACAGTGTTCGTTGTATCATGTATTGCAGTTCTTACAGCATGTACTGTCTGAACAGTGTTCGCTGTATCATGTAGTGCAGTTCCTGCAGCATGTACTGTCTGGACAGTGTTTGCTGTATCATGTATTGCAGTTCTTACAGCATGTACTGTCTGGACAATGTCTCGACAGTGTTCGCTGTATCATGTATTGCAGTTCTTGCAGCATTTACTGTCTGGACAGTGTTCGCTATATCATGTATTGCAGTTCTTACAGCATGTACTGTCTGGACAATGTTCGCTGTATCATGTATAATTGCAGTTCTTGCAGCATGTACTGTCTGGACAGTGCTCGCTGTATCATGTAATGCAGTTCCTGCAGCATGTACTGTCTAGACAGCGTCTGGACAGTGTTCGCTGTATAATGTATTGCAGTTCTTACAGCATGTACTGTCTGGACAGTGTTCGTTGTATCATGTATTGCAGTTCTTACAGCATGTACTGTCTGGACAGTGTTCGCTGTATTATGTATAATTGCAGTTCTTGCAGCATGTACTGTCTGGACAGTGCTCGCTGTATCATGTAATGCAGTTCCTGCAGCATGTACTGTCTATACAGCGTCTGGACAGTGTTCGCTGTATAATGTATTGCAGTTCTTACAGCATGTACTGTCTGGACAGTGTTCGTTGTATCATGTATTGCAGTTCTTACAGCATGTACTGTCTGGACAGTGTTCGCTGTATTATGTATGGCAGTTCTTGCAGCATGTACTGTCTGGACAGTGTTCTCTGTATCATGTATTGCAGTTCTTGCAGCATGTACTGTCTGGACAGTGTTCGCTGTATCATGTAGTGCAGTTCCTGCAGCATGTACTGGCTGGACAGCGTCTGGACAGTGTTCGCTGTATCATGTATTGCAGTTCTTACAGCATGTACTGTCTGGATAGTGTTAGCTGTATCATGTAGTGCAGTTCCTGCAGCATGTACTGTCTGGACAGCGTCTGGACAGTGCTCGCTGTATCATGTATTGCAGTTCTTGCAGCATGTACTGTCTGGAAAGTGTTCGCTGTATCATGTATTGCAGTTCTTACAGCATGTACTGTCTGGACAGTGTTCGCTGCATCATGTATTGCAGTTCTTGCAGCATGTACTGTCTGGACAGCGTCTGGACAGTGTTCGCTGTATAATGTATTGCAGTTCTTGCAGCATGTACTGTCTGGACAGCGTCTATACAGTGTTCGTTGTATCATGTATTGCAGTTCTTACAGCATGTACTGTCTGAACAGTGTTCGCTGTATCATGTAGTGCAGTTCCTGCAGCATGTACAGTCTGGACAGTGTTTGCTGTATCATGTATTGCAGTTCTTACAGCATGTACTGTCTGGACAATGTCTCGACAGTGTTCGCTGTATCATGTATTGCAGTTCTTGCAGCATTTACTGTCTGGACAGTGTTCGCTATATCATGTATTGAAGTTCTTACAGCATGTACTGTCTGGACAATGTTCGCTGTATCATGTATAATTGCAGTTCTTGCAGCATGTACTGTCTGGACAGTGCTCGCTGTATCATGTAATGCAGTTCCTGCAGCATGTACTGTCTAGACAGCGTCTGGACAGTGTTCGCTGTATAATGTATTGCAGTTCTTACAGCATGTACTGTCTGGACAGTGTTCGTTGTATCATGTATTGCAGTTCTTACAGCATGTACTGTCTGGACAGTGTTCGCTGTATTATGTATAATTGCAGTTTTTGCAGCATGTACTGTCTGGACAGTGCTCGCTGTATCATGTATAGCAGTTCCTGCAGCATGTACTGTCTAGACAGCGTCTGGACAGTGTTCGCTGTATAATGTATTGCAGTTCTTACAGCATGTTCTGTCTGGACAGTGTTCGTTGTATCATGTATTGCAGTCCTTACAGCATGTACTGTCTGGAAAGTGTTCGCTCTATTATGTATGGCAGTTCTTGCAGCATGTACTGTCTGGACAGTGTTCGCTGTATCATGTAGTGCAGTTCCTGCAGCATGTACTGTCTGGACAGCGTCTATACAGTGTTCGTTGTATCATGTATTGCAGTTCTTACAGCATGTACTGTCTGAACAGTGTTCGCTGTATCATGTAGTGCAGTTCCTGCAGCATGTACAGTCTGGACAGTGTTTGCTGTATCATGTATTGCAGTTCTTACAGCATGTACTGTCTGGACAATGTCTCGACAGTGTTCGCTGTATCATGTATTGTCAGTTCTTGCAGCATTTACTGTCTGGACAGTGTTCGCTATATCATGTATTGAAGTTCTTACAGCATGTACTGTCTGGACAATGTTCGCTGTATCATGTATAATTGCAGTTCTTGCAGCATGTACTGTCTGGACAGTGCTCGCTGTATCATGTAATGCAGTTCCTGCAGCATGTACTGTCTAGACAGCGTCTGGACAGTGTTCGCTGTATAATGTATTGCAGTTCTTACAGCATGTACTGTCTGGACAGTGTTCGTTGTATCATGTATTGCAGTTCTTACAGCATGTACTGTCTGGACAGTGTTCGCTGTATTATGTATAATTGCAGTTCTTGCAGCATGTACTGTCTGGACAGTGTTCGCTGTATCATGTAGTGCAGTTCTTGCAGCATGTACTGTCTGGACAGTGTTCGCTGTATCATGTATTGCAGTTATTACAGCATGTACTGTCTGGACAGCGTCTGGACAGTGTTCACTGTATCATGTATTGCAGTTTTTGCAGCATGTACTGTCCGGACAGCGTCTGGACACTGTTCGCTGTATCATGTATTGCAGTTCTTACAGCATGTACTGTCTGGAGAGTGTTCGCTGTATCATGTATTGCAGTTCTTGCAGCATGTACTGTCTGGACAGTATTCGCTGTATCATGTATTGCAGTTCTTACAGCAGTAGTGTCTGGACAGTGTTCGCTGTATCATGTATTGCAGTTCTTACAGCATATACTGTCTGGACACTGTTTGCTGTATCATGTATTACAATTATTGCAGCATGTACTGTCTGGACAGTGTTCGCTGTATCATGTATTACATTTCTTACAGCAGTACTGTCTGGACAGTGATCGCTGTATCTTGTATTGCATTTCTTACAGGATGTACTGTCTGGACAGTGTCTGGAGAGTGTTTGTTGTATCATGTATTGCAGTTCTTGCAGCATGTACAGTCTGGACAGTGTTCGCTGTATCATGTATCGCATTCTTGCAGCATGTCCTGCCTGTACAGTGTTCGCTATATCAGGTATTGCAGTTCTTTCAGCATGTACTGTCTGGACAGTGATCACTGTATCATGTATTGCAGTTGTCACAGCATGTACTGCCTGGACAGTGTTTGCTGTATCATGTATTGCAGTTCTTGCAGCATGTACTGTCTGAAGAGTGTTCGCTGTATCATGTATTGCAGTTCTTGCAGCATGTACTATCTGGACAGTATTCGCTGTTTCATGTATTGCAGTTCTTACAGCATGTACTGTCTGGAGAGTGTTCGCTGTATCATGTATTGCAGTTTTTGCAGCATGTACTGTCTGGACAGCGTCTGAACAGTGTTCCCTGTATCATGTATTGCAGTTCTTGCAGCATGTACTGTCTGGACAGTGTTCGCTGTATCATGTATTACAGTTCATGCAGCATGAACTGTCTGGACAGTGTTCGCTGTATCATGTATTGCAGTTCTTACAGCAGTATTGTTTGGACAGTGTTCGCTGTATCATGTATTGCAGTTCTTACAGCATGTACTGTCTGGACAGTATTTGCTGTATCATGTATTGCAGTTCTTGCCGCATGTACTGTCTTTACAGTGTTCGCTGTATCATGTATTGCAGTTCTTGCAGCATGTTCTGTCTGGACAGTATTTGCTGTATCATGTATTGCAGTTCTTGCCGCATGTACTGTCTGGACAGTGTTCGCTGTATCATGTATTGCAGTTTTTTGATCATGTTCAGTCTGGACAGTGTCTGGACAGTGTTCGCTGTTTCACGTATTGCAGTTCTTACAGCATGTACTGTCTGGACAGTGTTTGCTGTATCATGTATTGCAGTTCTTGTCGCATGTACTGTCTGGACAGTGTTCGCTGTATCATGTATTGCAGTTCTTGCAGCATGTACTGTCTGGACAGTGTTTGTTGTATCATGTATTGCAGTTATTGCAGCATGTACTGTCTGGACAGTGTTCGCTGTATCATGTATTGCAGTTCTTGCACCATGTGCTGCCTGGAAAGTGTTCGCTGTATCATGTATTGCAGTTCTTGCACCATGTGCTGCCTGGAAAGTGTTCGCTGTATCATGTATTGCAGTTCTTACAGCATGTGCTGTCTGGACAGTGTTCGCTGTATCATGTATTGCAGTTCTTACAGCAGTACTGTCCGGACAGTGTTCGCTGTATCATGTATTGCAGTTATTGCAGCATGTACTGCCTGGACAGTGTTCGCTGTATCATGTATTGCAGTTCTTACAGCATGTGCAATCTGGGCAATGTTCGCTGTATCATGTATTGCAGTTCTTACAACAGTACTGTCTGGAAAGTGTTCGCTGTATCATGTATTGCAGTTCTTGCAGCATGTACTGTCTGGACAGTGTTTGCTGTATCATGTATTGCAGTTCTTGCAGCATGTACCGTATGGACAGTGTCCGCTGTATCATGTATTGCAGTTCTTGCCGCATGTACTGTCTGGACAGTGTTCGCTGTATCATGTATTGCAGTTCTTGCAGCATGTGCTGTCTGGACAGTGTCTGGACAGTGTTCGCTGTATCACGTATTGCAGTTCTTGCAGCATGTACTGTCTGGACAGCGTTTGCTGTATCATGTATTGCAGTTCTTGCAGCATGTACTGTATGGACAGCGTTTGCTGTATCATTTATTACAGTTCTTACAGCATGTACTGTCTGGACAGTGTTTGCTGTATCATGTATTGCAGTTTTTGCAGCATGTACTGTCCGGACAGCGTCTGGACAGTGTTCGCTGTATCATGTATTGCAGTTCTTACAGCATGTACTGTCTGGACAGTGTTCACTGTATCATGTATTGCAGTTCTTAGAGCATGTACTGTCTGGTCAGCGTCTGGACAGTGTTCGCTGTATCATGTATTGCAGTTCTTACAGCATGTACTGTCTGGACAGCGTCTGGACAGTGTTCGTTGTATCATGTATTGCAGTTCTTGCAGCATTTACTGTCTGGACAGTGTTCGCTATATCATGTATTGCAGTTTTTTGAGCATGTACTGTCTGGACAGTGTTCGCTGTATCATGTATTGCAGTTCTTGCACCATGTGCTGCCTGGACAGTGTTCGCTGTATCATGTATTGCAGTTCTTACAGCATGTGCTGTCTGGACAGTGTTCGCTGTATCATGTATTGCAGTTCTTACAGCAGTACTGTCTGGACAGTGTTCGCGGTATCATGTATTACAGTTATTGCAGCATGTACTGTCTGGACAGTGTTTGCTGTATCATGTATTGCAGTTCTTGCCGCATGTACTGTCTGGACAGTGTTCGCTGTATCATGTATTGCAGTTATTGCAGCATGTTCTGTCTGGACAGTGTCTGGACAGTGTTCGCTGTATCACGTATTGCAGTTCTTGCAGCATGTACTGTCTGGACAGCGTTTGCTGTATCATGTATTGCAGTTCTTGCAGCATGTACTGTATGGACAGCGTTTGCTGTATCATGTATTACAGTTCTTACAGCATGTACTGTCTGAACAGTGTTTGCTTTATCATGTATTGCAGTTTATGCAGCATGAACTGTCCGGACAGCGTCTGGAATAGTTCTCTGTATCATGTATTGCAGTTCTTACAGCATGTACTGTCTGGACAGTGTTCACTGTATCATGTATTGCAGTTCTTGGAGCATGTACTGTTTGGTCAGCGTCTGGACAGTGTTCGCTGTATCATGTATTGCAGTTCTTACAGCATGTACTGTCTGGACAGCGTCTGGACAGTGTTCGTTGTATCATGTATTGCAGTTCTTGCAGCATTTACTGTCTGGACAGTGTTCGCTGTATCATGTATTGCAGTTTTTTGAGCATGTACTGTCTGGACAGTGTTTGCTGTATCATGTATTGCTGTTCTTGCAGCATGTACTGTCTGGACAGTGTTTGTTGTATCATGTATTGCAGTTATTGCAGCATGTACTGTCTAGACAGTGTTCGCTGTATCATGTATTGCAGTTCTTGCACCATGTGCTGCCTGGACAGTGTTCGCTGTATCATGTATTGCAGTTCTTACAGCATGTGCTGTCTGGACAGTGTTCGCTGTATCATGTATTGCAGTTCTTACAGCAGTACTGTCTGGACAGTGTTCGCTGTATCATGTATAGCAGTTATTGCAGCATGTACTGCCTGGACAGTGTTCGCTGTATCATGTATTGCAGTTCTCACAGCATGTGCTGTCTGGACAATGTTCGCTGTATCATGTATTGCAGTTCTTACAACAGTACTGTCTGGAAAGTGTTCGCTGTATCATGTATTGCAGTTCGTGCAGCATGTACTGTCTGGACAGTGTTTGATGTATCATGTATTGCAGTTCTTGCAGCATGTACTGTCTGGACAGTGTTTGCTGTATCATGTATTGCAGTTCTTGCAGCATGTACTGTATGGACAGTGTTCGCTGTATCATGTATTGCAGTTCTTGCCGCATGTACTGTCTGGACAGTGTTCGCTGTATCATGTATTGCAGTTCTTGCAGCATGTTCTGTCTGGACAGTGTATGGACAGTGTTCGCTGTATCATGTATTGCAGTTCTTGCAGCATGTACTGTCTGGACAGCGTTTGCTGTATCATGTATTGCAGTTCTTGCAGCATGTACTGTATGGACAGCGTTTGCTGTATCATGTATTAAAGTTCTTACAGCATGTACTGTCTGGACAGTGTTTGCTGTATCATATATTGCAGTTTTTGCAGCATGTACTGTCAGGACAGCGTCTGGACAGTGTTCGCTGTATCATGTATTGCAGTTCTTACAGCATGTACTGTCTGGACAGTGTTCACTGTATCATGTATTGCAGTTCTTGGAGCATGTACTGTCTGGTCAGCGTCTGGACAGTGTTCGCTGTATCATGTATAGCTGTTCTTACAGCATGTACTGTCTGGACAGCGTCTGGACAGTGTTCGTTGTATCATGTATTGCAGTTCTTGCAGCATTTACTGTCTGGACAGTGTTCGCTGTATCATGTATAGCAGTTTTTTGAGCATTTACTGTCTGGACAGTGTCTGGACAGTGTTCGCTGTATCACGTATTGCAGTTCTTACAGCATGTACTGTCTGGACAGTGTTTGCTGTATCATGTATTGCAGTTCTTGCCGCATGTACTGTCTGGACAGTGTTCGCTGTATCATGTATTGCAGTTATTGCAGCATGTTCTGTCTGGACAGTGTCTGGACAGTGTTCGCTGTATCACGTATTGCAGTTCTTGCAGCATGTACTGTCTGGACAGCGTTTGCTGTATCATGTATTGCAGTTCTTGCAGCATGTACTGTATGGACAGCGTTTGCTGTATCATGTATTGCAGTTCTTGCAGCATGTTCTGTCTGGACAGTGTCTGGACAGTGTTCGCTGTATCACGTATTGCAGTTCTTGCAGCATGTACTGTCTGGACAGCGTTTGCTGTATCATTTATTGCAGTTCTTGCAGCATGTACTGTATGGACAGCGTTTGCTGTATCATGTATTACAGTTCTTACAGCATGTACTGTCTGGACAGTGTTTGCTGTATCATGTATTGCAGTTTATGCAGCATGTACTGTCCGGACAGCGTCTGGACAGTGTTCGCTGTATCATGTATTGCGGTTCTTACAGCATGCACTGTCTGGACAGTGTTCACTGTATCATGTATTGCAGTTCTTGGAGCATGTACTGTCTGGTCAGCGTCTGGACAGTGTTCGCTGTATCATGTATTGCAGTTCTTACAGCATGTACTGTCTGGACAGTGTTCACTGTATCATATATTGCAGTTCTTGGAGCATGTACTGTCTGGACAGCGTCTGGACAGTGTTCGTTGTATCATGTATTGCAGTTCTTGCAGCATTTACTGTCTGGACAGTGTTCGCTGTATCATGTATTGCAGTTTTTTGAGCATGTACTGTCTGGACAGTGTTTGCTGTATCATGTATTGCTGTTCTTGCAGCATGTACTGTCTGGACAGTGTTTGTTGTATCATGTATTGCAGTTATTGCAGCATGTACTGTCTGGACAGTGTTCGCTGTATCATGTATTGCAGTTCTTGCACCATGTGCTGCCTGGAAAGTGTTCGCTGTATCATGTATTGCAGTTCTTACAGCATGTGCTGTCTGGACAGTGTTCGCTGTATCATGTATTGCAGTTCTTACAGCAGTACTGTCTGGACAGTGTTCGCTGTATCATGTATTGCAGTTATTGCAGCATGTACTGCCTGGACAGTGTTCGCTGTATCATGTATTGCAGTTCTTACAGCATGTGCAATCTGGGCAATGTTCGCTGTATCATGTATTGCAGTTCTTACAACAGTACTGTCTGGAAAGTGTTCGCTGTATCATGTATTGCAGTTCTTGCAGCATGTACTGTCTGGACAGTGTTTGCTGTATATGTATTGCAGTTCTTGCAACATGTACCGTATGGACAGTGTTCGCTGTATCATGTATTGCAGTTCTTGCCGCATGTACTGTCTGGACAGTGTTCGCTGTATCATGTATTGCAGTTCTTGCAGCATGTGCTGTCTGGACAGTGTCTGGACAGTGTTCGCTGTATCACGTATTGCAGTTCTTGCAGCATGTACTGTCTGGACAACGTTTGCTGTATCATGTATTGCAGTTCTTGCAGCATGTACTGTATGGATAGCGTTTGCTGTTTCATTTATTACAGTTCTTACAGCATGTACTGTCTGGATAGTGTTTGCTGTATCATGTATTGCAGTTTTTGCAGCATGTACTGTCCGGACAGCGTCTGGACAGTGTTCGCTGTATCATGTATTGCAGTTCTTACAGCATGTACTGTCTGGACAGTGTTCACTGTATCATGTATTGCAGTTCTTAGAGCATGTACTGTCTGGTCAGCGTCTGGACAGTGTTCGCTGTATCATGTATTGCAGTTCTTACAGCATGTACTGTCTGGACAGCGTCTGGACAGTGTTCGTTGTATCATGTATTGCAGTTCTTGCAGCATTTACTGTCTGGACAGTGTTCGCTATATCATGTATTGCAGTTTTTTGAGCATGTACTGTCTGGACAGTGTTCGCTGTATCATGTATTGCAGTTCTTGCACCATGTGCTGCCTGGACAGTGTTCGCTGTATCATGTATTGCAGTTCTTACAGCATGTGCTGTCTGGACAGTGTTCGCTGTATCATGTATTGCAGTTCTTACAGCAGTACTGTCTGGACAGTGTTCGCGGTATCATGTATTACAGTTATTGCAGCATGTACTGTCTGGACAGTGTTTGCTGTATCATGTATTGCAGTTCTTGCCGCATGTACTGTCTGGACAGTGTTCGCTGTATCATGTATTGCAGTTATTGCAGCATGTTCTGTCTGGACAGTGTCTGGACAGTGTTCGCTGTATCACGTATTGCAGTTCTTGCAGCATGTACTGTCTGGACAGCGTTTGCTGTATCATGTATTGCAGTTCTTGCAGCATGTACTGTATGGACAGCGTTTGCTGTATCATGTATTACAGTTCTTACAGCATGTACTGTCTGAACAGTGTTTGCTTTATCATGTATTGCAGTTTATGCAGCATGAACTGTCCGGACAGCGTCTGGAAAGTGTTCTCTGTATCATGTATTGCAGTTCTTACAGCATGTACTGTCTGGACAGTGTTCACTGTATCATGTATTGCAGTTCTTGGAGCATGTACTGTCTGGTCAGCGTCTGGACAGTGTTCGCTGTATCATGTATTGCAGTTCTTACAGCATGTACTGTCTGGACAGCGTCTGGACAGTGTTCGTTGTATCATGTATTGCAGTTCTTGCAGCATTTACTGTCTGGACAGTGTTCGCTGTATCATGTATAGCAGTTTTTTGAGCATTTCCTGTCTGGACAGTGTCTGGACAGTGTTCGCTGTATCACGTATTGCAGTTCTTACAGCATGTACTGTCTGGACAGTGTTTGCTGTATCATGTATTGCAGTTCTTGCCGCATGTACTGTCTGGACAGTGTTCGCTGTATCATGTATTGCAGTTATTGCAGCATGTTCTGTCTGGACAGTGTCTGGACAGTGTTCGCTGTATCACGTATTGCAGTTCTTGCAGCATGTACTGTCTGGACAGCGTTTGCTGTATCATGTATTGCAGTTCTTGCAGCATGTACTGTATGGACAGCGTTTGCTGTATCATGTATTACAGTTCTTACAGCATGTACTGTCTGAACAGTGTTTGCTGTATCATGTATTGCAGTTTATGCAGCATGAACTGTCCGGACAGCGTCTGGAAAGTGTTCTCTGTATCATGTATTGCAGTTCTTACAGCATGTACTGTCTGGACAGTGTTCACTGTATCATGTATTGCAGTTCTTGGAGCATGTACTGTCTGGTCAGCGTCTGGACAGTGTTCGCTGTATCATGTATTGCAGTTCTTACAGCATGTACTGTCTGGACAGCGTCTGGACAGTGTTCGTTGTATCATGTATTGCAGTTCTTGCAGCATTTACTGTCTGGACAGTGTTCGCTGTATCATGTATTGCAGTTTTTTGAGCATGTACTGTCTGGACAGTGTTTACTGTATCATGTATTGCTGTTCTTGCAGCATGTACTGTCTGGACAGTGTTTGTTGTATCATGTATTGCAGTTATTGCAGCATGTACTGTCTGGACAGTGTTCGCTGTATCATGTATTGCAGTTCTTGCACCATGTGCTGCCTAGACAGTGTTCGCTGTATCATGTATTGCAGTTCTTACAGCATGTGCTGTCCGGACAGTGTTCGCTGTATCATGTATTGCAGTTCTTACAGCAGTACTGTCTGGACAGTGTTCGCTGTATCATGTATAGCAGTTATTGCAGCATGTACTGCCTGGACAGTGTTCGCTGTATCATGTATTGCAGTTCTTACAGCATGTGCTGTCTGGACAATGTTCGCTGTATCATGTATTGCAGTTCTTACAACAGTACTGTCTGGAAAGTGTTCGCTGTATCATGTATTGCAGTTCGTGCAGCATGTACTGTCTGGACAGTGTTTGATGTATCATGTATTGCAGTTCTTGCAGCATGTACTGTCTGGACAGTGTTTGCTGTATCATGTATTGCAGTTCTTGCAGCATGTACTGTATGGACAGTGTTCGCTGTATCATGTATTGCAGTTCTTGCCGCATGTACTGTCAGGACAGTGTTCGCTGTATCATGTATTGCAGTTCTTACAGCATGTACTGTCTGGTCAGCGTCTGGACAGTGTTCGCTGTATCATGTATTGCAGTTCTTACAGCATGTACTGTCTGGACAGCGTCTGGACAGTGTTCGTTGTATCATGTATTGCAGTTCTTGCAGCATGTACTGTCTTGACAGTGTTCGCTGTATCATGTATTGCAGTTCTTGGAGCATGTACTGTCTGGACAGTGTTTGCTGTATCATGTATTGCAGTTCTTGCTGCATGTATTGTCTGGACAGTGTTTGCTGTATCATGTATTGCAGTTCTTGCATCATGTACTGTCTGGACAGTGTTTGCTGTATCATGTATTGCAATTCTTGCAGCATGTACTGACTGGGCAGTGTTCGCTGTATCATTTATTGCAGTTCTTACAGCATGTGCTGTCTGGATAGTGTTCGCTGTATCATGTATTGCAGTTCTTACAGCAGTACCGTCTGGACAGTGTTCGCTGTATTATGTATTGCACGTCTTGCAGCATGTACTGTCTGGACAGTGTTTGCTGTATCATGTATTGCAGTTCTTGCAGCATGTACAAGCTGGACAGTGTTCGCTGTATCACGTATTGCAATTCTTGCAGCATGTACTGCCTGTACAGTGTTCGCTGTACCATGTATTGCAGTTCTTACAGCATGTACTGTCTGGACAGTGTTTGCTGTATCGTGTATTACAATTATTGCAGCATGTACTGTCAGGACAGTGTTCGCTGTATCATGTATTACATTTCTTACAGCAGTACTGTCTGGACAGTGATCGCTGTATCTTGTATTGCAGTTCTTACAGCATTTACTGTCTGGACATTGTCTGGAGAGTTTTTTGTTGTATCTTGTATTGCAGTTCTTGCAGCATGTACTGTCTGGACAGTGTTCGCTGTATCATGTATTGCAGTTCTTGCAGCATGAACTTTCTGGACAGTGTTCGCTGTATCATGTATTGCAGTTCTTACAGCAGTATTGTTTGGACAGTGTTCGCTGTATCATGTATTGCAGTTCTTACAGCATGTACTGTCTGGACAGTATTTGCTGTATCATGTATTGCAGTTCTTGCCGCATGTACTGTCTGGACAGTGTTCGCTGTATCATGTTTTGCAGTTCTTGCAGCATGTTCTGTCTGGACAGTGTATGGACAGTGTTCTCTGTATCACGTATTGCAGTTCTTGCAGCATGTACTGTCTGGACAGCATTTGCTGTATCATGTATTGCAGTTCTTGCAGCAAGTACTGTATGGACAGCGTTTGCTGTATCATGTATTACAGTTCTTACAGCATGTACTGTCTGGACAGTGTTTTGCTGTATCATGTATTGCAGTTTTTGCAGCATGTACTGTCCGGACAGCGTCTGGTCAGTGTTCGCTGTCTCATGTATTTCAGTTCTTACAGCATGTACTGTCTGGACAGTGTTCACTGTATCATGTATTGCAGTTTTTGGAGCATGTACTGTCTGGTCAGCGTCTGGACAGTGTTCGCTGTATCATGTATAGCAGTTCTTACAGCATGTACTGTCTGGACAGCGTCTGGACAGTGTTCGTTGTATCATGTATTGCAGTTCTTGCAGCATTTACTGTCTGGACAGTGTTTGCTGTATCATTTATTGCAGTATTTTGAGCATGTTCTGTATGGACAGT
Source organism: Cyrtodaria siliqua (assembly GCA_037043455.1). Lineage (NCBI taxonomy): Eukaryota > Metazoa > Mollusca > Bivalvia > Adapedonta > Hiatellidae > Cyrtodaria > Cyrtodaria siliqua. Next base: position 117,736 of record JAWPHD010002457.1, read on the forward strand.
GTCTGGACAGTGTTCGCTGTATCACGTATTGCAGTTCTTACAGCATGTACTGTCTGGACAGTGTTTGCTGTATCATGTATTGCAGTTCTTGCCGCATGTACTGTCTGGACAGTGTTGGCTGTATCATGTATTGCAGTTCTTGCAGCATGTTCTGTCTGGACAGTGTCTGGACAGTGTTCGCTGTATCACGTATTGCAGTTCTTGCAGCATGTACTGTCTGGACAGCGTTTTCTGTATCATGTATTGCAGTTCTTGCAGCATGTACTGTATGGACAGCGTTTGCTGTATCATGTATTACAGTTCTTACAGCATGTACTGTCTGGACAGTGTTTGCTGTATCATGTATTGCAGTTTATGCAGCATGTACTGTCCGGACAGCGTCTGGACAGTGTTCGCTGTATCATGTATTGCAGTTCATACAGCATGTACTGTCTGGACAGTGTTCACTGTATCATGTATTGCAGTTCTTGGAGCATGTACTGTCTGGTCAGCGTCTGGACAGTGTTCGCTGTATCATGTATTGCAGTTCTTACAGCATGTACTGTCTGGACAGTGTTCGCTGTATCATGTATTTTAGTTCTTACAGCAGTACTGTCTGGACAGTGTTCGCTGTATCATGTATTGCATTTCTTAAAGCATGTACTGTCTGGACAGTGTTTGCTGTATCATGTATTGCAGTTCTTACAGCAGTAGTGTCTGGACAGTGTTCGCTGTATCATGTATTGCAGTTCTTACAACATGTACTGTCTGGACAGTGTTTGCTGTATCATGTATTACAATTCTTGCAGCATGTACTGTCTGGACAGTGTTCGCTGTATCAAGTATTACATTTCTTACAGCAGTACTGTCTGGACAGTGATCGCTGTATCTTGTATTGCAGTTCTTACAGCATGTACTGTCTGGACATTGTCTGGAGAGTGTTTGTTGTATCAAGTATTGCAGTTATTTCAGCATGTACAGTCTGGACAGTGTTCGCTGTATCACGTATTGCAGTTCTTGCAGCATGTACTGCCTGTACAGTGTTCGCTATATCAGATATTGCAGTTCTTACAGCATGTACTGTCTGGACAGTGTTCACTGTATCATGTATTGCAGTTGTCACAGCATGTACTGCCTGGACAGTGTTTGCTGTATCATGTATTGCAGTTCTTGCAGCATGTACTGTCTGGAGAGTGTTCGCTGTATCATGTATTGCAGTTCTTGCAGCATGTACTGTCTGGACAGTATTCGCTGTATCATGTATTGCAGTTCTTACAGCATGTACTGTCTGGAGAGTGTTCGCTGTATCATGTATTGCAGTTTTTGCAGCATGTACTGTCTGGACAGCGTCTGGACAGTGTTCCCTGTATCATGTATTGCAGTTCTTGCAGCATGTACTGTCTGGACAGTGTTCACTGTATTATGTATTGCAGTTCTTGCAGCATGAACTGTCTGGACAGTGTTCGCTGTATCATGTATTGCAGTTCTTACAGCAGTATTGTTTGGACAGTGTTCGCTGTATCATGAATTGCAGTTATTACAGCATGTACTGTCTGGACAGTATTTGCTGTATCATGTTTTGCAGTTCTTGCCGCATGTACTGTCTGGACAGTGTTCGCTGTATCATGTATTGCAGTTCTTGCAGCATGTTCTGTCTGGACAGTGTATGGACAGTGTTCGCTGTATCACGTATTGCAGTTCTTGCAGCATGTACTGTATGGACAGCGTTTGCTGTATCATGTATTACAGTTCTTACAGCATGTACTGTCTGGACAGTGTTTGCTGTATCATGTATTGCAGTTTTTGCAGCATGTACTGTCAGGACAGCGTCTGGACAGTGTTCGCTGTATCATGTATACAGTTCTTACAGCATGTACTGTCTGGACAGTGTTCACTGTATCATGTATTGCAGTTCTTGGAGCATGTACTGTCTGGTCAGCGTCTGGACAGTGTTCGCTGTATCATGTATAGCTGTTCTTACAGCATGTACTGTCTGGACAGCGTCTGGACAGTGTTCGTTGTATCATGTATTGCAGTTCTTGCAGCATTTACTGTCTGGACAGTGTTCGCTGTATCATGTATTGCAGTTTTTTGAGCATTTCCTGTCTGGACAGTGTCTGGAAAGTGTTCGCTGTATCATGTATTGCAGTTCTTACAGCATGTACTGTCTGGACAGTGTTCACTGTATCATGTATTGCAGTTCTTGGAGCATGTACTGTCTGGTCAGCGTCTGGACAGTGTTCGCTGTATCATGTATAGCTGTTCTTACATCATGTACTGTCTGGACAGCGTCTGGACAGTGTTCGTTGTATCATGTATTGCAGTTCTTACAGCATGTACTGTCTGGACAGTGTTTGCTGTATCATGTATTGCAGTTCTTGCCGCATGTACTGTCTGGACAGTGTTCGCTGTATCATGTATTGCAGTTATTGCAGCATGTTCTGTCTGGACAGTGTCTGGACAGTGTTCGCTGTATCATGTATTGCAGTTGTTGCACCATGTGCTGCCTGGACAGTGTTCGTTGTATCATGTATTGCAGTTCTTACAGCATGTGCTGTCTGGACAGTGTTCGCTGTATCATGTATTGCAGTACTTACAGCAGTACTGTCTGGACAGTGTTCGCTGTATCATGTATTGCAGTTCTTGCAGCATGTACTGCCTGGACAGTGTTCGCTGTATCATGTATTGCAGTTCTTACAGCATGTGCTGTCTGGACAATGTTCGCTGTATCATGTATTGCAGTTCTTACAGCAGTACTGTCTGGACAGTGTTCGCTGTATCATGTATTGCAGTTATTGCATCATGTACTGTCTGGACAGTGTTTGATGTATCATGTATTGCAGTTCTTGCAGCATGTACTGTCTGGACAGTGGTTGCTGTATCATGTATTGCAGTTCTTGCAGCATGTACTGTATGGACAGTGTTCGCTGTATCATATATTGCAGTTCTTGCAGCATGTACTGCCTGTACAGTGTTCGCTGTATCATGTATTGCAGTTCTTACAGCATGTGCTGTCTGGACAGTGTTCGCTGTATCATGTATTTTAGTTCTTACAGCAGTACTGTCTGGACAGTGTTCGCTGTATCATGTATTGCATTTCTTAAAGCATGTACTGTCTGGACAGTGTTTGCTGTATCATGTATTGCAGTTCTTAGAGCAGTAGTGTCTGGACAGTGTTCGCTGTATCATGTATTGCAGTTCTTACAGCATGTACTGTCTGGACAGTGTTTGCTGTATCAAGTATTACAATTCTTGCAGCATGTACTGTCTGGACAGTGTTCGCTGTATCATGTATTACATTTCTTACAGCAGTACTGTCTGGACAATGATCGTTGTATCTTGTATTGCAGTTCTTACAGCATGTACTGTCTGGACATTGTCTGGAGAGTGTTTGTTGTATCAAGTATTGCAGTTCTTTCAGCATGTACAGTCTGGACAGTGTTCGCTGTATCACGTATTGCAGTTCTTGCAGCATGTACTGCCTGTACAGTGTTCGCTATATCAGATATTGCAGTTCTTCCAGCATGTACTGTCTGGACAGTGTTCACTGTATCATGTATTGCAGATGTCACAGCATGTACTGCCTGGACAGTGTTTGCTGTATCATGTATTGCAGTTCTTGCAGCATGTACTGTCTGGAGAGTGTTCGCTGTATCATGTATTGCAGTTCTTGCAGCATGTACTGTCTGGACAGTATTCGCTGTATCATGTATTGCAGTTCTTACAGCATGTACTGTCTGGAGAGTGTTCGCTGTATCATGTATTGCAGTTTTTGCAGCATGTACTGTCTGGACAGCGTCTGGACAGTGTTCCCTGTATCATGTATTGCAGTTCTTGCCGCATGTACTGTCTGGACAGTGTTCGCTGTATCATGTATTGCAGTTCTTGCAGCATGTTCTGTCTGGACAGTGTATGGACAGTGTTCTCTGTATCACGTATTGCAGTTCTTGCAGCATGTACTGTCTGGACAGCATTTGCTGTATCATGTATTGCAGTTCTTGCAGCAAGTACTGTATGGACAGCGTTTGCTGTATCATGTATTACAGTTCTTACAGCATGTACTGTCTGGACAGTGTTTTGCTGTATCATGTATTGCAGTTCTTGCAGCATGTACTGTCTGGACAGCGTTTGCTGTATCATGTATTGCAGTTCTTGCAGCATGTACTGTATGGACAGCGTTTGCTGTATCATGTATTACAGTTCTTACAGCATGTACTGTCTGGACAGTGTTTGCTGTATCATGTATTGCAGTTTTTGCAGCATGTACTGTCAGGACAGCGTCTGGACAGTGTTCGCTGTATCATGTATTGCAGTTCTTACAGCATGTACTGTCTGGACAGTGTTCACTGTATCATGTATTGCAGTTCTTGGAGCAGGTACTGCCTGGTCAGCGTCTGGACAGTGTTCGCTGTATCATGTAAAGCTGTTCTTACAGCATGTACTGTCTGGACAGCGTCTGGACAGTGTTCGTTGTATCATGTATTGCAGTTCTTGCAGCATTTACTGTCTGGACAGTGTTCGCTGTATCATGTATTGCAGTTTTTTGAGCATTTCCTGTCTGGACAGTGTCTGGACAGTGTTCGCTGTATCACGTATTGCAGTTCTTACAGCATGTACTGTCTGGACAGTGTTTGCTGTATCATGTATTGCAGTTCTTGCAGCATTTACTGTCTGGACAGTGTTCGCTGTATCATGTATTGCAGTTATTGCAGCATGTTCTGTCTGGACAGTGTCTGGACAGTGTTCGCTGTATCACGTATTGCAGTTCTTGCAGCATGTACTGTCTGGACAGCGTTTGCTGTATCATGTATTGCAGTTCTTGCAGCATGTACTGTATGGACAGCGTTTGCTGTTTCATGTATTACAGTTCTTACAGCATGTACTTTCTGAACAGTGTTTGCTGTATCATGTATTGCAGTTTATGCAGCATGAACTGTCTGGACAGCGTTTGCTGTATCATGTATTGCAGTTCTTGCAGCATGTACTGTATGGACAGCGTTTGCTGTTTCATGTATTACAGTTCTTACAGCATGTACTGTCTGAACAGTGTTTGCTGTATCATGTATTGCAGTTTATGCAGCATGAACTGTCCGGACAGCGTCTGGAAAGTGTTCGCTGTATCATGTATTGCAGTTCTTACAGCATGTACTGTCTGGACAGTGTTCACTGTATCATGTATTGCAGTTCTTGGAGCATGTACTGTCTGGTCAGCGTCTGGACAGTGTTCGCTGTATCATGTATTGCAGTTCTTACAGCATGTACTGTCTGGACAGAGTCTGGACAGTGTTCGTTGTATCATGTATTGCAGTTCTTGCAGCATTTACTGTCTTGACAGTGTTCGCTGTATCATGTATTGCAGTTTTTTGAGCATGTACTGTCTGGACAGTGTTTGCTGTATCATGTATTGCTGTTCTTGCAGCATGTACTGTCTGGACAGTGTTTGTTGTATCATGTATTGCAGTTATTGCAGCATGTACTGTCTGGACAGTGTTCGCTGTATCATGTATTGCAGTTCTTGCACCATGTGCTGCCTGGACAGTTGTCGCTGTATCATGTATTGCAGTTCTTACAGCATGTGCTGTCTGGACAGTGTTCGCTGTATCATGTATTGCAGTTCTTACAGCAGTACTGTCTGGACAGTGTTCGCTGTATCATGTATTGCAGTTATTGCAGCATGTACTGCCTGGGCAGTGTTCGCTGTATCATTTATTGCAGTTCTTACAGCATGTGCTGTCTGGACAGTGATCGCTGTATCATGTATTGCAGTTCTTACAGCATGTACTGTCTGGACAGCGTCTGGACAGTGTTCGTTGTATCATGTATTGCAGTTCTTGCAGCATTTACTGTCTGGACAGTGTTCGCTGTATCATGTATATCAGTTTTTTGAGCATGTACTGTCTGGACAGTGTTTGCTGTATCATGTATTGCTGTTCTTGCAGCAAGTACTGTCTGAACAGTGTTTGTTGTATCATGTATTGCAGTTATTGCAGCATGTACTGTCTGGACAGTGTTCGCTGTATCATGTATTGCAGTTCTTGCACCATGTGCTGCCTGGACAGTGTTTGCTGTATCATGTATTGCAGTTCTTGCAGCATGTACTGTATGGACAGTGTTCGCTGTATCATGTATTGCAGTTTATGCAGCATGAACTGTCCGGACAGCGTCTGGAAAGTGTTCGCTGTATCATGTATTGCAGTTCTTACAGCATGTACTGTCTGGACAGTGTTTACTGTATCATGTATTGCAGTTCTTGGAGCATGTACTGTCTGGTCAGCGTCTGGACAGTGTTCGTTGTATCATGTATTGCAGTTCATGCAGCATTTACTGTCTGGACAGTGTTCGCTGTATCATGTATTGCAGGTTTTTGAGCATGTACTGTCTGGACAGTGTTTGCTGTATCATGTATTGCTGTTCTTGCAGCATGTACTGTCTGGACAGTGTTTGTTGTATCATGTATTGCAGTTATTGCAGCATGTACTATCTGGACAGTGTTCGCTGTATCATGTATTGCAGTTCTTGCACCATGTGCTGCCTGGACAGTGTTCGCTGTATCATGTATTGCAGTTCTTACAGCATGTGCTATCTCGACAGTGTTCGCTGTATCATGTATTGCAGTTCTTACAGCAGTACTGTCTGGACAGTGTTCGCTGTATCATGTATTGCAATTATTGCAGCATGTACTGCCTGGACAGTGTTCGATGTATCATGTACTGCAGTTCTTACAGCATGTGCTGTCTGGACAATGTTCGCTGTATCATGTATTGCAGTTCTTACAACAGTACTGTCTGGAAAGTGTTCGCTGTATCATGTATTGCAGTTCGTGCAGCATGTACTGTCTGGACAGTGTTTGATGTATCATGTATTGCAGTTCATGCAGCATGTACTGTCTGGACAATGTTTGCTGTATCATGTATTGCAGTTCTTGCAGCATGTACTGTATGGACAGTGTTCGCTGTATCATGTATTGCAGTTCTTGCCGCATGTACTGTCAGGACAGTGTTCGCTGTATCATGTATTGCAGTTCTTACAGCATGTACTGTCTGGACAGCTTCTGGACAGTGTTCGTTGTATCATGTATTGCAGTTCTTGCAGCATGTACTGTCTGGACAGTGTTCGCTGTATCATGTATTGCAGTTCTTGCAGCATGTACTGTCTGGACAGTGTTTGCTGTATCATGTATTGCAGTTCTTGCTGCATGTATTGTCTGGACAGTGTTTGCTGTATCATGTATTGCAGTTCTTGCATCATGTACTGTCTGGACAGTGTTTGCTGTATCATGTATTGCAGCTCTTGCAGCATGTACTGACTGGGCAGTGTTCGCTGTATCATTTATTGCAGTTCTTACAGCATGTGCTGTCTGGATAGTGTTCGCTGTATCATGTATTGCAGTTCTTACAGCAGTACTGTCTGGACAGTGTTCGCTGTATTATGTATTGCACGTCTTGCAGCATGTACTGTCTGGACAGTGTTTGCTGTATCATGTATTGCAGTTCTTGCAGCATGTACAGGCTGGACAGTGTTCGCTGTATCACGTATTGCAGTTCTTGCAGCATGTACTGCCTGTACAGTGTTCGCTGTACCATGTATTGCAGTTCTTACAGCATGTACTGTCTGGACAGTATTCGCTGTATCATGTATTGCAGTTCTTACAGCAGTAGTGTCTGGACAGTGTTCGCTGTATCATGTATTGCAGTTCTTACATCATGTACTGTCTGGACAGTGTTTGCTGTATCATGTATTACAATTATTGCAGCATGTACTGTCAGGACAGTGTTCGCTGTATCATGTATTACATTTCTTACAGCAGTTCTGTCTGGACAGTGATCGCTGTATCTTGTATTGCAGTTCTTACAGCATGTACTGTCTGGACATTGTCTGGAGAGTGTTTGTTGTATCATGTATTGCAGTTCTTGCAGCATGTACTGTCTGGACAGTGTTCGCTGTATCATGTATTGCAGTTCTTGCAGCATGAACTGTCTGGACAGTGTTCGCTGTATCATGTATTGCAGTTCTTACTACAGTATTGTTTGGACAGTGTTCGCTGTATCATGTATTGCAGTTCTTACAGCATGTACTGTCTGGACAGTATTTGCTGTATCATGTATTGCAGTTCTTGCCGCATGTACTGTCTGAACAGTGTTCGCTGTATCATGTATTGCAGTTCTTGCAGCATGTTCTGTCTGGACAGTGTATGGACAGTGTTCGCTGTATCATGTATTGCAGTTCTTGCACCATGTGCTGCCTGGACAGTGTTCGCTGTATCATGTATTGCAGTTCTTACAGCATGTGCTGTCTCGACAGTGTTCGCTGTATCATGTATTGCAGTTCTTACAGCAGTACTGTCTGAACAGTGTTCGCTGTATCATGTATTGCAGTTCTTGCAGCATGTGCTGTCTGAACAGCGTTTGCTGTATCATGTATTGCAGTTCTTGCAGCAAGTACTGTATGGACAGCGTTTGCTGTATCATGTATTACAGTTCTTACAGCATGTACTGTCTGGACAGTGTTTTGCTGTATCATGTATTGCAGTTTTTGCAGCATGTACTGTCCGGACAGCGTCTGGTCAGTGTTCGCTGTCTCATGTATTGCAGTTCTTACAGCATGTACTGTCTGGACAGTGTTCACTGTATCATGTATTGCAGTTCTTAGAGCATGTACTGTCTGGTCAGCGTCTGGACAGTGTTCGCTGTATCATGTATAGCAGTTCTTACAGCATGTACTGTCTGGACAGCGTCTGGACAGTGTTCGTTGTATCATGTATTGCAGTTCTTGCAGCATTTACTGTCTGGACAGTGTTCGCTGTATCATTTATTGCAGTTTTTTGAGCATGTTCTGTATGGACAGTGTCTGGACAGTGTACGCTGTATCACGTATTGCAGTTCTTACAGCATGTACTGTCTGGACAGTGTTTGCTGTATCATGTATTGCAGTTCTTGCCGCATGTACTGTCTGGACAGTGTTCGCTGTATCATGTATTGCAGTTCTTGCAGCATGTTCTGTCTGGACTGTGTCTGGACAGTGTTCGCTGTATCACGTATTGCAGTTCTTGCAGCATGTACTGTCTGGACAGCGTTTTCTGTATCATGTATTGCAGTTCTTGCAGCATGTACTGTATGGACAGCGTTTGCTGTATCATGTATTACAGTTCTTACAGCATGTACTGTCTGGACAGTGTTTGCTGTATCATGTATTGCAGTTTATGCAGCATGTACTGTCCGGACAGCGTCTGGACAGTGTTCGCTGTATCATGTATTGCAGTTCTTACAGCATGTACTGTCTGGACAGTGTTCACTGTATCATGTATTGCAGTTCTTGGAGCATGTACTGTCTGGTCAGCGTCTGGACAGTGTTCGCTGTATCATGTATTGCAGTTCTTACAGCATGTACTGTCTGGACAGCGTCTGGACAGTGTTCGTTGTATCATGTATTGCAGTTCTTGCAGCATTTACTGTCTGGACAGTGTTCGCAGTATCATGTATATCAGCTTTTTGAGCATGTACTGTCTGGACAGTGTTTGCTGTATCATGTATTGCTGTTCTTGCAGCAAGTACTGTCTGAACAGTGTTTGTTGTATCATGTATTGCAGTTATTGCAGCATGTACTGTCTGGACAGTGTTCGCTGTATCATGTATTGCAGTTCTTGCAGCATGTGCTGCCTGGACAGTGTTTGCTGTATCATGTATTGCAGTTATTGCAGCATGTACTGTATGGACAGTGTTCGCTGTATCATGTATTGCAGTTCTTGCCGCATGTACTGTCAGTACAGTGTTCGCTGTATCATGTATTGCAGTTCTTGCAGCATGTTCTGTCTGGACAGTGTCTGGACAGTGTTCGCTGTATCACGTATTGCAGTTCTTGCAGCATGTACTGTCTGGACAGCGTTTGCTGTATCATGTATTGCAGTTCTTGCAGCATGTACTGTATGGACAGCGTTTGATGTATCATGTATTACAGTTCTTACAGCATGTACTGTCTGGAAAGTGTTTGCTGTATCATGTATTGCAGTTTTTGCAGCATGTACTGTCCGGACAGCGTCTGGACAGTGTTCGCTGTATCATGTATTGCAGTTCTTACAGCATGTACTGTCTGGACAGTGTTCACTGTATCATGTATTGCAGTTCTTAGAGCATGTACTGTCTGGTCAGCGTCTGGACAGTGTTCGCTGTATCATGTATTGCAGTTCTTACATCATGTACTGTCTGGACAGCGTCTGGACAGTGTTCGTTGTATCATGTATTGCAGTTCTTGCAGCATTTACTGTCTGGACAGTGTTCGCTGTATCATGTATTGCAGTTTTTTGAGCATGTACTGTCTGGCGGTGTTTGCTGTATCATGTATTGCTGTTCTTGCAGCATGTACTGTCTGGACAGTGTTTATTGTATCATGTATTGCAGTTATTGCAGCATGTACTGTCTGGACAGTGTTCGCTGTATCATGTATTGCAGTTGTTGCACCATGTGCTGCCTGGACAGTGTTCGTTGTATCATGTATTGCAGTTCTTACAGCATGTGCTGTCTGGACAGTGTTCGTTGTATCATGTATTGCAGTACTTACAGCAGTACTGTCTGGACAGTGTTCGCTGTATCATGTATTGCAGTTCTTGCAGCATGTACTGCCTGGACAGTGTTCGCTGTATCATGTATTGCAGTTCTTACAGCATGTGCTGTGTGGACAATGTTCGCTGTATCATGTGTTGCAGTTCTTACAGCAGTACTGTCTGGACAGTGTTCGCTGTATCATGTATTGCAGTTATTGCAGCATGTACTGTCTGGACAGTGTTTGATGTATCATGTATTGCAGTTCTTGCAGCATGTACTGTCTGGACAGTGTTTGCTGTATCATGTGTTGCAGTTCTTGCAGTATGTACTGTATGGACAGTGTTCGCTGTATCATGTATTGCAGTTCTTGCAGCATGTACTGCCTGTACAGTTTTCGCTGTATCATGTATTGCAGTTCTTACAGCATGTGCTGTCTGGACAGTGCTCGCTGTATCATGTATTTTAGTTCTTACAGCAGTTCTGTCTGGACAGTGTTCGCTGTATCATGTATTGCATTTCTTAAAGCATGTACTGTCTGGACAGTGTTTGCTGTATCATGTATTGCAGTTCTTACAGCAGTAGTGTCTGGACAGTGTTCGCTGTATCATGTATTGCAGTTCTTACAGCATGTACTGTCTGGACAGTGTTTGCTGTATCATGTATTACAATTCTTGCAGCATGTACTGTCTGGACAGTGTTCGCTGTATCATGTATTACATTTCTTACAGCAGTACTGTCTGGACAGTGATCGCTGTATCTTGTATTGCAGTTCTTACAGCATGTACTGTCTGGACATTGTCTGGAGAGTGTTTGTTGTATCAAGTATTGCAGTTCTTTCAGCATTTACAGTCTGGACAGTGTTCGCTGTATCACGTATTGCAGTTCTTGCAGCATGTACTGCCTGTACAGTGTTCGCTATATCAGATATTGCAGTTCTTACATCATGTACTGTCTGGACAGTGTTCACTGTATCATGTATTGCAGTTGTCACAGCATGTACTGCCTGGACAGTGTTTGCTGTATCATGTATTGCCGTTCTTGCAGCATGTACTGTCTGGAGAGTGTTCGCTGTATCATGTATTGCAGTTCTTGCAGCATGTACTGTCTGGACAGTATTCGCTGTATCATGTATTGCAGTTCTTACAGCATGTACTGTCTGGAGAGTGTTCGCTGTATCATGTATTGCAGTTTTTGCAGCATGTACTGTCTGGACAGCGTCTGGACAGTGTTCCCTGTATCATGTATTGCAGTTCTTGCAGCATGTTCTGTCTGGACAGTGTATGGACAGTGTTCGCTGTATCACGTATTGCAGTTCTTGCAGCATGTACTGTCTGGACAGCGTTTGCTGTATCATGTATTGCAGTTCTTGCAGCATGTACTGTATAGACAGCGTTTGCTGTATCATGTATTGCAGTTCTTACAGCATGTACTGTCTGGAGAGTGTTTGCTGTATCATGTATTGCAGTTTTTGCAGCATGTACTGTCTGGACAGCGTCTGGACAGTGTTCCCTGTATCATGTATTGCAGTTCTTGCAGCATGTTCTGTCTGGACAGTGTATGGACAGTGTTCGCTGTATCACGTATTGCAGTTCTTGCAGCATGTACTGTCTGGACAGTGTTCGCTGTATCATGTATTACATTTCTTACAGCAGTACTGTCTGGACAGTGATCGCTGTATCTTGTATTGCAGTTCTTACAGCATGTACTGTCTGGACATTGTCTGGAGAGTGTTTGTTGTATCAAGTATTGCAGTTCTTTCAGCATTTACAGTCTGGACAGTGTTCGCTGTATCACGTATTGCAGTTCTTGCAGCATGTACTGCCTGTACAGTGTTCGCTATATCAGATATTGCAGTTCTTACATCATGTACTGTCTGGACAGTGTTCACTGTATCATGTATTGCAGTTGTCACAGCATGTACTGCCTGGACAGTGTTTGCTGTATCATGTATTGCCGTTCTTGCAGCATGTACTGTCTGGAGAGTGTTCGCTGTATCATGTATTGCAGTTCTTGCAGCATGTACTGTCTGGACAGTATTCGCTGTATCATGTATTGCAGTTCTTACAGCATGTACTGTCTGGAGAGTGTTCGCTGTATCATGTATTGCAGTTTTTGCAGCATGTACTGTCTGGACAGCGTCTGGACAGTGTTCCCTGTATCATGTATTGCAGTTCTTGCAGCATGTTCTGTCTGGACAGTGTATGGACAGTGTTCGCTGTATCACGTATTGCAGTTCTTGCAGCATGTACTGTCTGGACAGCGTTTGCTGTATCATGTATTGCAGTTCTTGCAGCATGTACTGTATAGACAGCGTTTGCTGTATCATGTATTGCAGTTCTTACAGCATGTACTGTCTGGAGAGTGTTCGCTGTATCATGTATTGCAGTTTTTGCAGCATGTACTGTCTGGACAGCGTCTGGACAGTGTTCCCTGTATCATGTATTGCAGTTCTTGCAGCATGTTCTGTCTGGACAGTGTATGGACAGTGTTCGCTGTATCACGTATTGCAGTTCTTGCAGCATGTACTGTCTGGACAGCGTTTGCTGTATCATGTATTGCAGTTCTTGCAGCATGTACTGTATAGACAGCGTTTGCTGTATCATGTATTACAGTTCTTACAGCATGTACTGTCTGGACAGTGTTTGCTGTATCATGTATTGCAGTTTTTGCAGCATGTACTGTCAGGACAGCGTCTGGACAGTGTTCGCTGTATCATGTATTGCAGTTCTTACAGCATGTACTGTCTGGACAGTGTTCACTGTATCATGTATTGCAGTTCTTGGAGCATGTACTGTCTGGTCAGCGTCTGGACAGTGTTCGCTGTATCATGTATAGCTGTTCTTACAGCATGTACTGTCTGGACAGCGTCTGGACAGTGTTCTTTGTATCATGTATTGCAGTTCTTGCAGCATTTACTGTCTGGACAGTGTTCGCTGTATCATGTATTGCAGTTTTTTGAGCATTTCCTGTCTGGACAGTGTCTGGACAGTGTTCGCTGTATCACGTATTGCAGTTCTTACAGCATGTACTGTCTGGACAGTGTTTGCTGTATCATGTATTGCAGTTATTGGCCGCATGTACTGTCTGGACAGTGTTCGCTGTATCATGTATTGCAGTTATTGCAGCATGTTCTGTCTGGACAGTGTCTGGACAGTGTTCGCTGTATCACGTATTGCAGTTCTTGCAGCATGTACTGTCTGGACAGCGTTTGCTGTATCATGTATTGCAGTTCTTGCAGCATGTACTGTATGAACAGCGTTTGCTGTATCATGTATTACAGTTCTTACAGCATGTACTGTCTGAACAGTGTTTGCTGTATCATGTATTGCAGTTTATGCAGCATGAACTGTCCGGACAGCGTCTGGAAAGTGTTCGCTGTATCATGTATTGCAGTTCTTACAGCATGTACTGTCTGGACAGTGTTCACTGTATCATGTATTGCAGTTCTTGGAGCATGTACTGTCTGGTCAGCGTCTGGACAGTGTTCGCTGTATCATGTATTGCAGTTCTTACAGCATGAACTGTCTGGACAGCGTCTGGACAATGTTCGTTGTATCATGTATTGCAGTTCTTGCAGCATTTACTGTCTGGACAGTGTTCGCTGTATCATGTATTGCAGTTTTTTGATCATGTACTGTCTGGACAGTGTTTGCTGTATCATGTTTTGCTGTTCTTGCAGCATGTACTGTCTGGACAGTGTTTGTTGTATCATGTATTGCAGTTATTGCAGCATGTACTGTCTGGACAGTGTTCGCTGTATCATGTATTGCAGTTCTTGCACCATGTGCTGCCTGGACAGTGTTCGCTGTGTCATGTATTGCAGTTCTTACAGCATGTGCTGTCTGGACAGTGTTCGCTGTATCATGTATTGCAGTTCTTACAGCAGTACTGTCTGGACAGTGTTCGCTGTATCATGTATTGCAGTTATTGCAGCATGTACTGCCTGGACAGTGTTCGCTGTATCATGTATTGCAGTTCTTACAGCATGTGCTGTCTGGACAATGTTCGCTGTATCATGTATTGCAGTTCTTACAACAGTACTGTCTGGAAAGTGTTCGCTGTATCATGTATTGCAGTTCTTGCAGCATGTACTGTATGGACAGTGTTCGCTGTATCATGTATTGCAGTTCTTGCCGCATGTACTGTCAGGACAGTGTTTGCTGTATCATGTATTGCTGTTCGTGCAGCATGTACTGTCTGGACAGTGTTTGATGTATCATGTATTGCAGTTCTTGCAGCATGTACTGTCTGGACAGTGTTTGCTGTATCATGTATTGCAGTTCTTGCAGCATGTACTGTATGGACAGTGTTCGCTGTATCATGTATTGCAGTTCTTGCCGCATGTACTGTCAGGACAGTGTTCGCTGTATCATGTAGTGCAGTTCTTACAGCATGTACTGTCTGGACAGCTTCTGGACAGTGTTCGTTGTATCGGGTATTGCAGTTCTTGCAGCATGTACTGTCTGGACAGTGTTCGCTGTATCATATATTGCAGTTCTTGGAGCATGTACTGTCTGGACAGTGTTTGCTGTATCATGTATTGCAGTTCTTGCTGCATGTATTGTCTGGACAGTGTTTGCTGTATCATGTATTGCAGTTCTTGCATCATGTACTGTCTGGACAGTGTTTGCTGTATCATGTATTGCAGTTCTTGCATCATGTACTGACTGGGCAGTATTCGCTGTATCATTTATTGCAGTTCTTACAGCATGTGCTGTCTGGACAGTGTTCGCTGTATCATGTATTGCAGTTCTTACAGCAGTACTGTCTGGACAGTGTTCGCTGTATTATGTATTGCACGTCTTGCAACATGTACTGTCTGGACAGTGTTTGCTGTATCATGTATTGCAGTTCTTGCAGCATGTACAGGCTGGACAGTGTTCGCTGTATCACGTATTGCAGTTCTTGCAGCATGTACTGCCTGTACAGTGTTCGCTGTACCATGTATTGCAGTTCTTACAGCATGTACTGTCTAGACAGTATTCGCTGTATCATGTATTGCAGTTCTTACAGCAGTAGTGTCTGGACAGTGTTCGCTGTATCATGTATTGCAGTTCTTACATCATGTACTGTCTGGACAGTGTTTGCTGTATCATGTATTACAATTATTGCAGCATGTTCTGTCAGGACAGTGTTCGCTGTATCATGTATTACATTTCTTACAGCAGTAATGTCTGGACAGTGATCGCTGTATCTTGTATTGCAGTTCTTACAGCATGTACTGTCTGGACATTGTCTGGAGAGTGTATGTTGTATCATGTATTGCAGTTCTTGCAGCATGTACTGTCTGGACAGTGTTCGCTGTATCATATATTGCAGTTCTTGCAGCATGAACTGTCTGGACAGTGTTCGCTGTATCATGTATTGCAGTTCTTACAGCAGTATTGTTTGGACAGTGTTCGCTGTATCATGTATTGCAGTTCTTACAGCATGTACTGTCTGGACAGTATTTGCTGTATCATGTATTGCAGTTCTTGCCGCATGTACTGTCTGGACAGTGTTCGCTGTATCATGTATTGCAGTTCTTGCAGCATGTTCTGTCTGGACAGTGTATGGACAGCGTTTGCTGTATCATGTATTACAGTTCTTACAGCATGTACTGTCTGGACAGTGTTTTGCTGTATCATGTATTGCAGTTTTTGCAGCATGTACTGTCCGGACAGCGTCTGGTCAGTGTCCGGTGTCTCATGTATTGCAGTTCTTACAGCATGTACTGTCTGGACAGTGTTCACTGTATCATGTATTGCAGTTCTTGCCGCATGTACTGTCAGGACAGTGTTCGCTGTATCATGTATTGCAGTTCTTACAGCATGTACTGTCTGGACGGCTTCTGGACAGTGTTCGTTGTATCATGTATTGCAGTTCTTGCAGCATGTACTGTCTGGACAGTGTTCGTTGTATCATGTATTGCAGTTCTTGCAGCATGTACTGTCTGGACAGTGTTCGCTGTATCATGTATTGCAGTTCTTACAGCATGTGCTGTCTGGACAGTGTTCGCTGTATCATGTATTGCAGTTCTTACAGCAGTACTGTCTGGACAGTGTTCGCTGTATCATGTATTGCAGTTATTGCAGCATGTACTGCCTGGACAGTGTTCGCTGTATCATGTATTGCAGTTCTTACAGCATGTGCTGTCTGGACAATGTTCGCTGTATCATGTATTGCAGTTCTTACAACAGTACTGTCTGGAAAGTGTTCGCTGTATCATGTATTGCAGTTCGTGCAGCATGTACTGTCTGGACAGTGTTTGATGTATCATGTATTGCAGTTCTTGCAGCATGTACTGTCTGGACAGTGTTTGCTGTATCATGTATTGCAGTTCTTGCAGCATGTACTGTATGGACAGTGTTCGCTGTATCATGTATTGCAGTTCTTGCCGCATGTACTGTCAGGACAGTGTTCGCTGTATCATGTATTGCAGTTCTTACAGCATGTACTGTCTGGACAGCTTCTGGACAGTGTTCGTTGTATCAGGTATTGCAGTTCTTGCAGCATGTACTGTCTGGACAGTGTTCGCTGTATCATATATTGCAGTTCTTGGAGCATGTACTGTCTGGACAGTGTTTGCTGTATCATGTATTGCAGTTCTTGCTGCATGTATTGTCTGGACAGTGTTTGCTGTATCATGTATTGCAGTTCTTGCATCATGTACTGTCTGGACAGTGTTTGCTGTATCATGTATTGCAGTTCTTGCATCATGTACTGACTGGGCAGTATTCGCTGTATCATTTATTGCAGTTCTTACAGCATGTGCTGTCTGGACAGTGTTCGCTGTATCATGTATTGCAGTTCTTACAGCAGTACTGTCTGGACAGTGTTCGCTGTATTATGTATTGCACGTCTTGCAGCATGTACTGTCTGGACAGTGTTTGCTGTATCATGTATTGCAGTTCTTGCAGCATGTACAGGCTGGACAGTGTTCGCTGTATCACGTATTGCAGTTCTTGCAGCATGTACTGCCTGTACAGTGTTCGCTGTACCATGTATTGCAGTTCTTACAGCATGTACTGTCTGGACAGTATTCGCTGTATCATGTATTGCAGTTCTTACAGCAGTAGTGTCTGGACAGTGTTCGCTGTATCATGTATTGCAGTTCTTACATCATGTACTGTCTGGACAGTCATTGCTGTATCATGTATTACAATTATTGCAGCATGTACTGTCAGGACAGTGTTCGCTGTATCATGTATTACATTTCTTACAGCAGTAATGTCTGGACAGTGATCGCTGTATCTTGTATTGCAGTTCTTACAGCATGTACTGTCTGGACATTGTCTGGAGAGTGTTTGTTGTATCATGTATTGCAGTTCTTGCAGCATATACTGTCTGGACAGTGTTCGCTGTATCATGTATTGCAGTTCTTGCAGCATGAACTGTCTGGACAGTGTTCGCTGTATCATGTATTGCAGTTCTTACAGCAGTATTGTTTGGACAGTGTTCGCTGTATCATGTATTGCAGTTCTTACAGCATGTACTGTCTGGACAGTATTTGCTGTATCATGTATTGCAGTTCTTACATCATGTACTGTCTGGACAGTGTTTGCTGTATCATGTATTACAATTATTGCAGCATGTACTGTCAGGACAGTGTTCGCTGTATCATGTATTACATTTCTTACAGCAGTAATGTCTGGACAGTGATCGTTGTATCTTGTATTGCAGTTCTTACAGCATGTACTGTCTGGACATTGTCTGGAGAGTGTTTGTTGTATCATGTATTGCAGTTCTTGCAGCATGTACTGTCTGGACAGTGTTCGCTGTATCATGTATTGCAGTTCTTGCAGCATGAACTGTCTGGACAGTGTTCGCTGTATCATGTATTGCAGTTCTTACAGCAGTATTGTTTGGACAGTGTTCGCTGTATCATGTATTGCAGTTCTTACAGCATGTACTGTCTGGACAGTATTTGCTGTATCATGTATTGCAGTTCTTGCCGCTTGTACTGTCTGGACAGTGTTCGCTGTATCATGTATTGCAGTTCTTGCAGCATGTTCTGTCTGGTCAGTGAATGGACAGTGTTCGCTGTATCACGTATTGCAGTTATTGCAGCATGTACTGTCTGGACAGCGTTTGCTGTATCATGTATTGCAGTTCTTGCAGCAAGTACTGTATGGACAGCGTTTGCTGTATCATGTATTACAGTTCTTACAGCATGTACTGTCTGGACAGTGTTTTGCTGTATCATGTATTGCAGTTTTTGCAGCATGTACTGTCCGGACAGCGTCTGGTCAGTGTTCGCTGTCTCATGTATTGCAGTTCTTACAGCATGTACTGTCTGGACAGTGTTCACTGTATCATGTATTGCAGTTTTTGGAGCATGTACTGTCTGGTCAGCGTCTGGACAGTGTTCGCTGTATCATGTATAGCAGTTCTTACAGCATGTACTGTCTGGACAGCGTCTGGACAGTGTTCGTTGTATCATGTATTGCAGTTCTTGCAGCATTTACTGTCTGGACAGTGTTCGCTGTATCATGTATAGCAGTTTTTTGAGCATGTTCTGTCTGGACAGTGTCTGGACAGTGTTCGCTGTATCACGTATTGCAGTTCTTACAGCATGTACTGTCTGGACAGTGTTTGCTGTATCATGTATTGCAGTTCTTGCCGCATGTACTGTCTGGACAGTGTTCGCTGTATCATGTATTGCAGTTCTTGCAGCATGTTCTGTCTGGACAGTGTCTGGACAGTTTTCGCTGTATCACGTATTGCAGTTCTTGCAGCATGTACTGTCTGGACAGCGTTTTCTGTATCATGTATTGCAGTTCTTGCAGCATGTACTGTATGAACAGCGTTTGCTGTATCATATATTACAGTTCTTACAGCATGTACTGTCTGGACAGTGTTTGCTGTATCATGTATTGCAGTTTATGCAGCATGTACTGTCCGGACAGCGTCTGGACAGTGTTCGCTGTATCATGTATTGCAGTTCTTACAGCATGTACTGTCTGGACAGTGTTCACTGTATCATGTATTGCAGTTCTTGGAGCATGTACTGTCTGGTCAGCGTCTGGACAGTGTTCGCTGTATCATGTATTGCAGTTCTTACAGCATGTACAGTCTGGACAGCGTCTGGACAGTGTTCGTTGTATCATGTATTGCAGTTCTTGCAGCATTTACTGTCTGGACAGTGTTCGCTGTATCATTTATATCAGTTTTTTGAGCATGTACTGTCTGGACAGTGTTTGCTGTATCATGTATTGCTGTTCTTGCAGCAAGTACTGTCTGAACAGTGTTTGTTGTATCATGTATAGCAGTTATTGCAGCATGTACTGTCTGGACAGTGTTCGCTGTATCATGTATTGCAGTTCTTGCACCATGTGCTGCCTGGACAGTGTTTGCTGTATCATGTATTGCAGTTCTTGCAGCATTTACTGTATGGACAGTGTTCGCTGTATCATGTATTGCAGTTCTTGCCGCATGTACTGTCAGTACAGTGTTCGCTGTATCATGTATTGCAGTTCTTGCAGCATGTTCTGTCTGGACAGTGTCTGGACAGTGTTCGCTGTATCACGTATTGCAGTTCTTGCAGCATGTACTGTCTGGACAGCGTTTGCTGTATCATGTATTGCAGTTCTTGCAGCAGGTACTGTATGGACAGCGTTTGCTGTATCATGTATTACAGTTCTTACAGCATGTACTGTCTGGAAAGTGTTTGCTGTATCATGTATTGCAGTTTTTGCAGCATGTTCTGTCCGGACAGCGTCTGGACAGTGTTCGCTGTATCATGTATTGCAGTTCTTACAGCATGTACTGTCTGGACAGTGTTCACTGTATCATGTATTGCAGTTCTTAGAGCATGTACTGTCTGGTCAGCGTCTGCACAGTGTTCGCTGTATCATGTAATGCAGTTCTTACATCATGTACTGTCTGGACAGCGTCTGGACAGTGTTCGTTGTATCATGTATTGCAGTTCTTGCTGCATTTACTGTCTGGACAGTGTTCGCTGTATCATGTATTGCAGTTTTTTGAGCATGTACTGTCTGGACAGTGTTTGCTGTATCATGTATTGCTGTTCTTGCAGCATGTACTGTCTGGACAGTGTTTGTTGTATCATGTATTGCAGTTATTGCAGCATGTACTGTCTGGACAGTGTTCGGTGTATCATGTATTGCAGTTGTTGCACCATGTGCTGCCTGGACAGTGTTCGTTGTATCATGTATTGCAGTTCTTACAGCATGTGCTGTCTGGACAGTGTTCGCTGTATCATGTATTGCAGTACTTACAGCAGTACTGTCTGGACAGTGTTCGCTGTATCATGTATTGCAGTTCTTGCTGCATGTACTGCCTGGACAGTGTTCGTTGTATCATGTATTGCAGTTCTTACAGCATGTGCTGTCTGGACAATGTTCGCTGTATCATGTATTGCAGTTCTTACAGCAGTACTGTCTGGACAGTGTTCGCTGTATCATGTATTGCAGTTATTGCAGCATGTACTGTCTGGACAGTGTTTGATGTATCATGTATTGCAGTTCTTGCAGCATGTACTGTCTGGACAGTGTTTGCTGTTTCATGTATTGCAGTTCTTGCAGCATGTACTATATGGACAGTGTTCGCTGTATCATGTATTGCAGTTCTTGCAGCATGTACTGCCTGTACAGTGTTCGCTGTATCATGTATTGCAGTTCTTACAGCATGTGCTGTCTGGACAGTGTTCGCTGTATCATGTATTTTAGTTCTTACAGCAGTACTGTCTGGACAGTGTTCGCTGTATCATGTATTGCATTTCTTAAAGCATGTACTGTCTGGACAGTGTTTGCTGTATCATGTATTACAGTTCTTGCAGCATGTACTGTCTGGACAGTGTTCGCTGTATCATGTATTACCGATCTGACAGCAGTACTTTCTGGACAGTGTTCGCTGTATCATGTATTGCAGTTCTTACAGCTGTCTGGACAATGTTCGCTGTATCATGTATTGCAGTTCTTACAGCAGTACTGTCTGGACAGTGTTCTCTGTATCATGTATTGCAGTTCTTGCAGCATGTACTGTATGGACAGTGTTTGCTGTATCATGTATTGCAGTTCTTGCAGCATGTACTGTGTGGACAGTGTTTGCTGTATCATGTATTGCATTTCTTGCAGCATGTACTGTCTGGACAGTGTTCGCTGTATCATGTATTGCAGTTCTTGCAGCATGTACTTCCTGTACAGTGTTCGCTGTATCATGTATTACAGTTCTTACAGCATGTACGGTCTGGCCAGTGTTCGCTGTATCATGTATTGTAGTTCTTACAGCATGTAATGTCTGGACAGTGTCTGGACAGTGTTTGCTGTATCATGTATTGCAGTTCTTGCAGCATCTACTGTCTGGACAGCGTCTGGACAGTGTTTGCTGTATCATATATTGCAGTTATTGCAGCATGTACTTTCTGGACAGTGTTCGCTGTATCATGTATTGCAGTTCGTGCGGCATGTACTGTCTGGACAGTGTTCACTGTGTCGTTTGCATTGTATCAGTTATATGTAATTATACCAAATAGAATGACGCATACCACTATTATATCATATATGCAAATTGTTGTTGCATTAGTTGTCATTTGCTTAGTTACAGTTATATGCAATGATAACAACTATTAGGATGCATACCTTCAGTATATTATATATTCAAATTAGTGTTGCATTAGTTGTCCTTTACTATTTTATGTATTCAAATAGGTGTTGCAATAGTTGTCCTTTACTATTTTATGTACTCAAATAGGTCGTTGCATTAGTTGTCCTTTACTATTTTATGTACGCAAATAGGTCGTTGCATTAGTTGTCGTTTACTATTTTATGTACTCAAATAGGTCGTTGCATTAGTTGTCCTTTTACTATTTTATGTACTCAAATAGGTCGTTGCATTAGTGTTGTCCTTTGCTTCGTTACAGTTATATGTAATGATGCCAACTATTATGATGCGTACCTTTACTATATTATATATTCAAATTGTCAGTTATACAATCTACATGTTATACCTCAAGAGGGGCTAACATTTGCATTTAAACTGAACGCTCTACTGATTTAATACTGTATACATCGTTTTCTACCTTTATTTGTATACACAACTGTGCTTAAATGAAAATATCAAATGTTTGCTCAAAGTTTTTCATAGTCAATCTTAATAATTATTATTCTGTTTATTTTGAAAGTCGGCATTGAGACGAACAACCTCGGTGACTTTTCAACATTCGATCACGACGCCGATACTGAGTCGTCGAACTGTGCGGCGCTGAATCATGGAGGTTGGTGGTACCGCGACAGTTGTACAGAGATCAACATTAACGGGCACTACGCGGTCCCGGGTACCCAGTCTTCGTACAATGGTGGACTAGGAGGGGTTATATCCCAACCCTTCAAGGGAACTGAATCACTGAAAGCAACACTGATGATGTTCAGGAAGAAATAATTGCAAGTGCAGCTATATCAGATATAGATAAAACGACTGTGCATACAATAAGACGATATGTGAATGAAAAAGCTAGACGATTTGTTCGCAAAGCTAGATTATGTGCGCCTAAGGCTACATGGTATGTGGATAAGGTTACACGATAGCTACATTTGTAATACAGCTACACGATGTTTACCTAATTATAAGTATATATTTAGAAGGAATGGCTAATGTAAGAAATAAAAATAGAAAAAAATGTTGTGATATTAAAAGAGGTAAATGCTAAAACAATAAACTAGTTTCCTGTTGGATTATGATACTCTAAGTTTCAGTACATTACCAACAAGTATGGACCAATCCAAACGGTCAGATTTGTGTCTGTTTCCGGTTTACGTGTTGCGCATTCCTGTATAATCAAATGGAAGCAGTTACTATAGTGTAGAGAAGTCCAACAATGAGCAAGTTTACTATAATATGACATCATTGACATTGTTGTGAATTTGAATAATGTAGAAGAACACTTAATTGTTTATGCTTTGTTGAGTTGGAGATGATGTTCTTTCTTATGTGATATTTGTATTTTTATAAATTTGGGATTAACTAATTCCACTATAGTCTTGACTAATAATGACTTTAAACAAACATTACAGAATAAAAATATAAGTGACTTATATGTTTGGGTTATATCTGATATATAAGTCACTTACATTTGGCATAGACCAGTAACATATAAGCCACTTATATTGATTTTACTGACTCATAAAAGAACTAAAATAATAATAATAGTTTCAACCTTAATAAAAACAATGTATCAACTGTGTATCAAGTGTGGTATATATCGAGTCGATTGTGGTGAAATATTACTCTTTTGGAGATGACTGTAGTCTAGAGGAGACAATACATACTAAAAAAGGGGATCCCTTGGAAACAACAAACACAAACAAGAGATAAAAATAGCAGACTCGGTTTTACTGAGTCTGCTTATGAGAGGTAATGTAAAGTGCAACACCTCTCACGCATCCTAGCACCGGTTTAAGAGATATTCTACATTAAAGCCACAACGATTGGGCTTGATGATTCCAAAGGACCAGACTGAGTAAGTAATAACACTTCTGATTTGTAGCCGGGGCAACGTTATACGGCCGCCACGCAGCACTAAACAAACGCTAGTCATGGATGCAATGCAACACTGTTGAAACTATTTATAAATAATGTAAAATAAGAAGCGTTGCGTATTAAAACAAATTACACAGACTTATACCGAGAGAAACACGAAAACAAATTAATTGAAACCACCAGAGCTAGGGCTCTTATATATTGCATGTATCATGAGTTTATAGTTCATTTCATGTACCAAATAAGAAAGAATATGTATAATAAATATTCATGTTTTAGAAGTCTTATATGTTGCACATATCATTTTATAGTACATGTATGTTTAAATCGAAACATTGGGGTCATATTTAATCCGCCCCATATATATGTGCATGTTTTCTCATATATAAAGGAGCCAACTATAATTTTGACTATAATATTCGCTGAACATATTGGTAGTGTATAAACTTGTGTTAGAATAGAATATCATAGTTTTACAAAGCTTAAACATCTTTGTGACCCAGTCACAAACAAAGCCTAGTCGTTGCGGCTTTAAAGTATAATATCGCTTAAGCCGGTGCTAAGAGGCGTGAGAGATGTTACACTTCACATTACCTCTCATGAACATACTCAATAAAACCGAGTCTGCTACTTTTATCTCTTGTTTGTGTTTGATGCTTCCAAGGGGCTGGCGTGGCGCAGTCGGTAGGGCGGCGGATTTGTAACCGGAGGCCCCGGGTTCAATCCTCCGTGGTGCCACTGAGTTCCGTCGGTGTGTTCTTGGGCAAGACACTTTACCTTAGCCTCGTCCGTCGGATGGGGACGTAAACCGGGCGGTCCCGTGTATCGGTCCGAGCACGTTAAAGAACCATAGGAATCTATTCGATAATAAGAGTAGGGCAGGTTCCCGGATTCCTATGTATCCTTCCCCTCTCTCTGGGGCGGCTCTAAATAACCTATACTGTGTTGATGAGCCGTTAAACAACATTCAATTGATGCTTCCAATGGATCCGCTTTTCTACGTGGCTATTACAGTCTTAAGACAATCATGAACTAGTCCTAAGTGTTTTATCTTCATCGTGTATGTCAACTTTGCGTTTGTAAAACAGAAACTGACGAAGTCAGTTGTTACCAGCTGTATTATATACCTGAGTTTAGTCGGTGTGTTCTTATGCAATTAAATTGTCCTTAGACTCGTCCGATAGGGATTTAAATCGGACGGTTCCATGCATCATGTAAAACAACCATAGAATATTGTTTTGGTAAGAGCAGAGCAGGTTCCCGGATTCATATGTATCCGCCCATTACCTTTCTGGGGTGGCTGTAAATAACATATAATGCTTTAGATGAGATGACTAACAACGTTTAATTCAATTGCATTAACTTATTTAATTTGCTTGACATTCATTTGTTTATTCACTTATACAAATGTACATTCCATCAAATAAACTTTAACAGAAACTAACCAGCTAAATAACGGCAAAATTACACTACAAAACCGTTTATCAAAACTCTGTCCGGGTGTTCAGGTCATGTAATAATGTCTAAATGCCGATTGAAAGTACACGATATTTCAAGGGTTCCTAAAATACACGTGATTTAATATGCGTAAAATGGGATAGCTAGTTTAAGAATAAGTATGTTTCTTTACTTTTCAATCCACGTGTATACAGCGCTGGGGATATATATACTAATATAAAGATTGATTCATGTACGTAAACATTTAACAATGAAACTTTAGTTTATTATTTGGTTTACTTTCAAAACATTTTCGGTAAATAATGTATCTATAATTTACATTTATATAAAATAAAGTCAATCAGTTACAAAAGTCGAACAGGAAATGTAGCATTCACAGATCTCAACCTTTCAGAAAATTCACATTCAAAACAAACAAAATTCACATGAATAAAAAACAACTAAATATGAACATAATGAACATAAACGTATTGACAACAGGGTTATCGTCTTTGAAAGGTTAATGGCAAAACAGCCGAGGTGGTTTAAACCAGGTTCTATGGTGCATAAACCACCCTGAGACCTTAATATCACCCCAATTAGAAATTACACGTCAGGAAAATATACTCTAACAAACTAGGTAACATTAATATGCAATAAGAAACAAAGAAGATTATCTATACATTTAAATAAGGAACATTACGTGGTCCAGTCTTAATTTCATTAAGCGATGGGAAAGCTGATATTAGCAGGATTTTATAACGCATATTTCGACAACAAACGTATTTAAAAACATTTTTTTATGAAAAAATGCGATAAACTGTTTGAAATTTCCTATTAAATGTTTTAATTTTACTATATCTAAACTTGTTACGAAAAAAATTAGGAATTTTGTTTGATACCCCAGCCAACCCCGTTTTCGCTTCTTTGAGAAGGGGCTGAATAGGGTATAAAAGTTAATACTCGGACAACGTAATGAAGAAGCTAGAGCAACATTTATAAAGGGCACTGCCGGTTTTATAAGATTTAAGGTAAACATTATACGATACCTTCCTTTCAGAATCTAGTTTGACGTTATCATACCCCACAATTTGTCAGTAGATCAGGTTATGATAATACAATTGTGCAAAGGTGTTTCGAAGTTTATTTTAACGGCTGCTTTGATAGAGAAGGATTTTTTTGGTAAATAACATATAAATCCCGTTGACCAGATTCTAGGATATGTGTAGAAGCGGTCATGGGCAATATAATTTACATATTGATCAGTTATATTAAGGGAATATGTCTCAAAAGAAATATGCGATAACAATAGCAACATGTGGTAATCTACATGTTTTACAGAAATTATAAGTTTTCTCTTATTTCAATGTAAAGGGAGGTAATTTCACAAATGATAAACTTTAGTTCCCTTTATCTGTATAATGGCAAGGACATTTTCGATTCGTTTAGAGTTTTTTATAACTTGACATCCATAACAGTCATTTTATAATGTTTAATCTTGCTCTTTAACTTATTTGTTTTTTTTTAATGTGAAATAGTATGTTTTAACTAAATGGGAGATAACTCTGATACTAACATTGGAATACAAAACGTAAGTGAAAAAGAAAATCCATCAAAGTCATGCCGATGATTTAAAATACTTGACAATATAAACTAACATTGAATTTGTTTAAGCTAGATGTGATTAAGGGCTTTCTAAACATTATTTTTTCAGTATATATCCATTGTGAAATGCAATTTAGAAATTTCAGAATATAACAACCATTCATACAATAGATATTAACATTTCCTTGAACGAGATGAAAACAAGTCACCAGTCGGTAAATATTGGACACAGACAGTCGACGACGTCGAAACTAGAATGTCGGAATGGTGGACTTAATCTCGTTTAAAGAAATTTCAGCACCGGTAATTACAACAATTTGAAAATGAAACCTTAAGGTGTTCTAACGTTGTATTTTGCTACTGAGACCCAGCTTACTTTAAAATATATATATGCAACTAGTTTTGATGAATGAAAGTGTCATACTCTGGTTGATGAGTAGTAGACACTAACATATATTGCCTTTGTTATCCGTCCGAAACGAAAACATACACTAATAACGTTGTATACTATTAAAGATTTGTATTGTGTTAGTCATCTGATTTACTGTAATGTTTTGTATTTACATGGACATATGGCAATGTTTATGTTTTCTCTAAACATTGTGTATATATTAAGGATTATAGTTTGATAATCTTTTTCTTTATCACAATGACATACGATAACAAGATACATAAAGCTGTTTGGTAACCATTTTCTCTAAGGGAGACAATTCAACATAGATACGAACACACTGTTTAATATACAAACAGGCATATTTTAATGAAATAACGTAACATTTTGACAAAAAGTTTAAGTGTGAGAATGTTATGGCGCGTGCGAAAATAATCGGACGTGTGTAGAACGCTCGCACACTTTTCGGATTTTCAGTGTTAAGACGGTTTTGGTTTCCAAAGGTCCATGTTAGATTAAATATGATGTGAAAACATTAGTATTATGGATTTATGAATATTTATCACATACTTGCCTATATATACCTTGTTTTCCAATATACGATACGCAATATACCCAGTTGGTCATATCAATCATGATTTAGTTACCGGGCAATAAAGCTTTATCACACGGGTGAAATAAAGCGTAAAACAATGTCATATCACGGAAATAACCGAATGTTATTTCTGACTCTTTCACCGCAATGATACGGAAATTACGATTAATCGAGATTGTATGCAACTTGTCACGCGTATGGTTTGTCGTTTGCGTTTCATTTTATGCTTCCATCCTGTTTTGTGCCATATTATTGGCTATAGAATCATTATCGGTTGCTGAAATAATCACTTATGACCATTCATTTTTTTAATTAGACAATTTCAAATTCAATGGCATTCATTTTAAATGAAGTTTCGGGAAAAAAAATGTCATGTACACTTACGCGACTGTCGTGAACCATCAATATGGGACTAGATCTATAAATAAAATTAATTTGTTCTCCCTGGAAAACAGCGTAGTAAAGTTTCTGAAGTTTAACAGTTCAACAAAGTCATTGCTGAAGTATGATAAATGGAATAAACAATGTTTATTTTCATATCACACCTTATATCATGCCTTCGACCCATATCACTCTCGAGCTAATGCTTTCGGGCTGATATGGTGTCCAAGGGGTGTGATATGAATATACCCATTTATTATTCTCTATATAAACGAATCTAAAATTATTGTATACTACTTAAGTATTTCGGTAGTTATTGGATTTCTTTTGTTTACAGTGTTCAGTGTTCAGGACTCAGTTGGACAGAGTGCAGCACGGTGTGTAATCTGCTTATATTTGTAAATATACAATGAAAAGGACAATACATAACAAAACGAGTGGTGAAAACAGTGTTTCCGACTTGGAAAGGTCAGAAGGCAATATGGGGCCTACTGGTTAACTTAAATCGAGTTACTGCTCAACCCGGGGCTAGAGGGCGTGTGTGGTAGCTAGCATATTTCACTACCGTTCATGAACAGTCTCAATCAAACCGAGACTGCAATATTTTGTATGTGTCGTGTTCGGCCGTTTCCATAGGACCATTATCATACTCTTTTATATAGCACAGTGGCGTTGCTTGTGCAGTGTGGCGGCAGTAAAACATCTCCCGGCGCTTGCAATCGGGACTGTTATTTATTCGATCTTTGGATATCGCTGAGCCCGATATTTATATTTAGTTATCGGTGGTACATTTTCAATTGCTTTTGTTTTCTTACTTAAATTTCGATTCAGTGTTTCCACTACTCCGACCGATCAAAGGCTCTGAGTATTGTTTAACCACTCATAGGATATGTTGTCTGCTTTTTAATTTAATCTTTCGGCTGTTACTTGTGATATGCAGGCTTCATAACCGCTGCTCCAAACTAAATTTCTTTTTGTTTATTTCGCTCTTCGGGGCATAGTATTTTGTTAGATATTGGGACCATACGCCGTTGGACATGGGGAAGGAAAATGTACACCGCCATATGCATGCCATCTTCGGGATGGTTAAAATGATGTACTATTGATTTTATGAATATTGAGTTCTGCTCAACCCGGGGTTAGAGGGCATGAGCGGTAGCTAGCATATTTCAAGACCGTTCATGAACAGTGTCAATCAAACCGAGACTCCAATATTTTGTATGTGTCGTGTTCGGCCGTTTCCAAAGGTCCATTATCATACTCTTTTTTAAGTGTACAAAACCTCGCTATTAAAAAAAGAGTATGATAATGGAACCGATTTTAAGTGTAAACAACTTCACTATTAAATCGATTTTAAGTGTACACAACCTTGCTAATGAATCGAGTTTAAGTGTGCACAACCTCGCTATCAAGATTTATACTGCCTGGTCTAAATACACAATCAACTTCTGTCTCAGTTCGTGAGTTATAGGCCTTGAGCCAGGACCCAACATTTTTCGATATTGCTACCAACTCAGGGAACAAATTCTGCCATCATATTTAGAAAAAAAGCAATGTATATAGATGATAGCAATCTGGAACAGGTAACTTAAATAAATAATTGAACATTTATAGGTTATCATTGTAGCGCTTTCAAATAAGATTTGGTTGAATGTCATGCTTGCGTTAATAATTATTGAGGTATTTTTTTTAAGATTAAGTTTACATATTCCTTTAGTTATATAAAGAGTAAATAAGCTCTGATTAGCACTGACTTTTGTTTATAATCTCTATATTGCTTCAAATTAGAAGTCAATTTACCCCACCCACTATTGACATATCTGTATACATTTAGTTTAGTTAAATAGGTTTTACATTATATGTGTAAACTTGTGAGAATCAGTAATTTACAACCTTTGTACGACGATTTAAAAACTATCATAATATGAATAAGGGATTGTTATGATAGATTAATGGAAATAAATACTCATCAATGTTCATGGCATTGCATATATTTGTTCAGTAAGCATGATAAGTAGAGACACATGCCAAACTGGAAGTATAATCCTTCCTCAAAGAAACTGCAACATGAATATCATTTATAACGTGTTCTGATATATATAGTACATTGCACAAACGACACAAACAGTCCAAACGATTCTAGATATATGTGCGGTCTAACGCTTTTTATAACATTAGTCTATTTTAGGTGTTTGCGTTATGTCAATACTGATTATGATTAAACATTTGGATTTTGTATTACTCATAAATGCATGAATTAAAAATTGCAAATTGCAAAATAAAATCTTATTAGATGTCTATTTTAACGCTTTTGAATTACATTTTATGTATATTTTAAGGATTTAAACACCAGAATTAACCCGCTCATATACACCATGATGAAGAATTCTGCATATTAAGGAGATGAATTTACATAAGTTTTCATCGAAAGCTTGTTTTTAAATCCAGTACATGTACTATCGGAACATTGTTCATCACATTTCTTGAATAAATACTGTTTAAACCAACTCTGCATATTAAATGTAATCATAGTATTTGCACTTGCACGAACCTTTTTTATGTTCCTCAAAAAGAATCAACAAAGAAGAATTGAATTGAATATGACTTTACGGCGCACCAACACAAAGGTTATATGGCGCCAACAGGATTGAACATTTCAGGCTCACTATCCATTTACATCTAGATAAATATATCATAGGTTGTGATGTTATCTGTACCTGATTTGATGGATTGGGGCTGTCAGTAAGCATCAACCCCACATTTGGGCACGCAAGTGCACGAAGAATGACTATTACCTATAAAAGAAGTTATTACCTAAAATAGAAAGTGAATTGCCAATAAAGAGGGAGAATGAGAGAGTGTGAGAGAGAGTCTTAGAGGGAGAGACAGACAGAGAGAGATAGAGAGAGAGAGAGAGAGGGAGAGACCTGTACGAAAATTTCAAACGGAATCCAGTTCGAATACAGACGGATTCCGTACGGAATCGGCACGGATTTGAACATTTCCGTACGGAAACGACACGGACACGTAATTTTAAAAAAGTCCGGGCGTATTATTGAAGAAATTCCGTACGGAATGTTTAAAATATCCGCTTGGATAAAAATCCATGTGTTAGAAGAACGTACGGATTATATTCCATACGTATTTTTCATACTTTAACTCTAACTAAATAGGAAAAAAATAACTTAGAAAATGTCAAGAGGCGTAATTTTCGGACTTAGATATTTGCAGAGCGGAATTTGTAAAAAAATAACTTAGAAAATGTGAAGAGGCGTAATTTTCGGACTTTGATATTTGCAGAGCGAAATTTGTGGACTTTGTTGTTTTGTGCCAAACAGGTTATTTTTAGATGTTTTTCTAATGTATTAATGGATGCTCCCCAAAATGTATCCTCGCGAACCAGACAATAGTGAACTAAATAAAGGCTTTACCGAACAAATTACATATGCTAGAAAAAAACTAAGAAAATAAAACTTCAATTTGCTGTTTAAAGGGAGTACGCCCCTGCAGAAATAAATCCAAGCATTTTTTCATTCCTAAGAATTCTTTAGAATTCCAAGGAAGTTCGATGTTTTCTCTCTTGGAAAGACATTGGATTTCCTTGAAATGAAAACTCCTAGAAATTCCATGAAATTCTCAAGATTGTTTTTTGGAGAAAGTTTGGAAAACATTGGATTTTTAATCCATCAAAATCTAATGTTTTTCCCTGTGCATAAACATTGGATTTCTTTGGACTTCTCCTCTCTGTACATCAGCATACTTCGGAAAAGCTTGGAAAAGCTTGGACTTGAATTCTTGATCAGAAAAAAAAGTCCAGTGTTTTCCAGTCTTTTCACAATTGGAAAAATATCGGTATACCTTGGACTTATCTACTACTTCTACTGCTGCTGCTACAACTACTACTACCATTATTACTACTACTACAACAGCAACTGCTGCTGCTCTACTACTACTACTTCTACTACTACTGATGTTGTTGTTGCTGCTACTGCTGTTACTAATACATGTACTACTTCTACTACTACTGCTGTTACTACTACTACTACTACTACTGCTGCTACTACTACTATTGCTGTTACTAATACATGCACTACTTCTTCTACTACTACTGCTGTTATTACTTCTACTACTACTGCTGTTATTATTACTAATACTACTACTACTAATGCTGCTGCTGCTCTACTACTACTACTACTTTTACTACTACTGCTGCTTATATTACCACTCCTACTACTACTGCTGCTGTTATTACCACTCCTACTACTACTGCTGCTGCTGCTGCTCCACTACTACTACTGCTGTTTTTGCTGCTGCTACTGCTGTTTCTACTACATGCACTACTTTTACTTCTACTGCTGTTCCTACTACTGCTGCTGTTACTACTACTACTGCTTCTGATCTACTACAACTACTTCTAAGATTACTGCTGTTCTTGCTGCTGCCACCGCTGTTAATACTACTTGCACTACTTCTACTACTACTGCTGTTACTACTACTTCTACTGCTGCTGTTACTACTTCTACTACTACTACTGATGTTACTACTTCTACTTCTGCTGCTGCTCTACTACTTCTACTACTATGTGTTACTACTATTACTGCTGCTGCTACTGCATCAGCAGCAGTGACAACAACAGCCATTAATAAAAAGTAATAAAAAGAATAAAAAGAAAAAAAGAAATTATAATAAAATTAACACTGAACATTGATTATAATACAATAAATAAGTGATCACTATTTTCTTTGATTTGGCTACACAGTCACATGATGTTCAGACACATGTATAATAAACACAATTTAATGTACATGTATCAGATAATAATCATTTCTAAAATACTGAAAACAAAGAAAGGCCTTAATGCAGCCCTTTGTATTGGCAAGTCAGGATAAATTCCTCAGAGAATCATTGCCAGCTGTGAGGTGATAAGAGGATTATGTCCATCTACTGGCCATACATTAGTGGTACATTTACATAATATACTCTGCATTAACCTTAGTGTAACCCCTATTTCCTGAGAGTTGATTGGTTAAACAAAATACTGGCTGGACAGTTTGAAAATGTGTAACATGTTGGGCACAGGAAACATCTATTTGTTGATTATCTTATTTAATAAAGTACTAAATTTTGAAATCATTTTTATTGAAACTCTTGGTTTTGCTGGATACAAGTGTGGCTAGTCTCATATTTATATTTTACTGGAGGATTAAGACAGAAGAATGATGTTTACATGTATGTACTACTCTACTTCAAATTATCAATATGGCATACACTTAATGTTTATCAAAGGGTTGAAATGTATCAGATTGCCAGTGAAGTAATTTTATATTCATTAGAATGCTTAGACTAAGTGTGTATTATATTTTGGACATGTTGACTCTTTTAAAAGCTGTTGAAGCAGATGTCATTATCTTCCTGTAATCATTTTGCCTAATTCCACTGTGGACACTAGTGAAGAAGAGATGTATCCAAACCTCTTTAAAACAGATGATATAAACAACTCTAAACATGACTTGTATATGTTTGCATTTGACAGTGATTTAAAGAACAATGTTGTTTAAATTAATTTTGT
This sequence comes from Cyrtodaria siliqua, assembly GCA_037043455.1. NCBI lineage: Eukaryota > Metazoa > Mollusca > Bivalvia > Adapedonta > Hiatellidae > Cyrtodaria > Cyrtodaria siliqua. Next base: position 151,710 of record JAWPHD010002457.1, read on the forward strand.
TAAAACAGAGACATAATAAACTCTGGTTAAAACTACTATTTTAGAACTGAAAGAGACTGCTTTCGTTAGAGGCCATGACAGGCTGGTACCAGACAAACCAGGAGATGAGGTCTTGGATGAAACATGTTCCATATTTAGCATGCAAAAGTAAGTTTCCCATGTATCTTTGGTTAGACTAATAGTATATACATTTCGAAGTTGCAGTTGAACCAATTACTGTTCCAAATTGAAATCAATAATAAGAGCGACTAGTCTTATTTGATGATTCGGCTCTCCTATTTAAGAAATCTGTTGAAAAAGTAGATTGGGTACATTACACATTTAGGATAGAATTGTAGCACTTGGCTAATTGTCATATTTTATCCACTTTTAAATTCTAGATCTGCCTTTTATTGTTAGTCTTTAAGTATATGGTAATTAGGAATATGCAAATGATGATCTCTATATTTTCTTTCAGAATATGTCAGACCTTAGCATGGACCAAGAAACACAGGATGAACACATTACAGGGAACCAAGATTTAGGATTCTTTCATATGGTTATATATGCCCTATAAGTACATTATTTTGTAGTGTTTTTTTAATTGTTTTTCATTTTAATGATTTTAGGAGATATGTTTCAAATAATATTTCAGTTCTCATTCAACCTGAAAGAACATTCTGATTAATTTTAAATATAACTTTTTCTGAAAGAATAATTTAGTTTAAACACAAATTATCAAGAAAACTTTGTGTAACCCAGTGTCAAATATGTTGCTGTGAATTTATTTTATTAAAAAATAAATAAAAAATATGAATATTTTATTATCATTGTCATGTGACCAGCAATACAAGTCCAAAAAAATCTTATATTGTTTCTGCTTTATGTTTTTGTAGTGAACTTGGAATTCCTAAGAAATCCTAGCAATTCCAATACTTTTCTGTTTGGAAATTCCTATGAATTCCACTGTTTTCTGTTGAAATAAATATGCCCACCGAGTCATCACTATGTCTGTCCAGTGGTGAGAGTCTTTATATTAATGAAAGGTCGGATGATTTCGAAAACCACCAATGTCTGATAGTCACTATAGTTATTTGTCCTAACAAAATGATGTGATGTATACCTTGTAACACTCTAGTATTTTTGTCTTTTAGTACAGTCAAAATATCAGGAGTATGTATTTCAGTTGTTTATGACTTTGAAAATACAATTTTAACTGTAAAGCAACTTGTTCTACTTCAAAGAAATGTCTCCAGCACCAGACATGCCAGATATGGCAGACACTTGGGATCACTTTGTCTTCTGTCTTCACTGAAGATTATTACCAAATTTGTGTTAAAAAATTCAGAATACATAAATGTTTTAGGTCCCATTAACATGTTATTTTTGGACAGCAACCTCAGATGGAGATAAGACAATGAAGATTCACATCAGACAAGTCCATACAGAAAATGTGGAAAGACTCCTACGGATATTTAGAAAGTCCGTACGGATTTTTTTAATGTCCGTAAGGATTTTACAAAATGTCCGTACGGATATTATGAAAAATCCGTACGGATATTTTGAAAAGTCCGTACGGATATTTTGAAAATCCGTACGGATATTTTGAAAAACCCGTACGGATATTTTGAAAAACCCGTACGGATATTTTGAAAACCCGTACGGATATTTTGAAAATCCGTACGGATATTTTGAAAGTCCGTACGGATATTTTGAATGTCCGTACGGATATTTTGAATATCCGCCCGGGTTTTTATAATGTGTGTATATTTTTTCCATTTCATTTGCATATTCCGCCTGGATTTCTTGAAATTCCGCCTGGATTTTTAGTACTCATTTAAATGATTCGCCGAAATTCCGCTCAGAAAGTAGCTATAAATAGAATTACGCCTCTATATCATGCTTTGAATCATTTGCATATTACGCCTGGAATGTTGTTGTAATAACCGTACGGGTTCCGTGTGGATTCAGAGCGGATATTTTCGTACAGGGAGGGGGGATCGGGCGGGGATGATACATAGAAATGTAGGAACATGTTCTACTAACAAATAGACCTATGTTTCTTTGACATAATGGAAGTAAAATGGCGTTGCATGGGACCGCCTGGTTTACGTCCCCATCTGACGTACGCGGGTAAGGGAAAGTGTCTTGCCCAAGAGCACACTAACAAAATTCACTGGCAGCGGTAAGGCTTGAGCCAGGGTTCTCTCCATCAACAGGCTGTATGCGCTTCTGCAGGATGACTGAATTAAAGTACATATAACTAAAATGTTAATCTGTTATTAAGGTTATATAAAACAAATGGGGTCACAGCGTTCACTCTTATCTAGCAAGTTCATGAATGTCGAGTTTCAATATGGCTGCAAGCCTTATATATGCACAGCTCATTGCTGTTTTGATAAATTTGGCAAATAAGGCTTTGGAATAATAAAGACAATTAGAGTACTTATATCTTCATTTAAATAATATAACTTAATATGACAATATAGCATACATATTAAGATAACATACACTTCCAGATAAGAATAGTACCCAGTGCATCTGGACAGTTCACATTTAGAGATCACGGTTAGATTTACATATGTATACTCTAAAAGCTATATCTTACATACATGTGCTACTACATTTAACGTAGCAATCCCGCCAACAACATTCACATTTAACTACATATGTACACCGTTTCTTAACCTACTGTCGACGAGGTATATGCATATATAACTTACATATTTTGAGAATAAAACTCTGTAGATACAATATAAACAGATTTAACCAACCAGGCAAAAAAAACTAAAAGCGACCCTCGAATTAAGAGTTACAAAATCATAATTCGTTTTGCTCACTTTCACTTTCAATGACATGAATTTAAAAACCCTTGAAAAAATCTATACTTTTACTCGGCACATATACATTACTTTATAAGCGGTTTTGTAGGCAGTGTAATTTTACTGTTATTTGGCGGTTAGTTTCTTTAAAATACCAAATGTGTATTATAAACAACTAAAAATAAATAGTTTAACCGTAAAATGCCTTTTTCTTTTTTCTTTGTTTCTCTTTTTTTTGCCATGAGTGGAAAATGCAGTGGTCTACTTTGTGATTTTAGTTTCAAATGCGAAATATTATTTAGCTCTTGAAGTATCAGAGGATATGTTTTAATAGGCTTTCCTATATAACTCAATGTTAACAGTGTGGCCCTCAGAACCGGCCGAACTTGATTACAGGTTTCATTTCAGGCTCAACAGTTAAATAACTTGGTAGAAGACAATAATTGTATGCTACATGCAGCTTATTAGACCTCTGGCTCTTATAGTTTCAGAGATGAAGATGTGTATAGACTTCCTACATAACTCTATGTGTGAATAAAGAGGCCGTGCGAAATTTTACCACAGGATCACCATTTGAACAAAACTGGTAGAGATCGATATTCGTAGCTACGTGCATAGTATTATACCTCTAGCTCTTGTAGTTTCAGAGAAGAATATTTCATGGGTTTTCCTATGAAACTCTTTGTAAAACTATAACCCCAGGACCAGGCTATATTTGACCACAGGGTCACGGTTTGAACAAAATTGGTAGAAAACCATGAGTTTATACTATATGCAAAATAGTAGACCTCTGGCGCATGTTTCTTTAGAGAAGAGTGTTTTAAAGATGTTTCTATATGACTCTGTGTAAAAATATGACCCCTGGGGCGGAGCCAAATATTACCCTAATGTTAACATCTTAACTAACTTGCTAGTGGACCACATTCTTATGCTACATGCATAATGTGAGACATCTTACAGTTTTAGAGAAGAGCACTTTTTGAAAAGATTTCCTGCATAAGGCTATGTAAAACTGTTATCCCCGGGGCTGGGCCATATTTGACCCCGGGGTCACCATTTTATAAATACTTGACAGAGGACCGTTAAGTTAGGATACATGCAAACTATTAGACCTGTATCTCTTGTAGTTTCGGCGAAAATGATTTGTTAAAGAACCCAGAACTTATTTAAAAGGGGGAGATAACTCTAATAACAGGAATCATCTACCCTGTTCATGCTGTTGGCACTTCTATATTGGAATTTTTGTTTCTCTACAAGGTCATCTATAGCATGGTACTAGTAAGAATTTGTCCCTTGAGATAATAACAAAACTTGAATGACTCATGACCTATTATGGAAAAGACACACAAATGGATTTCACTGACCAGTGACCTTAGCCGTACTGACAAGGGAGCAATAGTCGTCAAGAAAAATAACATTTTCCTTAGATATCTCACTATAATGTATTTTTAACGATTGATATTTCCATAAAATAACGGTTACTCCATGTCTCATTTGTAAACAAAATATCCGTGTAAGAAATGTATGCTAAAACGCTCTGGCAGTGGGTATACCAAAAGGGGTATTTTAACGTCGTGAAAAGTCGGCATAGAAGCAATACTCGGCATCACAAAAAAAACTCCACGATGATGTGTTGTACAATAATAGTCAATAATAACTTACATATTTACTTAATTAATGACTAACATACATACTTGTATAATTTTGTGTCCGGAAAACTTATTTAAACATTCTCAAATTCCGGATTTGGGAGGGATGCATATACCGTTCAAATTTATTCAAAGGAAAGCAACACTGTTATACTTAATACGTAATTTAATGAATGCGTTCTTTCCCGTTGATACTAAGTTATTTAGCAAGTGCTTTTTGTGTGTCGTTTGCTATTTACAGAATTCGAGTATAAAAATCCCGTCTAGTTCCCCAACATTATTTTTATAATCGAGCCATCTTGTATATATGCTCGCTCATCCCCATGTGACGATGTTTACAAATTAAGTGCATAATTGAATCTGCGGTCATTTTTATGGTCAATATTGTTGGCGTATTTTTGTTTGTTTTTGTATTTAGATTAAGCGCATATGCATTTCTGATAACGCATACTGAAAAAATCCTATCAAAATTAAAGATTATAAAAGAATGACGGCTATGGCTTCTCGACGACTATTGCTTCTTTGCCAGTAATACATAATATCGTACTCACTACAATCTTATAAAAAAATAAACCTTCGTATAAGTTTCGGTGAACATCTGAAGCGGTTTACAGAAATTAGCACATTCACAAGATAACAATCACCTCCTTTGTTCAATATAATTAAGGACAATAACGGTAATGCATAAGTAAATTGGGGCTAGAGGGCGCGAGCGGTAGCTAGCATATTTCTCTACGGTTCATGAACACTCTCCATCAAACCGAGACTACAATATTATGTATGTGCCGTGTTCGGCCGTTTCCAATTGTCCATTATCATACTCTTTTATATAGCACAGTGGCGTTTCTTGTGCAGTGTGGCGGCAGTAAAACGTCTCCCAGCGCTTTCAATCAGGACTGTTATTCATTCGATCTTTGGAGATCGCTGAGCCCGATACTTATATGTTGTTATCGGTGGTACATTTTCTATTGCTTTTGTTTTCTTACTTAATTTTCGATTCGGTGGTTCCACTACTCCGGCCGATAAAAGGCTCTGGGTATTGTTTAACCACTCATAGGATATGTTGTCTGCTTTTTAATTTAGTCTTTTGGTTGTTACTTGTGATATGAAGGCCTCATAAGCGCTGCTTCCAGCTAAATTCCATTTTGTTTATTTCGCTCTTCGGGGCATAGTATTTTGTTAGATATTGGGACCATACGCCGCTGGACATGGGGGAGGAAAATGTACACCGCAATATGCATGCCATCTTCGGGATGGTTAAAATTATGTATTATTGATTTTATGAATATTGAGTTCTGCTCAACCCGGGGTTAGAGGGCATGAGCGGTAGCTAGCATATTTCAAGACCGTTCTCGAACAGTCTCAATCAAACCAAGACAGCAGTATTTTGTATGTGTCGTGTTCGGCCGGTTCCAAAGGTCCATTATCATACTCTTTTTGCAAGCACTTCTAAGATCTTATTTAAATGAAGTCTGTTAAACTCAGGCGTTTACCGAAGTGTTGTGAAAACAAACGGAAAATCCCTAATGTTGACATAATCAATGGCTATAAATAGATCAGTTTTTCTCATTGTCGAACTCGTCTACGTTTTGAAACACCCTTACACATTGATAAATTTGGTGGAGCCTTTTGCTAGTCATTAATAAACAATCTGTAACTAAACTTTCAATCCAATTTGATGAAAATTAAAAGACGCTCATTAAAATTATCTAACAATTCCCTTATTTTGACATTAATCAACTGAAATAAAAAATATGCCCATCCAAGATCTGATTAAAAAAAATATTCAAATACAATTTGGTGACAATCAGAAAACCTTTTCCTGACGCTATCATTGCAAACAAATTCAAATTGTACGTGTTATTTAAATAATTCAAGGGCCATAACTATTATGGGCCGGTGTGTGTTCACAAGGCAAAATATAGCTATTGTTTAAGTAAATTAAAGGCAATAACACTGTTTATTATAATCTGGTATTTCTCGTTTTAAAACATATCTGGGTTTTTAATGAACACGCTTCATCAAATTCGGTAAAGTTTGAATGAAATATAAAGTTGTTATCGTGTTATGGTATGGCCCTCGTTTTAATGAAACATAATGGGCCAGGGTGGGTGGGGGGAGGGAAATCTACATTCTGTCTGATTAACACTCAAGCACACCTTGTCATCTACATCCCGGCTGAACAGAGCTTTTGTTAGATAAATCAAGGGCTACATGTATACCTATATTGTTTCTTTTTTACTACATCTTATTGTTAATATCTTCAAACTGTTATTAATAAAAATAGTTTGACCAAGTTTAGTAAATATTTGATAAAATAAATACCTACAGTGTACAAGGGAGAACATAGCTGTTGTGTATAGTGTTGTTTATTTCGATGCGTGTATTTGGTTGATGTGGTCATTGAATGATATATTTCCTATTCGACTTTATAAATGTGTTTTCATTAGCGCAAGTACCATAACTCTGTTGTCTAACAATTATCCAATATTGGTGTCTTTTGAACTTATCAGAACATTCATGGATATAAAGACCCTGACAACATTTTGTCAAGATCAATGACAATGTGTGCTTGAGTGTTAATCAGACCGGATGTAGATGACAAGGTGTGCTTGAGTGTTAATCAGACAGAATGTAGATTTCCCTACCCCCCACCCACCCTGGCCCATTATGTTTCATTAAAACGAGGGCCATACCATAACATTTATGTTTTTCGAACTTGTCCAAGATCTTACTGATAAAAGTACCCTGACAAAATATGTAAAAGAGTCTTAACAATGTAGAATATGACATTTTATTAAAAGAGGGGACATGAATGTATTGTTTAACAAGAACCCAAACGAGGGCCTGTGGACGTGCTACTATATAAAGTGGCTCTTTTAACTGGTGAAAGGAGACTAATTGGGATGTCAGATATGGCGGCTTTTCAACAAACAATAACGAGCTTTTAGATAAGCATTCTCAATATGTCAGATAAAGGTATCAAATGAAGGACCTATAGTGTTATTCAAACAAAACAAAGCAATTGTCTTTCAATCAAGGGCGACAACGCTACTGTTTCTGCACAAATTTGTCTGATGATTAAACTTATTTAAGCTTTCATTGATTTAAGCACACTGACACAATGTGATAAAGATCAGATAAAAATCGAAGTAGCTAGACATTTAACAAAGTAAAATGTATCATTTGTCAATAAACCGATGGCAATAACTCTAATATAATTAATCGGACCTACCTAGAGTTCAAGCTTTTTCGAGCTTTCGCTAATGGCAAAGTTCGGTAAATGTCAGATGGAAAACGAAGGTGCTAGCGTGCTAGCGTGCTAAGCATAGCATATTTAAATAATTCAAATAACTCTGCTGTTTTGTGATTGATATGTCTAGTTTTCGAAATTGCCCGATATTTTAATTATATTAACATCTTGACAACGATTGCTTAAGATATGATGAAACATGAAGGAGTTAGAGCATTAAAACAGCAAAATATGTAACATTTTAAATACATAAATAAAGAAATAAAGGGCGATAACTCTTGTGTTACTTATCCAATGTTACTAGTGTTAGACCTGGTCTGAGTTGTTATTCATATTAAGACACTGACTAAATAACAAAATACAAAATGAAGGTGATAGAGTGTTAACAATGCAGAATATGATATGTTTAAGAAACAAAGGCCATAACTCCAGTGTTACTGCAAATCCAGCTGTATCCAAACTTTCCCTGATATAAAGAGTTAGGTAACGATTCAAAGCAAAATGAAAGAGCTAAAGTGCTAAAACCGACGGCGACGACGGACAAAGTGTCATCACATATTATAAGGACTCACAGCACTAGTATCTGTCATTGAATAGTCGTGCCCTATGGATGATTTAGGTACATACACGAACAGAGTTCCCATTTGCTTATTTTTACAGTACTTTCTATATCATACAATGATTTATTCTTACTAAGTGCTCAATCTAGATCATTTTATATTTTGCAAAAAAATATCACAGAACCGTTCAAGGTGATATAAGATTTCTATGATAATCTAACTCTGTCTCATTTTAAACGCCATGGGTCGAATTACCACAGGGGTTGAACGTGTTCATATATTACGCTAAATTTTGATAAGTGTCACAGAAACATGAAATTTAAAAAATAAATATAAGCCTGTTAAATAATTATGTGTTGTGTTTAGATTTGCCGATATTGGATAAATCAAGAATTTAAGCCTAAAGACAAATTGTAAAGTGTATTTATCTCTATGTCACGAACAGAACCATTACAATGGGACCCTATGGAACATTAAATAGTGGGGCGTTAATTAATGAAGACTATTTATTTCTCGATCCTGGTCTCAAAGAAACCTGTTTTTCGAAAGCCAGTATTACACCTTGATTAAATGTGTTTGGGTGTTAGTTTCAATATAATGGTTCATCAGACAACTTCTACTATGTTTTGGTACATATGTAGAATGTGTTTGGCGGATATTGTGTCCAGTTTATGGCTATTTCAGGTATTTGAAATAAATCTCATAATCACCTTTTACAGTGATTTTTGTGAATGAATATATCCTTTTTGACAGCTGTTTAAATAAGTGATAAACGAACACATAATTTGCTCAGGTGTAATCAGGCACGTATACATTGTGATAAGAAACCAGATATTTCAGTAAGTATATATAATACAGAAAACAAATATCTAATTTCATATATCTGATCTCTGCAATAGTGTTGTTATCAACAACTCTAACTGCGTGCTGTACTGCATAGTGAGCGCAGACGTGTCGTGTGTGTATTGTTCATCTGTCAAGTTTTTGTTGATGTTCTGCAGATATATTACAGAGAATAATAATGCTGATGTAATGTTTTAGGTGAAATTCCTTATTATTGAAAACATGTTATCTAGTCGAAATGGATGCAGTTATTAATTTGTTTAAAGTTATATAGGTACCAAATTCAGCTTCAATTAGTTTTGATCTGTATGGAGTATTTATTTATTGTGTTATTTTTGTAGACAGCACAATTATCGTTGACACAGACCATGTTTAAAGGAAATGTCATGCATATTGCGACACAAATGTCATATCTATTAAATGGCGAAGTAGAACAATCGAATAATCCATGTTGTGTTTTATGTGTGCCTCAGTCTTACCACAGCTGGAGTACAATACCACAAACATTGTTCTTTAGTGTGTGTGACTCAGTCTTACCACATCTGGAGTACAATACCACACACATTGTTCTTTAGTGTGTGTGACTTAGTCTTACCACAGATGGAGTACATTACCACAAACATTTTTCTTTAATGTGTGTGACTTAGTCTTACCACAGCTGGCGTACAATACCACAAACATTGTTCTTTAATGTTTGTGACTTATTCTTACAACAGCTGGAGTACAATACCACTAACATTGTTCTTTAGTGTGTGTGACTTAGTCTTACCAAAGCTGGAGTACAATACCACAAACATTGTTCTTTAGTGTGCGTGACTGAGTCTTACCACAGCTGGAGTACAATACCACAAACATTGTTCTTTAATGTGTGTGACTTAGTCTTACCACAGATGGAGTACAATACCACAAACATTGTTCTTTAGTGTGCGTGACTTAGTCTTACTACATCTGGAGTACAATACCACAAACATTGTTCTTTAGTGTGTGTGACTTAGTCTTACCACAGATGGAGTACAATACCACAAACATTGTTCTTTAATGTGTGTGACTCAGTCTTACCACAGATGGAGTACAATACCACAAACATTGTTCTTTAATGTGTGTGACTCAGTCTTACCACAGATGGAGTACAATACCACAAACATTGTTCTTTAGTGTGTGTGACTGAGTAATGATAAAGCCCAAATGACGACGGACACGGATGTCAATCACTTTGTAGCAATAAAATTGCAATCAGGTAGATATATTTAACTAGAACTATTTAAAAGTGTATATGCTTAGCAATTAAATACTATGGGAAATCCCAGTGAAAGATCCTACAGTACCGATTTTGAAACAAATACGATTCTCATATGGTACTTATTATATAAGAGCAGTACACGATTATTATAGAAACACTTTTATAAGAGACTCATATATGTATCATTTGCGAATCATATGATTGCATTATCATTCTAGTATGGATCTCATATGACACTTATATAAAAGGAGCCACATATGATTCTCATATAAAATATATCATGTTATATTTATTTAATACGAGTATCATCACATAATTTTCATATAAGAGTCTTCATTTTTTAAAACACACACATTTTCATTTTATTCTCATGAAAAACATTCTTCAACTTGTATATGATTCTCATATAATACATATTATATAAAAAGGAGCAGTACACGATTATTATACAAAACCTTTCATATAAGGCCCATATATCTCATATGATACATATTATATAAAAAGGAGCAGTACACGATTATTATACAAAACCTTTCATATAAGGCCCTTATACCACGAAAGCCTAAATACACACTATGAATCGTATAATACCCGAGTATATACACATCATATGTTAGTTATTGTGGTATAAATGCAATAGAACATAAGTCTTGCACGTGTACGGACGATAATGCACTCGCTAACGCTCGTGCATTATCTCCCCGTACACGTGCAAAACTCATGCTATATCCTATACTTGTACCATAGCTCCAATGGTTTTCCTTTGCTCTTGCTTATGATATAATTTCATAAACCTGAAGATCTGATCCTAAACCGTGCTATAAATGCAGGTATATTTCAGCCTTGCTATAAATGACAGATTCTGCAGTTATACCATTGTCTACTCAATTTTACGCGCGAGCAATTGTAATTTACACACAGCCTGTCAATCAAAACGACTAAACCATTACCAAAACAGCACTCCTAGAAATTGCATTTGCCAAATAATATACAAAGGCGATTGGCTGCAATTATCAAAACATAGGTCATGCTCATGCCGCGTGATGATGCTATTTCTTGATTGGATCGAGTTGTTATTTTTACTGAAAACAGCAACGCCCTAAAACTTCTTGCACATGCGTAGTTAGATGAATACATCTGGTACAAAATATGTATAGTATACTTTTCTCGTATGCGATTTATACTGCACTCTCGAGCCTGTGGCCCTCGAGAATCAGTATAAATCGCATATACTCGAACAATTATGCTATAAATATTACATATATCTCATATGATACATATTATATAAAAAGGAGAAGTACACGATTATTATACAAACCTTTCATATAAGGCCAATATATCTCATTTGATACATGTTATATAAAAAGGAGCAGTACACAATTATTATACAAAGCCCATATATCTCATATGATACATATTATACAAAAAGGAGAAGTACACGATTCTTATATACAGCCTTTTATATAAGTAGCATATGATAATCACATACCATTTATCGTTAGATTATATATAATCTTTCATATAAGTAGCATATGAGAATCACATACAAGTTATCGTTAGATCATATACAAGTTGAACAATATGTTTTTTCATCGGAGTCATATGTGTGTTTTAAACAAATGAAGCTTTATCAATTTATTCTTATATAACAATTATATGACGAAACTATTACTAAATACATATCGTAATATATATTGTATATGAGGACCATTATGTGGCTCCTGTTATATAAGTATCGAACGATAATCGTATGGGCTGCAGTGGGCAATACCAATGAAATTAACATAATTATCAAATATTTGCAAGACATTCTTTTCAAACGATATTTTCGAGAAAATTAATAGCGAGATGTTTTAATTTACCTGCTTAAAAGAAATTATCAGTTCGTTCATATTTCAGTGTAAATTGGAACTTGTATCTCTCCCATTTGTTTGGATCTAATTAATACCAACATATTGTGTTTTGGGCGAAAGGTTTTCGCATGTATGTGGTAACCTATTTTACTGGAAACTAACGATTAAGTGGCTTAGTGCATCGATTGAGAATACGCACTAACGATGTAGTGGCGTGGTGCATTGATTAATATGTAATATGAGAATGCTCACTCAAGACGTGATAATTCATCAATAATCTCCGCTCTATATACTGATAAAAATGTCTTAAAAGACAATACTCCTATTAACGAACCTGTAAAACACAGTAACACACTAGAGATCAAAGTAAATTCATCCAAAATGCTATTTGATGAAATTCTGTCTTGACCTTCATATCTGATTTATTCGATATTTAAATTAATTCTCAGCGACACATGAACTTGCAATTTGACACAGTAATTTCATAGACGTTGACTATATACACGTGCCTACATACCGTGACATACATAACAGCCATCTGAGGCTCTCAAACATACATATGCTTGCATACCGTGACACACAACAGAGACGGCCATGTGATGCTCTCCTTTATACATGTGCTTGCACACCGAGCCTCACTACTCAGAACAGTCATGTGATGCTCTCCTTTATACATGTGCTTGCATACCGTGACACACAAGACAGAACAGCCATGTGCTGTTCTCCTTTATACATGCGCTTGTATACCGTTACACACAACACAGAACACAGACGGCCATGTGATGCTCTACTTTATACATGTGCTTGCAAACCGTGACACACAACACAGATGACCATTTGATGCTCTCCTTTATACAAGTGCTTGCATACCGTGACACACAGCACTTACGGCCATGTGATGCTCTTCTTTATACATGTGCTTGCATACCGAGAAACACAACACAAAACAGCCATGTGATGCTCTCCTTTGCACATGTGATAGAATACCGTGACACACAACACATAACAACCATGTGATGCTTTCCTTTATACATATGCTTGCATACCGTGAAACACAACACAGAACAATCATGTGATGCTCTACTTTATACATATGCTTGCATACCGTGACACACAAAACATAACAGCCATGTGATGCTTTCCTTTATACTTATGCTTGCATACCGTGACACACAACACAGACCGCCATGTGATGCTCTCCTTTATACATGTGCTTTCATACCGTGACACACAACACAGACCAGCAATGTGATGCTCTCCTTTATACATGTGATTTCATACCGTGACACACAACACAGAACAGCCATGTGAGGCTATTATTTATACATGTGCTGCCATACCGTGACACACAACACAGAACAGCCATGTGAGGCTATTATTTATACATGTGCTGCCATACCGTGACACACAACACAGAATAGCCATGTGATGCTCTAATTTATACATATGCTTTCATACCGTGACACACAACACAGAACAGCCATGTGATGCTCTTATTTATACATGTGCTTGCATACCGTGAGACTCTCCTTTATACATGTGCTTGCATACCGAGACATACAACACAGACGGCCATGTGATGCTCTCCTTTATACAAGTGCTTGCATATCGTGAGAAACAGAACAGCCATCTGTGACTCTTTTATATACATATGCTGACATACAGAGACACACAGAACACAGTGTTCTGTGACTCTCCTATATGCATGTGCTTGCATACCGTCACACACAGAAAAGTCATCTGTCACTCTCCTATATACATGTGCTTACATACGCAGACACAGAGAATAGCCAGCAGTGACTCTCCTATATACATGTGCTTGCATACCGTGACATACAACACAGAACCGCCATGTGATGCTCTCCTTTAAACATGTGCTTGCATACCGTGACACACAACACATACGGCAATGTGATGTTCTCCTTCATACATGTGCTTGCATACCGAAACACACACCACAGAACAGCCATGTGATGCTCTCCTTTATACATGTGCTTGCATACCGACACACACAACACAGACGGCCATGTGATGCTTTCCATTATACATGTGCTTGCATACCGAGACACACATAACAGCCATGTGATGCTTTCCTTTTAACATGTGCTCGCATACCGAGACACACATAACACACATGTGATGCTTTCCTTTATATTTGTGCTTGCATACCGAGACACACAACACAGACGGCCAGGTGATGCTTTCCTTTATACATGTGCTTGCATACCGTGACACACAACAAATACGGCCATGTGATGCTCTCCTTTATACATGTGATTGCATATCGTGACAAACAACACAGACGGCCATGTGATGCTCTCCTTTATACATGCCCTTACATACCGTGACAAACAACACAGACGGTCATGTGATGTTCTCCTTAATACATGTGCTTGCATACCGTGACACACAACACAGACGGCCATTTGATGCTCTCCTTTATACAAGTGCATTTATACCGTGACACACAACCTAGACGGCCATGTGATGATCTCCTTTATACATGCCATTGCATACCGTGACAAATAACACAGAACAATCATGTGATGCTCTCCTTTATACGTATGCTTGCATACCGTGACACACAACACATAACAGCCATGTGATGCTTTCCTTCATACTTATGCATGCATACCGTGACACACAACACAGACCGCCATGGAATGCTCTCCTTTACACATGTGCTTGAATAACGTGACACACAAAACATAACAGCCGTGTGATGCTTTCCTTTATACATATTCTTGCATACCGTGACACACAACACAGAACAACCATGTGATTCTCTCCTTTATACATCTGCTTGCATACCGTGACACACAACACATAACAGCCATGTGATGCTCTCCTTTATACTTATGCTTGCATACCATGACACACAACACAGACCGCCATGTGATGCTCTCCTTTATGCATGTGCTTTCATACCGTGACACACAACACAGAACAGCCATGTGATGCTTTCCTTTATACATAGTCTTGCATACCGTGACACACAAAACAGAACAACCATGTTATTCTCTCCTTTATACATCTGCTTGCATACCGTGACACACGACACATAACAGCCATGTGATGCTCTCCTTTATACTTATGCTTGCATACCATGACACACAACACAGACCGCCATGTGATGCTCTCCTTTTCACATGTGCTTGCATACCGTCACACACAGAACAGTCATCTGTCACTCTCCTATATACATGTGCTTACATACGCAGACACAGAGAATAGCCAGCTGTGACTCTCCTATATACATGTGCTTGCATACCGTGACACACAACACAGAACCGCCATGTGATGCTCTCCTTTAAACATGTGCTTGCATACCGTGACACACAACACATACGGCAATGTGATGTTCTCCTTCATACATGTGCTTGCATACCGAAACACACACCACAGAACAGCCATGTGATGCTCTCCTTTATACATGTGCTTGCATACCGACACACACAACACAGACGGCCATGTGATGCTTTCCATTATACATGTGCTTGCATACCAAGACACACATAACAGCCATGTGATGCTTTCCTTTTAACATGTGCTCGCATACCGAGACACACATAACACATATGTGATGCTCTCCTTTATATTTGTGCTTGCATACCGAGACACACAACACAGACGGCCAGGTGATGCTTTCCTTTATACATGTGCTTGCATACCGTGACACACAACAAATACGGCCATGTGATGCTCTCCTTTATACATGTGATTGCATATCGTGACAAACAACACAGACGGCCATGTGATGCTCTCCTTTATACATGTGCTTGCATACCGTGACACACAACACAGACGGCCATTTGATGCTCTCCTTTATACAAGTGCATTTATACCGTGACACACAACCAAGACGGCCATGTGATGATCTCCTTTATACATGCCATTGCATACCGTGACAAATAACACAGAACAATCATGTGATGCTCTCCTTTATACGTATGCTTGCATACCGTGACACACAACACATAACAGCCATGTGATGCTTTCCTTCATACTTATGCTTGCATACCGTGACACACAACACAGACCGCCATGGAATGCTCTCCTTTACACATGTGCTTGAATAGCGTGACACACAAACATAACAGCCGTGTGATGCTTTCCTTTATACATATTCATGCATACCGTGACACACAACACAGAACGACCATGTGATTCTCTTCTTTATACATCTGCTTGCATACCGTGACACACAACACATAACAGCCATGTGATGCTCTCCTTTATACTTATGCTTGCATACCATGACACACAACACAGACCGCCATGTGATGCTCTCCTGTATGCATGTGCTTTCATACCGTGACACACAACACAGAACAGCCATGTGATGCTTTCCTTTATACATATTCTTGCATACCGTGACACTCAAAACAGAACAACCATGTTATGCTCTCCTTTATACATCTGCTTGCATACCGTGACACACGACACATAACAGCCATGTGATGCTCTCCTTTATACTTATGCTTGCATACCATGACACACAACACAGACCGCCATGTGATGCTCTCCTTTTCACATGTGCTTGCATACCGTCACACACAGAACAGTCATCTGTCACTCTCCTATATACATGTGCTTACATACGCAGACACAGAGAATAGCCAGCTGTGACTCTCCTATATACATGTCCTTGCATACCGTGACACACAACACAGATCAGCCATGTGATACTCTCCTTTAAACATGTGCTTGCATACCGTGACACACAACACATACGGCCATGTGATGTTCTCCTTCACACATGTGCTTGCATACCGAAACACACACCACAGAACAGCCATGTGATGCTCTCCTTTATACATGTTATTGCATACCGACACACACAACACAGACGGCCAAGTGATGCTTTCCATTATACATGTGCTTGCATACCGAGACACATAGAACAGCCATGTGATGCTCTCCTTTTAACATGTGCTCGCATACCGAGACACACAGAACACACATGTGATGCTCTCCTTTATATTTGTGCTTGCATACCGAGACACACAACACAGACGGCCATGTGATGCTTTCCTTTATACATGCGCTTGCATACCGTGACACACAACAAATACGGCCATGTGATGCTCTCCTTTATACATGTGCTTGCATATCGTGACAAACAACACAGACGGCCATGTGATGCTCTCCTTTATACATGCCCTTGCATACCGTGACACACAACACAGACGGTCATATGATGTTCTCCTTTATACATGTGCTTGCATACCGTGAAACACAACACAAACGGCCATGTGATGCTCTCCTTTATACTTGTCCTTGCATACCGTGACAAACAACACAGAACAATCATGTGATGCTCTCCTTTATACATATGCTTGCATACCGTGACACACAACACATAACAGCCATGTGATGCTTTCCTTTATACTTGTGCTTGCATACCGTGACACACAACACAGACCGCCATGTGATGCTCTCCTTTACACATGTGCTTGAATAACGTGACACACAACACATAACAGCCATGTGATGCTTTCCTTTATACATTTTCTTGCATACCGTGACACACAACACAGAACAACCATGATATTCTCTCCTTTATACATCTGCTTGCATACCGTGACACACAACACATAACAGCCATGTGATGCTCTCCTTTATACTTATGCTTGCATACCATGACACACAACACAGACGGCCATGTGATGCTCTCCTTTATACATGTGCTTTCATACCGTGACACACAACACAGAACAGCCATGTGATTCTCTCCTTTATACATATGCTTGCATACCATGACACACAACACAGAAAAGCCATGTGATGCTCTCCTTTATACATATGCTTGCATACCGTGACACACAACACAGAACAGGCATATGATACTCTCCTTTATACATGTGCTTGCATACCGAAACACACAACACAGACGGCCATGTGATGCTCTCCTTTATACATGTGCTTGCATACCGTGACACACAGAACAGCCATCTGTGACTCTCCTATAAACATATGCTGACATACAGAGACACACAGAACAAAGTCGTCTGTGACTCTCCTATATACATGTGCTTGCATACCGTCACACACAGAACAGTCATATGTGACTCTCCTATATACATGTGCTTACATACGCAGACACAGAGTATAGCCAGTTGTGACTCTCCTATATACATGTGCTTACATACCGAGACACACAAAACAGCCATCTGAGTCTCTTCTATATACATGTATGACCCATACTATATTTGTACATTTGCGCATGCGCGAGGTTATTTAATTTCCGGTCAAGTAGGAAATATAATATCTCTTTTAAATTGACTAATGCGTTTTCTTTCAATAATTAAAACCACTTAATTGTGTTTTTACAACATAAATCAACTAATAGATACTATTTCTGTTATACATTTAGTTCTGCGCATGCAAACCCTCTGTTTAAAGGGACACAAGTTATTTTTGATTTTTTTTTTAAAAGTTGCAGCGTTCCATTTTGTATACAACTGGCATTTGTACAATCATTAATAATACTTCTAAGAATAATATAAAGCAAATTGTGTTTGCTTATTGCTTACTAATGAATATGTTGCACTAATTATATATTTAAACCTATGGTAAAATAAGAATAAGACCGCCAGGTTGTTGGTATTCCTATGGGTTCTAACTTTGATTTATCGCAGATTTATTTTATTAAACCTTTTATGAAAAATATGTTATGATAAAGTTTGTCCCCTGCTAGCCAGGGAGACGTTATTGATTCGTTTAATAATACATCTCGGTATCTGGATGACATACTCAATGTTGATAATCCGTTCTTTGCTCATGGTCACTAATATATATTCACCATTGCTCCCAGATCATTCATTTGCCAGGACATGTAACGATGTTAAGGACGTCAATGATCGAAATCAAGTTATTACAAGTCAGTGAACTTCTTTAGCAATGTTTTCGATATCGCAAACTACGACGATATTTCTATAAGTAAGTTCTCTCAACGCTCTTTTACTGTACAAGAAATATTAATATGAATTGCATCACTTCAAATTATGTGTGTGTGTGTGCGTGTGTGCGTGCGTGCTAGCCTGATAAAGAAATCTATTTCAAGAAATAATAAGAAATATTCCCTTATTATTACGAGAACCCTAATGACATTTTAATAAAACGGGACAGTAGATTTAAAGACAAGAGGGCATGATGGTGCTCTACTGGCTAAAACGGCTCTTATATGAAAGGTAGTCTTCATAAGATTCCAATCATTATTTCTTTTAAAACATTGCAAAAAATACCCACAAAACAACACCCACAACAGTAAATTAAACGCTTGATCCATGCTAACAATTTAAACATGCCGCTCTCGTTCAAATTTGGAATGGTTAAAAATAATATTTAGGGACTCGAGGCACAACAGTTGTATACAATAGCTAGAGGGGCTCCTTTATATAGGCTGTCAAAACTCATGAGGTGCCTCGATTCCCTAAAGAGCCATACTAAATTAGAACTTGTTGTTGTTTTTAGTAAAACCAGATGTCTACCCTACAGGAGAAAGGGCTATACATCTGTCAAACATCATTAAACTGGAACACGACAAAGACACCTGCAACTACGTTTTGTAATGGTCATCCCTACCAAGTTTCACGGAAATCCAGGCAGCGGATCAGAATAAAATGTCGTGACAAAGCTTATGCGTTAACGCCTTTAAAGCAGCGTATATCCACCAAAAATCGTACAACCGGAACAAGACAATGATATGAACGCAACCATGTTTTGATGAAAGCCGAATGATGGTTGAGGAGAATTAGTCCGGACAAAGTTTGTGTATTAAAACATTTTAAAGGGCAACAACTCCACCAAATAGCATTCAACCGAAACACAATGATATGCGCAACTAGGCTTAGTACTGATCATTCCTGCCAAGTTTCATTGAAAGCCAACCAGAGGTTCGGGAAAACTAGTCTGGATAAAGTTTGTGTATAAGTGGCTATAACTCTGTCAGAAAACAACAACATTAAACCAGAACATGGCAATGACATGCGCAATTAGGCTTAGTACTGATAATTCCTGCCAAGTTCCGTTGGAATCCAGTCAGGGGATCATGCTAACTAGTTTGTAAACTGTTAGTGTATTAAAACCGTTAAAGGGCCTTAACTCTGCCAACAATCATTCAACCGGAAAACAGCGATGATATGCACAACTAGGCTTGATACTGATTACACTTGCAAAATTTCTTTGATATTCGACCAGGGGTTCAGCAGCACTAGTCCGGACAGTTTGTGTATTAAAACTTGTCAAGGACCTTAACTCCGCCAAAACTTTTTCAAGTGGAACCTGGTGATGATATGCACTACTAGGCTTGATACTGATAATCCCTCCAACGTTTCTCTGAAATCAGGCCAGGGGTTCAGGCGAACTAGTGCGGACAAGCTTTGTGTAGTAAAACATTTAAAGGGTCATAACTCCGCCAACATTCTTTCAACCGGAACACGGTGATAATATACACAACTAGCCTTGGTACTGATCATCCTTGTAATGTTTCGTTGGCATTCGGCCAGGGGTTCAGCAGATCTAGTCCGGACAATGTGTGAGATTAAAACGTTTTAAGGGCCATGACTCCGTCAAACATCTTCCAACCGGAACACGGTGATGACATATACAACTAGGCTTTGTACTGATCATCCCTGCAACGTTTCTCTGAAATCCGGCCCGAGGTTCAGGAGAACTAGTCCGGACAAATTTTGTGTATCAAACACTGTAAAGAGTCATAACTCCATAAAATATCTTTCAGTTGGAACACGATGATGATATGCCCAACTAGGCTTGGTACTGATCATCCCTGCAACGTTTTCCTGAAAACCAGCCAGGAGTTCAGGAGAAATCATTCAACCGGAACTCGCTGACGATATGCATAACAAAATCTAGTACTGATCATCCCAGCAAAGTTTCATTAAAATCCGGCCAAATGAAGGGCCTATCGTCTTAATAAGGCACACTGGAGCATTTGTAACTAAATCAAGGGCCGTAACTCTGGTGTTACTAATACGATTTAGCAGGTTTTCATGTTTGTCTGAGCTTTCATTAATATTAACAATCTGGTAAAGTTTGTAAAGATCCGATGCAAAATAAAGGCCATGTCGTGTTATCGAAGCCAAATTATAGCACTTTTCAGAATATCAACGGCCATAACTCCAGCATAAATAGTCAGATCTGGCTGGATTTCGAACGCGTCCAAGACTTCATTGCTGTTAATAATCTATGCACGTTTGGTAAAGATCAATTATTAAATAAACCTGCCAGAACGGTTTTTCTAACTTGTACGAGCTTTCATTAATATTAACAAACTGGCAAATTTTATTAAAGATCAAATAATAAATGAAGGTGCTAGAGTGTAAAAAAAGGCTTAATATAGCATTATTTAGCAAAACAAGGGCCATAACTCTGGTGTTACTAAACCGACCAGGCTGGTTTTTGAGCTTCCATTGATATAAATACAATGGTAAAGTTTCGTAAATATCAAATACAAAATGAACGTGATAGAGTGTAAGCAAGGCTTAATATGGCATTTTCAGCAAAATTAATAATGAAGTCTCTATCGCGTAAAGAAGACAAACGTTAACGGACGGACGGACGACGGACAACGGACGACGGACGGACGGACGACCGAAAACTCGCCATCGTATAATCTCTGCTGGCAAAACAACCAGGTTACAGCCTGTAACAAACTACGCAGCATTGCTAGGCAGTTAAAAATAGAACAAACATGATGATGTATATATAAATATAAAGAGACACAAGCCAAGAAAGTCTCAAAGTTAGTACCGTAATCAATGAATTGTCAGAAGTCAGAGAAACAACGGAATAAAAAGTCACGACAAGACAATGTGTAAGACAAACATAACATGTTTCCTTCAGTTTCAGGATTTAGATAGACGTCATCATAGGTTCCACGTCTGTCGGGTCATCGACCAATCAAAGAGGAAGGCATAGTGGACACGTGTAAATGGGGTAACCACTATGATTGCAGCGCATTGACAAATGACAGGGTAATAAGTTCTTTTGAACACATGTCAAATACGTTTGATAAAGGGATGATGACCAAGGATCTTAGACAATATGCAAATAACGTCACCATAGAAGTCAGGTCATTGCTTGTTGTAGAATAGCTCTTAATTTAAAAGACAAATCGGATGCTATAGAGCAACTTGCCTTGTACACCTCTTGCCAATATGCTTATGATATTTTCCCTCACTATACAGTGTCCACTTGAAGTATTACAAGCTCTCCTGACCTAAAAATAATGTTGTGTTTATAATCTGGGTATATTGTATACATATAATGTATATAAATGATCTTAAATGAGTCCCAATTCCGTACATTTTATAAAACGATTTAGAATATTTTTAATTTTAATGCGCCTTTAGAGGGAGTTACTATTAAAGATAATTCATCAAGAATTTCATAACATTAATATTATTTCGACATCTCATAATTACTTTTATTATATTCCAATAATATACACTACTACCTTTACTCTTTTGTTCACCTTTTGTATGACTTTATTTCATTATATATGTTTACACAAATAAACTATTCCACAATATAATGCTTGTTATACACACAGTCTTCTAAGACTGTAACATTTAACTGTTTTGTGCCTAAACATTTGTGCTCTTCATGTTATCTCCCCTGATACCAGGGATAAAATACTCATCTAAACGTATCGTCCTTGCTAAACCAGATGATTGGATATTGATTTGGTTTGATACGTGAATGAAATTTCATATAATTTTTAGCACATTTTAGGGCATATATTACGGTCGAGCTTTTGTGGTAGAGAGAGATCTTACGTTTTCCTGGATAAAACCAGTATTGAATACCTTATTTGGATTTTGGTTTTATTGAAAATTAATTGCTTGATTATACCATATATGAACATATTTATGGACTAGAATTAAACTTATATTAGTGTGTTAAAGGAGCTGGAACCAATACGAAAGTCAATCCAAGTCCAAATAAAAAACAAACAATCATAATGTGTTTCAGTTTCATATTCAATATGCATATGCACTAAAGTCATCCGTAAGATTTAATTAATATTCATGAAATAGTTTGGTCTGACAAACTGGAAGACTTTTCGTTGAGAAACGGAAAAAAAGACAATTACATATTGAATATATATTATCATGGACGACTTGATTTGAAACAAAAGTTCAATATAATGAATATAAATTATCACGGACGACTAGATTTGAAACAAAAGTTCAATATATCATTCAGAAGTCTTGTCGTGTCAGTTATTGAGAATCATTACTTTCACGTTAAGGTTCGTTGACGTTATACATAGTTTATTATGTTGATGGGACAGACACAGCTGAAGCTAATTTAGACTATTCAGATAGGTATACGACATTTGAAAGAAACTGAGATATGTTAAACATGTATAAAATACAGTTATCGAACACAGACACGTTAACATTTACATATACAACTTCACTTATTCCATGGTAGATTATTATCTCAGAATTGTACCTTTAGAACGAAAATAAATTATAATAAATATTGGCAAGATGCATGTTTGTATATGAGCAATAACGTTGTTAGGAATAGAACACATGACACGTTACAAACAAAAAACAATATTTAACAGTCAATACTTGTGGAATCAAACACTATTTATTTTTAAAACACATGTTATTGTATTTGCTTTAAGTGATATTTATTAAAATGCAATATTTACGTTCTCGAGATTATGTCCCCCAACCCCACACTATCTGTCTGTCTGTATGTCTGTCTGCCTGTCCGTCACAAATATTGTCCACTCCATATCTCTTGAACCGCTTGAGGTATTTTAAAATAACTTCGCACAAATGTTCACCATATCGAAACGACTTGTAGGACGTAACTTCCAGCCACGTCCGTTTAAGGTCAAGGTCACACTTAAAGGTCGAATGTCATATGCACTATATTTTTGTCCGCTCCATATCTCTTGAACCGCTCGAGGGATTTCAAAATAACTTGGCACACATGTTCACCATATCGAGACGACATGCAGAGTGTAACTTCTACCCCGTTCATTCAATGTCAAGGTCACACTTAGAGATCGGATGTCATATGCACTATCTTTCGTGTCCGCTCCATATATCTTGATCCGCCTGAGGGATTTTAAAATAACTTAGCACACATATTCGTCTGGTCCGATATGGTTAGTTTTTGAACTTGCCCGCGTTTTTATTGATATAAACAGTCTATGCAAGTTTGATCAAGATCAAATGATACATGAACGTGCTGGAATGGTCACAAGGCAGCAAATTGCCTTTTTCAGAGAAAACAAACGCCATAACTCTGGTGTTACTAAAACGATCTGACTGATTTTCGAACTTATCTCAGCTTTTATTGCTGTTAACAATCGTTGCAAGTTTGGTAAAGATAAAATAATAAATGTAGATGCTAGAGTGTTCACAAGGCTGAAAATGGCAAATCAGCTCATGTGAAACTAATCCGATCTGGCTATTTTTCAAACTTGTCCGAGCGTTCATTCATAATAGAGGCCATATCGTGTTATCAAGACAAAAGATGACAACGACGGACACTATGGACGGCATCCAATAAGGCTAAAAACTGGAACAACAAAATAATACACACTGTACAAGAACTGACATCAGCACCGCATGGGTTTGCGCCCTGGCGGAGGCATATACGAATGTGTCATGATTATCCGGTGAAGATAGGGAATTCCAACGCCATAAGTGCTTTTAAATTATTTTTCTTAAATATGTGAAACATGTTGTACGTTGACTCCGCCAGCTACTAACGTTTTACATGTTTTCATGGTAAAATGACGGATATCCTTGTCCGATATGCCAGAATTCTTTATCCTTCATCTCATCTCACTCTGCTTTGATTTTCCACTGTAACCTCAAAATATGCCTTATACGTAAACCCCCATTTCATTTCATGCACTTCCAGGTGTTCCCGCAATAACAGGTTGTGTTAATACTAGTGCACTATATGAAATAAGGCAATACATATATGCTCTGAATATGTTCAAGTCGTGTAAGTCTGAAAGAGTAGTATTTAATTGCACTAGAAGACGAGGTATTACATTTGGAAAATGCAATGTCCATTGATCGGTTTGTTTGCGTTTTATATTTTTCAAAAATGTAATATTTGTTTCTAAGAAATTATCAATGAGTAAAAACAAAACAACCATATACTTTAACCAAAACGACAAAATGCGTAAACGGACATACGGACGGACGAAGTAACGGACGTACGGACAGACGGAATCGCCAAATTATAAGCCTGAATGTGCAACCCAATCCGGTGGAAAACAACGCGACGCAGACAATAATATGTTTAATAACGTGGCAAATTGGGTATTCTATATATAATATTTTCCTACAATCACTTCATACAAACATGGGACCCTTCCTTATGTCTTCGTATATACTTGTATATACAAAATAAGGCAAACTCTGAACATCTCTCAAATAACAAACACGTCAATTGCTCAATAAATGCATCAGGTGTTAGCTACTACTAATTGTATTTGCATCTTTAAATCAAATTTATTACAGTAATATACTGATAAAGTATACAACTAGATTTAATTATTTGTTATTAATATTATTAAATATTGTCCTGAACACCTGTCATCTGCCAAATGTACTACTGAAGACAATCATTTACACAGGCCGTTTGAGAATAAATGACCAGTTCATGGTATTGCTAGTAATAACATTGGCATATTTGATTTGATATTTAATAAATAGTGGATATTAATGCCAATATGTTAGAATATGAGGAGATAACCACACGTTGCATGACGTCTATTATTGCACTTTAAACATACAGTATTGCTTTCATTTATTTTATATAGACGCAAATGGTTTGAGCCATAAGTTCCTCCATCATTAATAAAGGCCAAGGTCATCAGCATGGTCAGTATTATAATTAACACTTGAACCAAACTATTTCTGCTTTGTCCATTCGGACGATTCCGGAATAGAATCGCGCATTTTGAGAATTCCGATAATGCCGTGCATTTTAAAAAATATTACTTCTCACAACCGTATTCTCAGTATGCGCATAACGTATTCATAACAAGTAATTATCAAATTCAAAGTATTCTTTTGTTGTGTAAGGTTGTATATATGGTATATATGGTCAAAATAAACATTAGTTAATTATACCTAGACACTTACAACTGAAATGTATACAACTGAAATGTTAACGCCAAACAGCGAGGCATCAGAGTAAAACTAGTTTAGCAACAATCAAGTACACATAGACTAGTCTCCAAAAATGAAAGGGATCCTGCAGTCGGTATGATATACTGGCTGTTTTGTCAAAGGAATCAAACTAATTGAAACTCTACCTCCTACATCATAAAGCATTAAACATCATATCAAAGGGGCTAATGTTAAATCACTAGTCTGGAAACGTGCATTGCGGACAGTTCACATCTTCATGTCCAAATGTCCCTTTAACTCAGCAACTCACTTCTGCCGTTTCTTCATATTACTCAACTGGGTTTTGTCATCACATCGTAAATGTATATATAACTCTAAGAATCGTGTTTATATCGGTATAGATTAAAACAGCAGACACATCTCTAATATTATTCCATGTATTTAACCCCTGACTGCGTTTTAAAATTCAGACTAGGACATGGACTGGTAGTAGGGAATAGATGTTATGATGTATACACATATTCTTATAAACTATATTGGCAGATTCATTACAACATACACACCTGTTTATTTGGCATTTGAACCTCCAATGTGAGCTTGCGATTTAGCAAAGGACAGGTATGTGGTATATTAGTCTATTTTAGATGTATGCATAATTTATGCAATGTTATGTTTGTTTGTTTTAAAAAAAACAGAGAAAACATACAAAAACTCTAAAATTTGACCTTTCACCTTTGACAGTGACATAGAACTTTGTCATATGTATTTAACAAATAATGTATGGTGCTGAGGTCCATATTGATCGAAGCACCATCAATTATTTGTTACGAGGGGTGTTTCAGATATAATGCAATTCGGTTTGTAAAATTTTATTTTCAAATGATTTTACATCAAATTTCATTTATAAACCTTCGAAATACTCTCCTTCTGCCTTTACACATCGTTTTAGTCTTTTAATCCAGTTTTGAAAGCACATTCTGTAGTCTTCAGTGGGTACTCCTTTATGGTACTGGAACACCGCATATCCGAGTGAGTTTTTGGACGAGTAGCGCTTTCCAGCAAGGAAGGATTTCATCTTTGGAAATAGGAAATAGTTACATAGCTAAATCTGGGGAATAGGGTGGGTGATCTAGGACTCGCACCTTTTTTTGGTCGAGATATGTCCCCACAATTCAGCTTTGTGTGCAGGAGTATTGTCATGTAATAAATGGACACCCTTTATGCCAGTCCTCGAAGTACTTTTCAAGTTTCTTCAATACAACGTTCTTGTAAAACTTAGCTGTAACACTTCTACCTTTAGGAACTGGAATTTAAATAGCTGGACCATGAATTGAGAAGAAAATGGCATACACAACGTTGCGTGTTGTTTGTGTTCGCTTTGCAATTTACAGGTCTCCTTGCATTTCCATTTCTAGTCGCCCATACTCGGCTGTCACACTGTCGCTTAGGTTCAAAGACATGTACTCATGTTTCATCACCATTAATGATGTTAGAAACTGTTTATTGTCAGATTTTGGATACATCTTCAATACAGATTTGGCTTTTTTCACGCGGTCACGTTTCTGGTCATCAGACAGTAAATGTGGAATGCATTCTGCACCTATTTTAGTTACGTTTAGTACTTTCTTCAGAATAAAATGAACCCGTGCTGTTGAGATGCCTGATCTTTGAGATAACTGCCGAATGGTCAATCTTGCATCTCCTTTAATTAATTCCTTGATTTTATGGACACCTTTCTTAGACGTTGCAACTCGTTGTCGACCACATTTTGGCATGTCTTCTATTCTAATCCATTATTTCCAGATTTGAAATGCACAATCCACCTGGTAACAGTGCTATATGATACTTCATCACTTCAATAAATGTCACAAATCTCATTATGTATGGTCTTGGCAGGTATTTTCAGACAAACTCTCACTTTTATATAAGTCCTAATTCCTAGCCATTTTTCTGACCGTTTACCAACCATATTTATACACAGTGGTATGAATGGACCTGCTATAAAGAGCTCGTTTTAGGAAATGACTGGATATTTGTCAACACAATTGCGTGCACATGTAGTTGAAAGGCTAATCTTACACAATAACAGGTTTTCATGAAATAATCGCACGTATTTTTTTGTGATACACGTGTAATTGCATTACATCTGAAACACCCCTCAAATTAAAACATTACTTTGATGTTTTATTTAAATTTGACGTCGTTTTTTTCACACGTCCGAAATTATAGCTATTGTACCGGGGCCGGTCAATATGCAAGTTTATGGACCGGATGACGTCACATTAAACAAATAGTGGAATATGTAAATGAGGTAGTATATTACTATATATTACATTGAACACATTGCCTTTTTAAGATAATCATGCCTGTACATTTTCATAATAACACCTCTATTGGTAAAAATGTAATGCACATAGCAATTATAATGACTGTATATCACATTGTAGTGGCCATCTTGGACGCCATCTTGAATAACGTTTAGTGCTACCTCAATATACGAATATAACAGGGCTTGAAATATTCCGATGTTACTTTAACATGATCAACTGTCAAACTTTCCTAAAGATCTCTGTGAAGACAGGAATACACCAACACAGATCAACTTCGACATTGACACTTGACTTTGATCTTCAACTTTGTCATTTATTACTAAATGAAATAAGTTGTCTATCTACCATACACATACTTGTAAATTCATATAATAATATCTTTATGGTACACGTTATGCAACAAAGTAAAACCCATGACAATATCACACTTTGGCGGCTATCTTGGACGCCATCTTGAATAATGTTTTAGTGATACCACAATTCATGTCTACAACAGGGCTAGAAATATTCCTACTCTAACATGATCAAGTGTCAAACCTTCTACATATCTCTGTTTGTATGTTTTAAGATATGATGGCATTAAAAAGTTCATATTTGACCTTTGAACCTGACTTCGATTGACTTTGACCTTGAACTTTGCCATACATTACTAAACACTGCGTGAGATATTTTGTATGTCTAAGATATAAACAAACCAACAAATGTAAATTCATAGAAAAATATCTTTATTGGTACTAATGCTATGCATCAAAACAGATATTATGACAGTATATCACATTTTGTTGGCCATCTTGGACGCCATCTTGTATAACTGTTTAGTGCTACCTCATTGTTTGAATATAACAAGGCTAGAAATACTCCTGGGGTGTTATTCTATCATGATCAAGTGTCAGACCCTCTACGGATGAAGTAGGCTACGTTGAAATAATGAAAGATTTCTCCATATAAATCTTCGAATATGCTAACTGTAAAACCTTTACATACAGGTACAAATCGAGGTCCCATGAGACACAAAATTAAAAACAACAAATTTGATTTTATAGTACCTAGCAAATAATTCTAACACATATATTTAATATATCAATAGCTATGGTACAGTGCGTGAGAAGTTAAGTGAGTTGGCTTTTTATTGACAGCGGCAACTTTGAAAGTCTGATTGACAAAGGTAGTATTCATTACAGAAGTATTATTTGCAGCCAAAATTAGTCCCGCGGTTTCAGAGAAAGAGCTGAAAATGCATTTTCCCTAAATATATATCTATGTTAAATCTGAGAAATCTCAATATGCAAAATGTGGGCACACTGGGCGCGGCCATTTCTGACTCCGGGGAGACCCAAATTACAAACATGATAGTTTAGTTTAGTAATTAGCGATGCATTCTAAAACAGAATTGTCAAAACATTAAGTGCGTTCTTGAGAAAAATAGTTGTTTAAAGGTTTAGAAATTACTAATTTGGCGTTACGGAAGCATACAAAATTATCAAAACATATCGAGCAAAGACAGTGCTGCTGACGTCTGCACCAGCGTACAGTGCGCTATCGCATAAACACGGCTGGTCAGTGGCCAGTAAAGCTAACTATTAAGCAACTTCTTTTAAACAAACATACGCCTCTCAATACCTTCAGTGCTTTTTTGCTTTTTTAGTGAAATGTGCAGTGTCTCGATCAATACTGTTAGATTATTCACATGTGTTTCCCTTAATAAAGAGCTGTAAACAGCTAGTGCTGTCTCTTTGTTGACGTGCAGCTGGAAGTGTTGAACCTACTATCATTATCCGAAGTGTAGATATTGGGACAGTGTGTTGCCTTTTGTCAGAAGGTAAGTAAGAGATTGATTTCATTCGTGTGTTAAAATAATGTAATACATTCATCTTATTTTGTAAATATTTTGTAAATTTGTCTTGACTGGCCGGGAAGACTAATCCCATCATCATACTTTGTAAATTTCAATCAACATGTGGTGGCGACTAAATGGCTATACCTTATACATTTTTTTTTAAATAAATGCACATATGGTATATGCCAGCCGCGATCATAGTTTAGTCAGAACTGTTATTCAATCCGATCTTTGGAGATCGCTGTGCCCGACATTTCTATACAGATTTGAGTGGTACTTTCTGAAATACTTTTGTTTTCCTACTGAAATTTCAAATAGGTGATCCACTTCTCCAGCCTTTAAAGGATCTGAATATTGTTTGTATCAATCTTAGTATATGTTGTCTGCTTTAACATTTAGACATTTGATTATTACTTGTGTTACGTAGGCTTCAAAAACTCTGCTCCCAACTAAATTCCATTTCGTTTATTTCGATCACTATTTTTTGTTTAGGGCACAGCATTTTGTTATAAACTGGGACCGTACGCCGCTGGCCATCGAATGGTATGAAGATACTTAATCGAAGGTTCTAAGTTCACCGTCATATGCATACCATCTTCGGGATGGCTCAAATTTCTGTACTGTTGACAATTACAATACTACTGAGTTCTGCTCAACCCGTGACTAGAGGGGGTGAAAGGTTGCAAACTTTTATTTCACTACCGGTCATGAACAGTCTGCAGACTCCAAACCGAGACTGCAGTATATTGTGTATATATCGCATTCGGCGAATTCCAATCTCGCATTGTATACTAGTTTTATAAATAAACATAGAGCATTAAAGTACAAAAACAGAACAAAAACGTTCTTTAATTTGATTTCATTGGGTATTTCTACAAAATCATAGTTAAGCAACACTAACAATATACATTGTTTTATGCTGCTTCTGAAGCTTTGTGTTTAGAAATTCAAAATTAAGAAATGCCTGCATTCCACCAAACATGTACACACTTTTAATTTTTATTTTTACTGCCATTGAAGAACATATATATTGTACTAAATATGTTGACAGCTCTAAGATTAGTTTGCTGTGCCCAATTAAAATTGTAGGTATCACTATGGGAATAAACTGTGCACATCTTGTCCTAGATTAGTTTTTGCTATGAAATATATTTCAATTTGAGTCTTTCACCGGATACGAAGGCAGATATATTTGAAGCCTTGAATGACACCACTCGGTATCTGGATCACATATTAAACATTTACATTCCTTTATTTTCTACTATGGATACTGCTATTTATCCTAAAGAACTTCAACACAACAAAGCTAAGAGTTCTGATAATTTCGCTTCTTTCCTCGATTTATATCTCTCTATTGAAAAGGGAGAAACAGTTAGAAAACTTCATGACAAGAGAGATGCTTTTAATTTTGATATTGTTAATTATCTCCACGTAGATGAGGATGCTCTACGAGCTGCTTCTTATGGGTCTATGTTTCGTAACTTATTTAACGTATTCGTCTTTTGAGAACTTGCGGTCGAGTTGAAGACTTTAATATTCGTCTATAAAAATCCTTAAATTACGTTAGCGTTTGCTAATTGTTTCCAATGTCTCCAATGCCCGACGATTCCGGAATTGCCTAAGGGGTTTATCGATATAAAAATATACACCAAGTGTCTACGTAATTTGAGAATGTTTTGCACAAAGTATGAATTTGTGTTGGGACTTGGAAAGGAAGATAGCGTTTTGAAACCTATTTATTTCTAATGTCATACATGTCATATGCGTGTTTGTTTTATTTGTCTGTTATAGATAGACACAATATAATTATCTATTATAAAAATTATAAAAAAATGAAGCATCAAAAGTCGTGAAAACGCTGGATTGTGAAATCACGTTTCCAGCTGAAAAATCAAAGTAAAAAAGTGGATGATTCAAGTAAAATACATGACAGAGCTATGATTTTGGCAAAAACGGTATTACCGTTTTCAGCATATGCTATCGCTCATAGACCGGATACATAGTGTTAGCGCCCCACGCGGATGTTACCATATTTTTCAAGACCAGACATATTTTACTGAACGCAGTATCTAAGTCCGACGATTTGTCTAGATGTTTGCGACGCTTGTAATGTTTGTATTTACAATCAAGCGTCGCAGATGATCAATACTATTGCTCAGTAGGAAAACATCACCGGGAACGCGCCACGCGGACCTGTTTTGGATTGTTTAATTTTCGGGACACGGTACGGATTTTGACATGATTTGCGGCGCGATCCTAAAATGTAAAAGAAAATAATTTTGTTTTTGTTATATGATGCAATGGATAGGTAAAAGGAAAAAAAAGAAAATAGAACCTTATTGTTTGATTCTAAGCACATGTGTAGTATTAATTAATTATAAATAAAACAAAGCAAAAAAAGCGAAATATTCAATATCGACAAAACATTTGTACTGGAAAATATTCGTTGGTAATAACAATTTCGGGGCAAGTTAAACAAATAAGGGCAAGTGTCTTTTCAGTCATGGCAGGACTTCTAACTCAGTGCAGTTGCACTTTTGAAATCTACTTACCCTGGGCTATTCCTCAATTTTAATTTTATTGGAGCACTGTTGTGGAGACTATTCCTCTGAAACTACTTGACATATTTTTCATGGTAATTCACAGGAATGTTGCACTTGATGTTTAGTAATATATTTCAGCCGGATATTACAGATGGCCGCCACGGCTTTAAATACATTTTACAAATACAATTACTTGCCGGCCACTTCCCAAAAACAATAAGTGTTATTGATTTGGAACCGTAAACCAAAATGTCTGACATGCCATGTAGTTGGTCCTAATCAAAATTTATTTCGATTCGATGTCAAACATGGCAGCCAGCGCCCATCTTTGTTAATATATTGTTATATAAGAAAAACCTGTTGCGACTACTTCCCTGAAACTTTATTTCCATGAAACTTTACAAGAAAATTGCTCTTGCTGTCTCGTTGGTCCTGGCAAAGAACAAGCCGGCCGGAAATTCAAGATGGTTGCCACAGCTACAAATACATTTTACACAATACACGTTTTTGGCAACAACTTCTCCAAAAGCATTTAGTAATATTGTTTTTTAGCCTTTACTAATATGACTGGCATGACATGTAATTGTTCATACACAAAATTCATTTCGACTAGATGCCAACATCGCCATCTTCGTTTACATATAGTTATACAGGAAAAACTTGTGGCGATTACTCTGAAAACAAGTGATGGATTTGCATGACAATTTACATGCATGTTGCTCTTGATGTTAAGTTGGTTCTTATGTTAAAATCAGTTCGGCCGGAAATTCAAACGGCCGACACAGCTAAAAATACATTTTTAAAAAATACAAGCTCATGGCGATTACTATTTTTTTATTTTAACCAACTATCCCAAACAATAACTTGCCACTTTATACAACCCTTACTCATGCACTTCAGGCGAGGATTCAGCGGCCTCTTGCTCAGTGGATAAGAATAAAGATCTATAACATATAACAAGAATCATTTTGCCAATAACAATCATAAAACATCATAGAATCTTCAATATTAACTATAGGAACATGCCAAAACCATTTGCTTACTAATGTTTTCGCCATTCAGTACGCAGTACTTTGATTTGACATATAACATTGTGTAAATACAGCAAACATGTGTGCCAAATTTCAAAGCTTTCCGACAATTTGTTTCTGAGAAATGAGAAATGAGAAAAAAATAACCAAATCGACAAAACGCGTAGACGGACTTACGGACGGACGGACAGACAGAAATCGCCAAACTATAAGTAGGATTGGCTACCCAATCCGGTTAAAAAATAAACCGCGACGCAGATAATAATGTTTTTAATAACTGGTCAAATTGGGCATTGCATATATAATATATTTTAGAGATTTTCCAATGATCTCTTTACACAAGCATGGGACACTGGTTTGGAGTCATATTCCTTAGTATATCCTTGTATAAACAAAATAAATCAAATACAGAACATCTGTCAAATAACAAACACGCAAATTGCTCAATAAATGCATCACGTGTAATGCTACTTCTAATTACATTTGCATCCTTCAATTATATCTACTAAAGTAATATACTGATAAGGTATACAACTAGATTTAATTATCTATTATTATTATTAATATTATTATTAAATATTATCCTGAACACCTGTCATTTGCCAAATGTACAACAAACAATCATCTACACAGACCGTTTGCGAATAAATTACCAGTTCATGGTATTGCTAGTATTGGCATTTGCATATTTGAATGATGCTTTAAATATAACGGATATTAATCCACATATGATAGAAAATGAGGATATAAACACACGTTGCATCACGCGTATTATTTAACTTTAAACATACTTGATTGCTTTCATGTTATATAGAAGCAAATGATTTGAGCCATAAGATCCTCCACATCCATATTCTCATTTTGCGCTAAACATATGCATTACAAGTTATTATCAAATTCAAAGGATTCTTTCTTGTGTAATGTTGTATATATATATATGGTCAGCATAAACATTAGTTAATTATACCTAGACACTTACAACTGAAATGTATGCAACTAAACAACGGGTATCTATGTCATTGTTTATTTCAAGTCTGTGGTAGGCAAACTAAGTTAGTTTAAACTTATTTATTTTACATCGATTGTAACGAAAGCTCTATGAACTTAATTTGAATCACTCTCGATGTCTTCCTGGGTAGAACCAGTACTAAGCAATGCAGATAAAGTTTCTTGCTCAGGGACACAACGCATATGGCAATGACGGGAATCGAACCCATGACTTTTGGATCATGGGTCCAACGCTCTACCACTAGACCACAGCGCTCCACTAAGTTAAAGTAATCAGCAATTGAATTGCAACTATTAATAACCTGATAACTATTAAACATCCGTGGTGGATTAATAGGCATGTACATCTATACTAATATTCACATTATATGATATATGTTTTACATGTATATTTTCATATTTTCAACAGAAATAAAAAGTTTTCTTACAATAAAGTGCAACACCTCCCACACACCCTGGCATCGGCTTAAGCGGTATTCTACCTGAAACCATACATATTGGGCTTGATGATCCCAACGGACAACATAACTGATTTTTAGTCGGGCGATTTTGTACAGCATTCAAACAATATTAAAACAAACGCGTCTATGCCAATAAATGCTGAAAAGTGGATCCCAAGAGAAACAATTGAACAGCAGTCAAACAATATTAAAACAAACGCGTCTATGCCAATTAATGCTGAAAAGTGGATCACAAGAGAAAAAGACTCGATTGTATTGACAATGTTCATGAGAGGTAATATACGGTCAAAACAGTTGATCTATATGAACATACATGTAGCATGACAAATCATCCTACAACATATGCAAAGAATGAGCTAAAATATAAAACGATCAGAAACAAAAACAAAGTATGCAACAGTGTCTTCACATTGAAGGCTGTAAGTCAGGTTACTTTTTGCCATACACTTATTTCATTCATTAGTTCAGTTTCTAGTAAATATAATTTTTAACTTCATGGTTAGAAATGAAATAGTGAATTAAAACAACACAATAAAACTGGATTTGTATACGTGTAAAGTAAAATGTTTTATTAATTCATTGCCGGAACTACTTATTTCACTGTCAAATACGACTTAGTTTCAGGAAATAACTGTTTAATGTATACCATTTGTTTGCAAATTGTCTTAAAGCAAATACTTTTTCTAAGAAAATGAGCTGTAGTTTTAGAAAAGATTTCAACACTTTTAAGAGTTGTTGTCATTTACACTGGCACTTTCAATTTGCCATTCTTTCTTCAGACAGTTCGTATGAATATCAATGCATTGGATTACAAATTTATTGAAAATGAGTCGTAGTTTATTGAAATTGGTTAAATATTTTAGAAGTTACTGTGAGGTAAAATAACAATAGATTACATACTGTACCTATTAGGTTCCGAAAATATACTTTGATTATATAAGGCATAAACTAAACACTAACTTTTGTAATGTATAACATATTTTATGTCATCTCGTAGTAATCAAAATTACATATTTTCACTAATGCTTCTCCTTTGTGAACATATAAACATGTCTTATTTCTCGATGAAAGGAAATATGATATTCACTTCAAAAACAACAGCAACAAATGTCCTACTAAAAGAAAGCCAGAATGAATTATATCTACCTACTTACCCACTGTATTGAACTGTTTTTTGTGACTCACATCGATAGAGATAAAGCTGGGTATCCGTGTTTTATAAACATACATTCCAGTTCCACTGGTTATGACCATTTGTGTGTGTTGAATGCGTTGTTTTGTAAAGAGAACATAAACGAAGTTAATGACTGCCCAAATACCATATTACATATAGCAATTAACCTATGGCTACTATGCAGAGTCTATACTCGTTAAAGTATGGACTATTTCACAATAACCGAACATTATACCATGATGGCAGACTATGGTATAATTTTCGGCTATTGTGACATATTCCATAATTTACCGAGTATAGACTTTGCATAGCAGCCACAGGTTAAAACTGTGGATATAAACAGATCCATTAACCTACGACGTTGGACAACACACCTTGATCGCATAAGCTCACCTGACTTTCGACTAGTAGAGCAGCTCGAACATACTTCAAAGAGTTTCTAGTATGTAATATAAAAAGGAAGATAAACTAGCTGTGCAACTGATAACATAATATAATTATTTTTTTTACATCAAGACATTTTTTATTTACAAACAAAAACATAAGAACTAGAGAAATTAAGTAACTAACAAAATCAGAAATAATTATATATATATTAGAATACAAAATGTAACCGTCCATTTATAACTTTAAATGTCACAAAGTCAGTTATAGCTTCTAGCCGCAGAATTAAAACAGATTTGTGACGTATTAGGAGTTTGAGAACACGTTCAAACGATCGGGAACAACAATTATAAACGTTTTTGAAGCTTTGAGTTACCAAAATTAAACACACAGTACGTTTCTGCTTAGGCCGGGTATAACATTGCCGGGAACTACGTTTTCACAGATGTCCACATTTTTTTCACACTCCATCTTAACTGATTTTGATGGCTCGAGCGCATTTGAAATGTCTTTAAGTTGTGTACTCGATGGTCGTTTATACTTCCGAACACCCTGAACACTCCGGTGCCCCGTCCGGTCCATGATATTTTTCTCATTCGATTCCTTAAAACCAGGGGCGAATCTAGGATTTGAGATAAGAGGGGTGGAATAGTTTCATCTATCAATATATTTACTCTTATTATTTCTGGGATTATGAGCAAGTCACTGGAAGGTATATACAAATATATTGCCGGAACAGTTCACCGTTTTGTTTTTTTACTTCCAACATCAATCGAATGAGCCATTTATTAACACAATAAATCGTAAAACTTTCCAATTCAGGGACAATTTCTTCAGGTGTACGTTCGTTCCGAGAACTTCGCCAATCCATAAAAACATGTTTGGCCCAGTATGTTGATTTACGCGTGTTATTAGGCACACCCTCTTCCATCCTTGCTTTAATATCGGCATCAGAAACAACGTTTCCAAAACGCTGAACATTCGACACATTTTCTTGTGATTTAATATCCTCAGAATTAATGGAACTGTTACACTCGGCTCCTTCTACATTGTCTATCCTACCTTCAATATTAGCGTCTCTACCTATTTATCAGGAACATTTTGACTTTAAACCGGCTTGCATATCATTAAATAAACGTTTGTGTTTTCAATTTTCTATGTTATTTTACCAAATGTTGAAACATATTATTGGTGTAGTATTATCAAAAGTCAGTAATATACAAAAACAATTTGGTTTATACTATTCTTATAATTATTAATCATGATTGAAATAATGCATGTTATTTAGAAAAACTGACGTGACGCCGCGAGTTTTCAAAAAATCAAGTTTGCCATGTGTCCCTTTAACTTATTTTGAGGAGAATATACTAAAGGAACACAAAAACGTATCACGGACAATTTCACCTAGTATGATAACAATGTAATATGTGTTATATTAAACGTTTAGTACAGTTTGTTTGTTTGTATGGTGTTTTACGTCATTTTCAAAACATGTAAGGTTATATATGACGGACGATTTTTTTGCGGTAGAGGCAGACCACCCACTTTTCCTGCGTAGAACCAGTACTGTACACCTCCCGCCATCCGTAAGAATCGACACTTGCTCACTTCCAAGTCGAGTTCCCAGTGGGATTCGAACCCACAGCGGTGAGAGGCGAAGGTTAACAACGCAACGTCGTTAACCATTCGGTCACGGAGACGCTTCCGTTTA
Source organism: Cyrtodaria siliqua (assembly GCA_037043455.1). NCBI lineage: Eukaryota > Metazoa > Mollusca > Bivalvia > Adapedonta > Hiatellidae > Cyrtodaria > Cyrtodaria siliqua. The sequence continues at coordinate 190,535 of JAWPHD010002457.1, forward strand.
GTTCAGAAGAGCATTTGAAATTTTTATGTAGAAACAGATTGTTAACATTTAAAAATACATTTCTTTTCTTACAACTTTTCTGATTTACAAACCTCAAATGAGATGAGTCTCTAATTTTCAAAAACTAGGTTATTTGTATTTATCTACTGATATAATATATTATTTATGTACTTATTGTTAAAAATGGTCATGTCAAACACTGAAAATCTTATTGCTGAAACAAGCGCCCGAACAATAGTATTACCCATTGAATAGGAAAGTATTATTAATGAGAGGTAATTGGTAATATCATTCAATAATTGCGTTGGTGGCTTTACCTCAATATCTTTAATTTATTCCAGCGAATATAGCTGTCAGTAGTTCATTATATCGCTAGTTAGTGTATATTGTATATAAACATGTATTTCCATATTTAGACTGCGAATGACATGTATTAGTATTTAATAAGAGGTATTTTAACAAAATAGAAACCCAAATAAAGTGACCGTAGGGAGCGAATTTTGTTTTTTATTTTGTTAAAATTTCATTTGATAAATGGTTACTTAATTAGTGTTTCAGCTAATTTTTAACAATTTAATGAACGTTGGCGTTAGTATGCAAATGGGCATTCCCGCGATCCCAGTGTTCCATATTGTCTTATGACGCAATGCATGTTGAACAATAAATAAAATACAGACATAATTTGAGTTCTAATGAAATAATTTTATATACAATATGAAAAGCGGGTTGATTTGATTTGATTGAAAAGTAGGTTAAACCCTAACTGCAGTTACCGTACGACACTATAGTTCGTGCATTTATTTCTAGTTTCGTATTGCGAATCTAAACAGTTCACAACTACACCTACTGCAGTGCCGTTCCATATCAGACTTTATTTCTTAATTATAACCTGGCGTGGATATCTTTATTAACATTGTCCCTAGAACCTGGTTTGAACCCCCATGTGGCATTTTCTTGCTACTGACCGTTCCAAGCTGGTAGCCCTTGTCAACACTGCTGTGTGTGTTATGTCTTATTTTGCCTGTTTGTTCATCTTTAAAGTTGTACTTTGTTTCTGTATGTGTTTGTGGTTGACCGATTTTTATATGTACTTTGACAATAGGGCTACACCATTTTAACGGTCATACACATCAGTCTGACAAGGTATTAAATGAAATTAGCTTTTCAACCCTATTTGTACAATAAAATGCCACTAAACCACATTTTTGGAACTAGACTAACACATGTACGATGACTCTTATAATAAAACAGGTTCCAAAGTCGAAGGTCAGCATGAAGCCAGTGGTTTTTGTCTATTGTACTACTATGTTGCGCCAGCATATGCCGTGCTGAGGGTACCGGTATGTATTAAATAAATAAATAAATAAATAAATTAATAAAATTAATAAAATAAATCAATAAATAAATAAATAAATAAATAAATAAATAAATACAAAATAAAAAAATAGAAAAAAATCATCAATAAATAAATAAATAAATTCATAAATAAGTGTGTGTGTGTGTGTGTGTGTGTGTGTGTGTGTGTGTTAGTGTGATTTAACAACAATTTCAGTTCGTTTAACTTGATATTCCTGTAACAGATACAGTCATGTTGTTTACATTCCGATTTTATTTTTTTAATGAGATTTTTATTTAAATACAAAATGTGACCATTCAATATTGTGCCATATAAATATTTTGTGGCAACCTGTCTTTGAAAATATGTTTGCTTCCTCTATAACATTTACAAATAAAAACAAATATCTACATTAATGGGAAGTTTAAGCAGTTGGATAAATAATATCATTGTTTACTTATCTTAACAACTGTACGTTGATATTATCACTTGGCGTCATAAAAGTTGATGTTGCATATGCTACGGACAGCACACTCTAGTTTGTACCTTAACAAGTGAGCAATACAAAGGACGTTAGACGTATATATTTATTTACCAGTACTAACAGCATACATAGGGTGTAACTTAATTTTCATTGGGTTCTGAATGTTTTGTAAATATAAACATTTCGACGACTTCATCGGTTCTATTTTGTAACAACACTGTTTTTTAAATCGTGGTACATTTTATGAGCGTATCATTGTATAATGTCATGCATAATACAATTACTGGTTTTATTAACTCGGTATAAAATAGAATTATAATAGACCTTTGGAAACGGCTGAACACGACACATACAAAATATTGCAGTCTCTGTTTGATTGAGACTGTTCGTGAACGGTAGTGAAATATGCTAGCTACCGCTCACGCCCTCTAGCCCCGGGTTGAGCAGAACTCAATATTCATAAAATCAATAGTACATAATTTTAACCATCCCGAAGTTGGCATGCATATGACGATGCTCATAGAGATTTTTTCCTCCCTCATGTCCAGCGGCGTATGGTCCCAGTATCTAACCAAATACTATGCCCCGAAGAGCGAAATAAACAAAATGGAATTTAGTTGGGAGCAGCGGTTATGAAGCCTGCATATCACAAGTAACAGTCAAAAGACTAAATTAAAAAAACAGACAACATATCCTATGAGTGATTAAACAATACCCAGCGCCTTTTATCGGCCGGAGTAGTGGAACCACCGAATCGAAAATTAAGTAAGAAAACAAAAGCAATTGAAAATGTACCGAGACTAGTTTAAGATCCTATTTGTTCACATTGAATCACACGTAACAATGCATTCACGAAAATCGAATTAGTCTGGTAGATACCTTGTGTTATTATGTTTTTAACCAGGCTGTAAGGTGCCTTGTGTTTCTGTATTTAACCAGTATGTAAGTTTCCTTGTGTTACACTACTTTTACCAGGATGTAGGCTGCCTTATGTGACACTTTTGTTGTCCGCCTGTAAACTGCCTTGTGTTTCATTATGTTTTATAAATCTATAAAATGCCTTGTGTTATAATAGTTTGCATAAGTCTGTCAGCTGAATTGTGTTACCATATTATTCATCAGTCTGTTAGTTGTCTTGTGTGACTATATTTTCACTAGTCTGTAAGCTTCCTTGACCTTGTGTGACCCTATTTTTCACCAGTCTGTAAGCTTCCTTAACCTGGTGTGACCCTATTTTTCACCAGTCTGAAATCTGCCTCCTGTGACTCTTATCCGTTTGTAAGCTACATTGTGTATTTTGTATTATATGTTTCACCAGGTTGGAAGCTGCATTGTGTTAATCTATTTTTCACCAGTAAGCTTCATGTTGCTGCTCTATTTTTCACCAATCTGCAATCTACCTCATTTGACACTATTTTAATCCGTCTGTAAACTACCTTGAGTTTCACTAATTTCATAAGTCTGTTAACTGCCTCGTGTTACCATGTTTTTCATCACTCTTCAATCTGCCTTGTGTGACACTATTATTATCCGTATGTAAGCTACCTTGTGTCTCGCTAGTTTCATAAGTCTGTAAACTGCCTTGTGTTACCATGTTTTTCATCACTCTTCGAGCTGTTTTGTGTAACATTATTTTTATCCGTCTGTAAGCTACCTTGTGTTTCGCTAGTATCACCAGGTTGTAGGCTCGTGTTACTCTAGTATTCATCAGTCTGTTATCCGCCTTGTATTACTATATTATTTTTCAGTATGTAAGTTGCCTTGTGCCCACGGACAGTGTGTCGATCAAGATGAACAATGGGGATGCGATTGTGATGCAGGTTATGGTGGTATTTTTTGTGAAAACCGTTATAAGTATAATACACAGGAATTCAACAATTGTGAAAAAATGTAAATGTAAATGTAATTATCTCAAATTAAGACGTGTGTTTATATCACGTGGATTTTACGCGAATCTATGCCACGTGTAATTTCGTTAGTTTTTCAGGAGAAGCATACAACCGTTTTATAATTAGTGAACAGTATATATTCATAATTACTTATCAAATCCAATAGTAGCTACTATGTACAAATGTCTACACTATAATTACCAGGTCCTTAGTTTTCAGACGCTTGTATACATGTAACATGCATTTTACTAATTAGTCCAATAGATAATTAACATTGCATCTGAATGTATCATGACATTCCATATCAGATGGCTTACCAAACAATTTTCCACTTTTTCTGTGTTATTTGGTAATAATTTGCATATATCAGTGCCCAGTGGATTACAGAAAATATATAATGGTGTTATGTTTCACTTCCATGATATAAGCTATGTGATAAATCAATGTTCAGAACAAATAGATTTTTTTTTAATTTTTGCATAAAACGTTTTAGGATCGGCCCGTTAAAAATAGGGTCGGTCGGGCCACCGGAAACACAGGTATTTTTTTATTTGACCTGACTTAAAATCAAATATAGGGCCATATGGCATGATTTGATGTCTGAGGGTGACCTTGACCTGAAGCTAGGACATGTATTTTGCGCGTGAAAATCCCTCAAAAAATGTAAATTATTGACCGGACACGAAATGTGTGACGGACGAAAGGACGGACGGACTGTGCGATTACTATATGCCCACCCTTCGGGGGCATAAAATCACACACCAACTGTTCAAAAAATATTTGAATTTAGTCTTCTTATGACAATTGAGGTTGCATTGCCTTTACTCTTTACCACAATACATATATTTCCAATATGTCAAAAGGTAACACAATGTTTACTAAATGCGTGTGCTGAAAACATATAAAGGTAATTAGAAGTACTCGTGTTAAGTTTCAATCCAAAATATACAGTGGTTACCCTAGCAATCGTCAAAAACGCATAATAATTGCTTAAAACAATCTGACCTTTCCGTTCGCATCTGAAATGTTCAATCTGACTTTTTCGTTCGCACTTGCAAAACACATCTGACATTCCGGTTCACTATTTATTTACCCTTTTACCCAGTCGACTTTAAAATGCTATAACTATGAAAGTTTTTATTATTTCAATGGGCTACTTTGTACAGTTATACAGACAGGATTGACAATCTTGACAAGCGTTTTAAATTGAATTACAATAGCGAATATCAGTTCGTTATTTGTGTTTATTCTGAAAATTTCATTGTTTTTACAAATCTTAGGACATTTATACAGGCTGCTATACCCACTAACGTCGTTTTATTACCGGATGTTTAAAGTGAAAGCTTCCTCTGTCATTCTTTTTCAAATCTACATAATCAAACATTTTAGCAAAATACGCAACAAAAAGAAACAATACTAACCCCACCATCCACTTCCAACAATTTCGCCAATCTGACTTCTCTGCAACCATCTGACTTCCCTGCAGCCGGTTGATCAGTGTAAATTATATGTGGTACATTGTGTGTATATATGTAAAGAAACTAACCCGTCAAATACTCGTTATGACACATTACACTACAAAACTGTTTATATTAAAACTAGATCTATTCTGATTTTCATTTCAGGTCATATAATAATATATGTGTCGGTAAAAATATAAGTTCATTCACGGTAGGGCTGTCATTGATAGAATCAATATCGATGAATCATCGATTCTTTTCAGATGACCAATATATGGATACAATGTTTCAGGAATTGATTCCAACAGAAAAAATTATAACGAAAAAAAAAACACAGTTTTATTTTGGGGTTTCCTCATCAAGCTCAGGAAAACTTTTATTTAAACCGGACATAGGTGGTTGTCAAATGCGTTTCGCTAAACATTTCCGACGGGTGTGTAGACATGGATGGTATCCGTTGTCTTGTAAGCTTATTTTCTGTTTGTTAATGTATTTATCTCAAAACAATACTTATCTCATAACGATTTTTAATAAAAACAAAACGCTTAACTTCAATTGAAATAGCGATTTCTTTTTTGACACAAGCAAATACATGCACGTAAAAAATGATAATTTATTTTATTTCGACCAATTAATAATTATAAATGCCTAGTGTTAGGTAGAAAAGATCAAGCAAACTACCATAAATATACAGATAAAAAAAAGTTTAGCAATTAAATATCACATAACTCTCGTTGACCAGTTTCTAGGATATGTGTGGCAGTGGTCATGGGTAATATAACTGACATAATTATCAGTTATATTAAGAGAATAAGAAATATGCAAACACAATAGCAACGATGTGATAATCTACATAATTTACAGATATTATAATTTCAATCTTATTTCAATGTAATGGGAGGTAATTTCACAAATGTTAAACTTTGATTCCCTTAAAGCTCTGATACTTATATTGGAATACAACAAGTTAATGAAAAAAAATATCAACCTAAGTCCTACTGATGGCTTAAAATACTTCACTATACATTTACATTTATTTAAGCTAGATGTGCATAAGGGTTTCCCAAACTTTATTTTTTCAGTATATATGTATGCTTCAAAGAGTATATCTGAAATGTTACAACACCCATAACAAAGCACTACATACTTGTTTCATAATGTGTCCTTCAATATATCGATATGGTCGATATGCTTCACATCCTAGCAATGACAACCCTCATTCACGGGTTCTTAACATACCCGTGAGGCCAAATAAAAGTATGTGCATGGTTTCGGTTTCCCGACAGATCTGTTTTGTACCTGATATCATGTTAGCATGTACAGGTGGGACGCTGGGAAAGCTTTTCTCGTGGACTCACTTTTGAATTTTTAGTGTTTTGACATGAAGTAGTCCCAATTTGTACTCACGTGCTTTGACGCGTAAATTACAGTTTTATTTAAATCAAAGTACTAAAAGTACTGAGAATGCAAGGTTTGATAGGAAACTTTAACCCCCAACATGTACTGCCTGGGTAGCAACTATTTGTAGGAGGGGCCTATTAAATTACCACTGCTGTACACAGCATGTCTGTCAACTAAAATAGCTGATGTAAAGATTGTCCTATATACACATGCTGAAGCAGCCGACTCCATATTTGAATTGAATCACAATAATATTTCACATATGAACATTGAAACTTTTCCTATACAGTTATAACCACACACTGTCAAGATTTGGTGCCTTTTTGAAGGTCTGTTGACAACCGCTTTAAATTGTGATGCTTCACATTGTCTGATTTTGATGATAATATAGAGTAGTTCATAAGCCGTCTGCTGCCTCGGGATTGTTGATAAACACAGCACGTGGGAAATGTTTACATTATGTATTAGCAAGGGTCATAACCTCATAGGCTCCTCCGGACAAATTCAAATTGTTTGACAGTTAGTTTAAATTATTTTTTGAAACTACACTTTGCAAATTATTGTTTACAAAAACAATTACAAATGTGCATTTGTGCAACTTTTCATAGTTTATTTTACAGAAGTTTATTAAAACTTTAGAAAAAGAGACCTCTGATTTGAAACATGCATAATTTATATAGAAACCTGCCCCAGCGCCATCTTCTAGTTTTATATGGCAGTTTGGGTTTTAAAGACTGTATGAATATTTGCACGATTGCTGGACATTTAAAAGTTCCATAAATTTGACATAGTTTTAGCTTATTTGGCGATCTTGGGCGACCTACAAAAATCTTAGAGGGTCGATCTATTACAAATATATAATGTTGTAATCAGTTGTCATTAAACCGTTCCAAATCTAGACTAGAATATTATTTCATGAAATTGCTGATGGATAGACAGATTTGTGTTATATGGCCAAGCTGTCACTCAAGATGACCACCGTGTCTAAAAGTATGTCATTTACAGAGTGGCGTGTATTAAGTAGTCTTCCAGGAACAAGATGCACAAGAGGGTCTGCTTGTATCACTCTGCTGGTTTGAATAGTCTAAGAACTACTGGAAAACATTTGTTTTTAAAAATCAAAGGCTAGATAACTCTGATGTTTCTAGTCTGATGCAACTGGTTTTGAAATTGTCCCAGTTCAGTGGCGTAACCTAGAAAACGCATTCAGTTGAAGAGACAAATAGCAAGAGGCACTACCCGTTGATTCAACTTCCCTATTTCCCACACATTGAAAATAAACTTTACTGTAGTATTTACTAAACAATAAAAATACAAATTTATAGGTGGAAGGAAGAATTGAAATTGACTATAATTAAATACAAGAGTAAAGGTGGCCATAATTTTGATACAAAAAAAAACAACAAGAATCAGAACAGAACCTAGCTGGACAAAGTAGGTTAAATGCCACAGCCATGTGCAGTTTCATGATTTAGTCGATTTCGAAATACATGTTTACAAAGAAAACATAAATCTTTTCATAAGTACAGTGCCTGAATTCACCAAACATTACTGCGAAAATGAATAGACTCCATAATATATTTTTGAAAACGGACATAAAACATTTTTTTAAAATATGCATGCAAATAACAATAAACAAAATGCAACTCGGTTTAAACATTTGTGATCATGAATGAAAACTCAGATAATCTGGAGCGTGACACTTGTTATGAATGAATACTGAACATTTCAGATAATCTGGAGCTTGACACTTGCTATGAATGAATAAATTTTGATCAGAACCTGATCAAACACGGACTTTCCAAACTAGATGACGTCATGACGTTTTGGATGACGTCATGTTTTTAAAACTGTCAACGTTGACTGACACAGACACTGATTGTGTTATAGTAAAACAACTTAACAAATGCGATCAGTGAAAAAACGGGTTTTAACAACATTGTGATGTCACAGACGTCAAGACGTCATGACGTAGAGACACGTGTTAACATTCTTGCACAACTAGACCCTAAACTCTACGATCTGTGAAAGTTTTGATTAAATCCAATCATAAATACAGAATATATAACGATAACAAGATTTCTATATATCCTATATTCCAACTGAATAACAATCCAGAGGTGTCTTATGTCTAAACATGTTTCTCTATTTCATCTTATCATTAATAATAATCCACTGACATTGTGAATCACTAAAACACGATTGAAATAGTGCAATTATACATAAAACTATATTTAGAAACAACTCTTAATATATTGAAACAACTCTTTCGGCTCTTTGCGCGAATATAAAACTGTGACGTCACATCGTGTTTCCCCTTCACGAGAAAACACCTTGCAAAAACTCGCTTGAAAAAGAAATCGCCCACAACTCATACATAATGAGATTTTCGTAGAGTTTCTCGAAATGTTTATTTGCATTATAGTTGTTTTCAGCATCCAATACGTTCGTCTAGCATAGATCAACATGCATGTACGACTTGAAGCCTCGATTTATGAGAAAAAAGGGGTAGGTTATCCGCCAAATGGCGATGAGAAGTCGCCAACAGCAATGACTAAGAATGCAAGTTGATAAATCAACCTTGCATTCAACAACAGTAGTTCAAGACAATTTTAAATGTTAAAACAACACTTATAATAAATAATGTAAGTTTATGTGTTAAACATCGCCCTAGAATTCGTTTTGACCACTTTTGGCATATATAACATAGTCTAAATCGCAATTCAAATTTGAAGATCAACAATTTTGATTTTTTTTATAATTTCAAAATTACTGATTTCTCAAAACGGTCGCAAAAAATGGGTAGTCACCAATTTGGCTTAAATTAACAGGAATGATAGACCTGTTCATCTTCTACCTATCCTGAAAATCTCGGCAAGATTCATTTTTTAGACCGTTTTGAAATATGGTCACCCCTTTTTATCACTCAAAACACTCGTATTCAAAATGGCGACTACGAGGTAAATAAGCAAGACTGAAAAGCAACAACAGAAACGTAAGTATTTTCTACGCCCGAACATAAAGTCTACTTATTTCCTGTACCAAAAAAAAATCTGACGCGTTCAAGCACTTTTCTGCCTTTCTTTTAGCATATTTACGGTAAAAGTCAGCTGCATCTGGACGCCTAAATAAATAAGCCGCAACTAGTCGGATGTTGGTGTGGTGTTTTGTAGACTTGGATAATTGCACGGAAATAATTAACAATTCCAGAATTTCAGAATTTAGTTAGCGAACAGACAGACCTGTTCATGTGTTAAATATTGACAAATACAAATACTTGTAGAACTTGTAGAAGACCTATCGAGTCGACAGTTGACCAATATTGATCAAGGTCATGACTCATGTCTCATCAGTACGACATCATGTCACGTTCGCCTGGATTAGGCTAGTGACACTGCCAGCTTTGGTGATTAGACGTAAACAATAAAGCTTTGTACTCTTTACTGAACCTTAAATGGTATTTTCCCTGAATGTTCATGACGATCATGTTAATTAATGTAACAGAGTTCAGGGGCGTATTCATATCGTTTTCAATGGGTACGCAAGAACTCTGTAGTGTCTCCGTTTGCTAAAATGTAAAACAGCATGTAAATAGAAGGTACCGATTCCGTGGGGGTCATGCTCCCAGACCCCACGCCCCCAGAATCTGTGAGTTCAATTATTTACTTTTGTGCGTATAATTGATAACATCCTGGTTATGCCCTTGAAACCCGTTCGAATAGCTGCAACGATACACTATGTTCAAGATAGTATACGTATCACGATACTTAACTGACGACGGGATATGTATCTCGAATCCATGATACACAGTTTCATTAAATAATATATTATTTTCACAAAATAAGAAAAAAAATTAGCATATGAAAGGTAAATACCGAAGCTTCTTACATTAATAATCCTTAATTAAACAATCGAATTGGCCGAATTGTTAACGACGTTTCGTTGTAAACCTTCGCCTCTCACCGCTGCGGGTTCGAATCCCACTTTGAGCTTGACTTGTGAGGAAGTGTCGATTCTTACGGATGGCGGGAGGTGTACAGTACTGGTTCTTACTAGGAAAAGTTGGTGGTCTCTCTCCATCACAAAAACTTGACCGTCATATATAACCTTAAATGTGTTAAAAATGACGTAAAGCAATATGCAAACAACAACAACAAAAATTAAACAATCTCAAATAATATAAAACCGTAGGAAACATATTTTTTTACAATTACTTGTGAGATTTGTTAACAAGAGCAAGGTTGTGCTTATTTTTGTATCGTTACCGTATCGCGATACAGACCCCACGATACGATATGTGTATTGTGAGAGAAAGTATCGCGATATAATCATAATTATCATATCGCGATTAGTAGTTGCACCCCTACCGCTCGTCACTGCCCTGACCAAACATATAGAGAGAAACCCAACAAATTAAGCATCTGCAGCACTACTGTACAGGATTCACAGATCTATATCATAGTAACAATAATTGGATTTTCTTTCAGGGATCTTTGCAGATGTTGCCACCTTATGTCAAGTGACATCTCCTAGTTCCAGCTCTGAGACTGAGCCTAGGTAACTAAAGCTGAAGCAATAACCTTTAGTATATTTGACCTCTGTGACATAACTTAGGCTAATAACCTGGAGAGCCACCCCAGGGAGGGGAATTAAAAAACTCTACCTAGGCTACTCTTACTATTTAATATTACTGTTTCGATACCCCACAGAGAGGAAATTCTGGACCGTACATTAGGGTACTCTAAGTCTTATATCAAATATATTTAATATATTTCTGTGGTTCTTTAGTATGATTTTTGATTTTTATAAATGAAGATTTAAAGCTTGAGAACAATTATATATACCGATTATTTTGAGTGGCAGAACCCGTTTTGTACAGATTGTTTTTTTATTCTCATTAACAAAGAAGAGTGTTACAAGGGAGTCGGTCAGGTTACAGTAAACGCTGGTATTTTGTTGTTGTTGCATAACTATGTCCCACCTCATTGGGATACTTAGCAATCCTTTAATAAGGAAAAACTGTTTTCTTCTTTATTTTTGAGATATTGTGTTTTGTGAGATTCTATTTATCACATAAAACCATGTATACAAGTTTACAATACAACGCCCTTGTTAAATTACGCGTTCCTGTTACAAGTAATAGGACACTATAAATCGGAAGATATTAAATTAACTTGCACTATACTAATTAGATAAATAGTTTATTATCGTCGCATGAAAGAAAATCATTCAACTTTGTATTTATCATTTGACATTCCAGGCAAATCATATGGCTTACCTAAATATTTTACACTTTTGCTGTGTAATTTGGTAATAATTTGCATAGTTATAACACCAGTGCCCATGATGCGATAAATCATCCTTCAGAGAAAAAACATATTATTTAATTCTAATATATCATACATTTCAAAACATATTTAGTTAATTTTAGCGGTAATTGGAGAATATTAATTAAATATTTATTTCTTGTTGGATATAATAATTAATTTGACACGAGTGCTGGTTTATAATAGAATTTATTTAACCATGTAAACGAGTTGGCAAAAAGATACAATGCGACGGCTTATCGAGTATCAAATAATGTTTGCTAAAATGTTTAATAAACAATAGATGAGCAAGCACTTGTGAGATTATATTTATCACACAAAACCCATACAAGTTGATGGTACAGCGTGAAAGAGTCTGCGATGTTGTCAATTGTATATAAACGACAGCCCAAGTTACATTACGCGTTCCCGTTAAAGATAACAGGACACTCTGTCGAAACGTATGATAGGAAATTCCATGCATATCATATGACTTATATATTTTTCAACACCGTAGTTTTTAAAATTGTTTTTGTTCATTTCATATACACATCATCTGGTCTCGAGATGTCCTTCAATCCTTTCAAACACCAATGCAACACTGAAAGACTGTGTGGATTTTAGCTAGTGGATTTAACCATAAAAGATGACTATGCTGTAATCGCAAGAGTCTGAACTATAGGAAATATATCATTTTAATTAGGTCAAATCAGAAACGCGGTTATTTTGTATTCGGCCTTATGTATTACAGTGTAACTTGTTACTGGATATGCCGTTTGAGATGTGTCGGTCTGATGGTGACTTCAATTAGGCGATCCTGAGAACTGAGAACGTATCGAAGACCTGAGAACGTATCGAAGCAGACGTTACATTTTGAAGCGAATACACTGAAGTTGATCAGGCATACAATATAATCACACATGTACAGTACTTTGGGCATCTGAAAGGTGTTTTCCTAAATCCAAATTTAAACATTTTCTCAAACCTTATTGGAACCCGCAGCTAACTGAATTACACAACATTATTACTGAATGACGTACTGCGTGGTTTATTGACGGTCGTCCAAGTGATAGATCCCTTCATTTGAATCATATAAAGTAGCTAAATATACTTTTAGGAAAAATCATAGGTTTCATGTTCAACTATATTTAAGTCAGTTAAATGAATAAATAGATAAAACGGCAGAAATGAACAAAACTGACTTTTGGAAACTTGTGCGTTCTCGCAGAAAGCGATCAAATTCGAAAGCAGGGGCCGAAATTAAATTTATTAATGGGGTTGTTTATCGAGACATAAATAATTTAACAGATCACTGGATACCGTATTTTACAAAGTTTAATACTCCGTGCTCAAACACGTCGTATGATGATGCTTAGAAAACATATGTTGATGTTAGAGTAAACAATATTTTAGCATCTACTCACACACATGACGTCATTAACGTAACCCCTAAAAAGGTAAATATATCACTGAGTGGGTACAAGCGTGGAAAAGCCTGTGGCATGGACAATGTTTACTATGAACATTACGTATATGGCGGGATAGTAATACGTAACGTTATAGCTAATTTATATTCATCTATGTTACGCCTTTGCTACATTCCTTCTGATATGAATAAAGGGATTATAACAGTATTACATAAAGGTGGAAGAAAGCGAAAAGATGACCCGGACAATTACAGGGCGATCATACAAGGTGGATTTCAGGAGCAACTAGGGTGCATGATGACATAGTTTTTATTTAAAGAATGTACTCTTTACGGTAAAGAAAACAAAAGCAAAATATTTGTTGGTATCATGGTCGCCCGCCAAGCATTTGATTGTCCCTGGCACAATGGAATGATCCTTAAATTGTTTCAGACCGAAATAGATCACAACATATTTTTAGCGTTTGCTAATATGTATCGTAATATGCAAAGTTGTGTAAGAAACCAAGGTTTTATTTCTGACTGGTTTTATGTAAAACAAGGCACTAGACAAGGTGGCAAAAGTTACCCAATTCTGTACCTTCTCTTCATAGATGGGTTAATCAAAGAGCTAGAAAACAGTGGACTTGTTTTTGTATATATAATTTGAATGCAGGATCCCTACTGTTGCTGATGATATGGTCCTCATATCATTATCTAAAAACGAGTTCAATAAGATGTTTGATATATGCTATAAATATGCTATTAAATGGCGCTTTGAGTCCAATATCAAATTAAGAGGTACCTTTTTAAATCTTATAAATAGCGACATTCACCCACATGGGCTCAATCCGTTAACATCCTTTATTTACAACACAACCGTGTTATCAAAAGCGTTGTATGGCTGTGAATTGTGGAATTCGCTTCCTCCTTCCAATGTATTAGAATTGGAGAGGTCACACAAATTCTGTGTCAAATATATCCAAAAGCTGCCTACATAAACAAGCACTGATATAGCTTTTAAGTGCTCTCGGAATTTCGCCAATTGAGACCGTAATTGACTTTTCAAAAATACAATGTTTTGGTCAATTGTGTAGATTACCAAATACATAGCTCGCTAAGCAATTATTTATAAATAGGTTGATGAGTTTTTTTAAATAATGACAACCAAGTGTTAAGTTATATTCCAGATACACACAGACTGCTTCAAAAATATAATATATTTTATTTACTAGAGAGTTTTGTAGCAACGACAAATATTCCGTCAAAGTACTCATTGAAACACATTTTGAAAACTAAGGTGTGCGATCAGGAATCAAACCAAAGGCTCTTACGAGTAAGCCTCAAGTTAGATCAAATACCATGTTATTTTTTATTTAACAAAGCGGAACCAATTGATATTTGGAAATTAAGCAGGGAAAGACCTGATTTAAAGAAGCATTGCTATACTGCAATACCAATACTTAGAAAACTGTTCTCTGTCAGTTTCTCTGGAAAGTGTATGATGTGTAATTTGTTAGTAGACAACTTACTATTACATATTATGCATAACTCTGTTCAGTTAACGACTCCGCGAGACAAATCCTGTGGAATGCATAATACAAAATATTGGATTAAAGTCATACAAAGAGTTTATTCTTAAAAGTCCTCGAGATCAGATATGCATATTATTATCAGGATTCAAACACTTTTCGACAATTGAAACTGCAACTGATATCACGTTGGCTATTATTGTAAAAATGTTTCATACTATTTTTTTTTAATTATACATATTAAACCAGGTTATTGTCACGAAGGTGTAATTAATGACTATTAGCGTTGTTAAAATATATAATGGTTAAGTGTCTTTTTCAGTAATGCCATCAGGCAGCTGACGATATTACGACTCCGTTTAAATTGCTAGTAATATTCGTTATTTATTTTATGTAGATATACATTACTACATAAATACTTTAGATATTATGTAGTTTACTATAGAAAATGAAATAATATTTTCAATAGTGGTTCATACAATGTTTAATAAGTCTATATTATTAGTTATGAGAGATGGTGTGAACTTATTTAAGCTGAGTAAACTGTACCATTTTTACATGTTGAGTTTCGTTTCGGCAAGAGTCATAACTATGGTATACTAGTATGACAATATGATACAGGGTTTTATACTAATTAAAGCTGAGTATATTTCACCAATATGTCTTCTTGTGTTTCGTTTCGGCAAGAGTCATGCATATGGTAATACATGGCAATATATTATTCATATAAAAAATATGTATTTCAAATTCTGCGCTCATGTTTAGTCTAATAGTAAATAATCACTACTCGACATGTATTGCTCGATGTATATGTTTCTGATCCATTATATATATACGTTAACGTTTGCTAATGTTAAATATTAAATTTTAAATTTCTATCTATATAATGTGTAAAGCTGTTAAAACACACCACATTTATACAATGTCATTACGACGTACTGCTCACATTAACAAACTTGGTTTGCCATACAATATCTGACATGATATTGAAGTAATTTGTTCGTTTTTTTAAATGGTGTATTACATCATTTTTAGCACATTTTAGGCAATATATGACGTTGATTTTTGTGTTTAGAGACATACTACCCCATTTAAAGTGTGTAATTAAGCATGAAGTAAATACATTTCATTACTGTAGTCTTTAATATATGTTCAGTTTATAAATACATGTAATATAAATAAAATATTGGGTTGAAGAGTGCATAATAAATATCCGCATTACGGATATATTTATATGAGAACTGAACACTTATATGTGTGTCGCCTGTGGATCACTGTGTCCGCCGTCGTCCGTCCGTCATGCTTTAACCTGCAACCTAACCTTGGCTATAAATTGAAAAGTATTTTAACTATGTTCATAAAACTTCAGACACATCTTCATCTCAAGGAATGTTGTTACACATGTGCAATAACTCTGACTTTCAATTTGGCAGATGTATGCCTTTTGTATAAGCCTAACCTGCAACCTAACTTTGGACATAAGCACACAGCACTGTCAGCAGGCGAAGCAAGTGTTCCATGGAACACATTTCTAGTTCAAGATAGACTTAGTGACCGTTTCCCACTAATTACAGTCTGGAAAATGATATTTTTATGTCTATACTAGTTTGACATATTAAGCCGTTATATGTGTTTTGTCAAGTGCCGGTGTAATGGATAGTGCAGTTCACTTAAAAGCACAGGATTCGGTTTCACGTCTCAACGGCGCCACTGAGTTGCTTCAGTGTGTTCGTCATTTTCAATTAGCCTCGTCCATCGTCAGGAGACATACACGCTGCTATCCGAAGTGTATTTATCGACGTCTATTTTCCGAGCATGTTTAATAACCAAAAGTAGGAGTAGGGCAGTTTCCCAGATTCCAATGAGACACATACCCTGACTAGATCCGTCTTTTTATATTTTTTTTATGGGTGGGGTTGGTGGTGGCGGGTGAGAGGGGCCGGTGAGAATAGCCAAATAAATCGGACTGCGGCTTTGTTTTAGTATTTTGCCGTTAAATATGGCTGTATATGGTGATGCTCGCCAATAAAAACACAGAATGAAAAAAACATTAACACACCAGCGGGTGGCCAGTTGAGTTCTATAATTCCAGATCACATTGGCCATCAAAATGCACACCGAGAAGTTGAACAGCGGTAGATCCTTTTAAATATAGGCTACTTTTCAGACTTCATGTGAGTGCAATATTACCCCTTTCACCGAATACCGAATACGCACCTGTAAACCTTCACTGACTGACACTCGTTATATTTTTTGAGAGACAGTGCTGGGTTGAAAACTGCATCGTTTTGGCGTGTACTTTTGATAAAGAAATACCATTATTTTCGTAACATGAGGAACACGTCATGTACTATTTAAGCTTAAACAACATAAGTTTGGCATCGTTTTGGCGTGTACTTTTGATAAAGAAATACCATTATTTTCGTAACATGAGGAACACGTCATGTACTATTTAAGCTTAAACAACATAAGTTTGGTATCTCATTGTATTTCATTAGAAAAGAACACAAGTGTTACCCTTTTTAAATGCATTTTAACAATGGCATCTCTTACGAGTTATTTCTCATCGCTTCGAAATTATAAATGAGTGAATCTCGGAATTTCTCGCGCAGTAAAACTTCTTAAAGTCGATACAGTTGAAGATGGTGAAAGGTAAAGGGGAACTGAAATTTAATGATGTAAAATTGTTACAATCTTCCAGATTAAGTGTTTAAAAAAATGAAAATGGCTGCCGATTCACTTTTGTATGACGTTGACGGAAAATGACATACTGCATTCCGATGTCATGTGTTGCTATGAAAAGTAGTCGGCGGAGGTAAATAACCACTCTGCTTCCAGCCTGATATTAGCAACATAATTGTATTTGGCTTGATTGAATATGCATAATATGTATTATGAGTTGTTCATATAAACGGAGTGTATGCTTTTAACATAAACACTATAATCTTCTTTGCTTTAAATGTCTTCGCGATGCGTTATTCGTACCGGAATTCCATTCTTACGCGGAACGCTTGGAGTTCCTATATTATGAATGATATTCTTGAACGTGACCTGTCTATTACCAGACTGTTTGTTAACGTCGCGACGGCCAATAATTTTATCTGCGCCTTTCTTAATCGTATTTGAATAAGAGATGTCCTTTTGCTGATACACTGCAGCATTACCGTTTCTAACCAGATGCGTAGATACTTCCGTAGGGTAAGAACCAGGTTGAGCACTAAATACAAAGCCAGACAGAAAGTCGGCAATTTCGCTAAGATTCGCAACATTAGACTGAGCCTAAAAGTACATTTAATTCAATTGTTTGCTTGCGACTGTTTAATGTTCATTTAGTCAAATTGTGTAACCCAACACATAGTTTTACGAGCTTAATTCAAAGATAAAAGTATAATGTACTGAGGTATGTGTTTGTTTTGAAATAGGTCCGGCATCATAACATGGCAAGACAGACCAATGAAATAAATATAATTTTAAAAGTAAACACTAGAATTAAATATATAGTTAAACAAGATAATACAAAAGGCTACATGCTCATTAAAAAAAAAGAAGACTAAAAAAAAAAAATATATGGGCCTTACTTTATTATTATAAAACACGACTTTATTGAATGTGTACGTTTAATTATTTCTCTACAAGTTCCCTTTAGCTATGCCCATGAAAACACGTAATGCGTCAACATGTGCGTGTAACGAACTCCAAGACATTTTAGAGGAATGTCATATATGCCAGAGATTTTGGTCACAATTACAACAAATGCTACAAAGTAAAGGATTTCAAATTACTTTTGATTTAAAAGACTGTATCATTTTGGCATAACATGTAAAAACAACAGAAACACTGGTATTTTGAACTTTCTTCTTATTATTATTATTATTATTATTATATCAAAGTATTTTCTATAGCCCTTTCCGGAAAGTCAGTTGTTCAAATTCGAGATATTCCGAGTGAACTGGTTCGGGTAGTAAAATAGAACACGCCGAGAAGGAGAATTATCTGACAAATAGTGAAATCGATGAGTCAAGCTGCATCATATTAAAGAATTATCTGCGGAGACACAACCAGTTTGTTACGGGAAACAAATCAGTGCTTGTAGCAAGAGCAAAGGGAGTGTCTACATTAAATTTGCCTGATGTTAAAAAGTTGAAATTGAGCGAACAGGATTTTTTGCAGAAACGGAAAACTTCAAAACTGGTGACTCCTCTTGGTGAACGCTTGCCGGAGCCAGGGTCTTTAAAATCGTGGAGTAGTGATTTAGGTCAATGCCCAGACTTTGTAGATTCAGATATCTATAATTACCTAGTCCTGAAAATGAAATGTAAACGACAGCTTCGTTTACAAGTGTATTTGGAAGACGGACATGTACATTTTGTGCAGTATCAACACATTATGAAGAATCACAACATTGTTTTGTTAAGTACAAGGTGATCTATTCGCTTCCTTCAGCCAGTGAAAAGAAAAATCCTGACCATGATGTGTGGCTTTGTCTATCAAAAGTAACCGGACAGGTCCATTCCGCAGAGTGTGATTGCACCATAAGGCAAGTTATTGTAAACTCAGTTTTTAGCTCTCTTTTGTCTTTCTACTGATTATGCACACTATCAATTTTGATTATCATCACAACCTCGTTTCCTTGGAAGGGTCTACGGGCTACTTGTATCACTGATTAACACAGAAGTTCATCTTCAATGTGCTCAGCCTCTGGGTATTGCTCTCCCAGCACACAGGACCGACGGCTTAACATCCGCTCGAAAGGATGGCATACTTTCACAGTACCTTACCAGAGTAAGATACTGCGGGAGTGCGTTTGAAAACCACCTCCGGGAATCCAACCGAATCGAATCTTATATTCAAGAAAAGCCTGTTCATACTAATTTCTAGCCTTTTCATTGGATTAAAGCATCATGTAAATGCCGTGTATAAACCATTCACAGCAACTTTTCTATACCTCGCTGACATGTGTGGCAATGTTGAGTGACGGCACAAATACATGGGGCATTTTATGGTTTCAATTTGAGACGTTGGCCTATGTATTTGTTTTAAAATTGTTAGTATATTCTAGAATTTACTGACATTTGACACGTATATCCCATATTGGGTCACTAAAACACTGTTACTTATAATATAATCTCCAAAATGCAATTTTAAAGTTTTTAATATCTTTCGTAAGCCAAATAAAACAGCATGTGTGTTTCAGGTTACATTGAAACAAAAAACAGGTTACATGTACGATGTAGGTAGGTAGGGAATTTATTTTATTTACCAAATTAATTTTACACAGGCCGTGTAGAACAGGAATCTAAATCCTTACGGTGCTTATTCAAATTAGGAAAAACATGTTTAGGATAATTATGTTCAAAAACTTAGGGTAGTTAGGTTAACCTGAAACACGTTTTTTTTATTTTGGCCTTATCATATTGATGTATCTTAGATTGATTAAATGTAATTATGTGTATCTATGTGATATTTGTATTTACACCTCATATAAAAATAAAATGTAATTTAATGAAACTTTGTATTGTGATACGTATCTTCATATCTTTTGGCAAGTATCACACTTTATATCATGGCGATAGTATATTGTTGCGATACTTTCTTGGTATGTTATCTTGAGCCTTATCGCAATGCACTTTTGATACACTACAAAATTCATAGTAATACATTCTATAATAACAGTGAGCACAGCTTGAGAGAAGTGCCAAAGGTAGGCTAACTTTAGTTAGACTAAAATTGGTAAAATGACAAAGGTTATTTTTCCATCCTTGTAGTATAATGAAGTACACTCTGCAATCTACTTTGTGGAGAGATGTCAGTTCAAATGTGACCTTAGGATTACATATTGACCTGTCATTTACCAACTACTCAGGACAGAAAATATAAAACAACACATTTTATGTTTTTTTTTGTGTAAGTCACAGGACTGACCGACTGTACCGTATAATTCTCACATGCACACATTAATTGATTCTGATCATCATCTTACAAATAATTTATATGAAACTAATCTCCATGTTACAATAACTGATATTATGTTATAAACTACTTTCATGAAACATCGTGCTAAAACTTTACAACATCAATGGGAAAAATTCAAAGTATAATACAATTCACGATTTATATATTCTTTTGGTATAAAAATGTTTTTTTTCCTATTAAAGGGAGATGATCTGGAACTATATGCAGGTTCAGGGTCAGTTGGCAATAAGTGGCCATCAATGGTGTGATTTTGTACTCTGGACCCTCGGTGGTGTTTTTGTTGAAAGGATTTATTTTGATAAGGAGTGTTGGGCACACGCGTCAGAAAAGTTAAGAACTTTTTACATCAATGTCATGTTATCTGAAATATTTTCAAGGATAATTCAGCATGGACTGCCACTGTTTTTTGACTGAAAAAAACAAAATGTGTGATGACATGACAAAATAAACAGGCATGAGGACATTTTGTCGTACTTAGAACCAGTGAGGTGTTAAATAAGACGTGTGACTTAGAGAGGGGGGGGGGGGGGTTCAATTCCTTGCACCGCCATAAACAATCATGATTACGTATTTATAGTTATGATGCGATTGAATTGAAAATTATGTTTTTATTAATTTTATTCTCAAACGGTGTTGTTTAAGTTAACACATTTATGACTGAGGGTGGCTCTTTTGAAATCCCTGGTATAGCTGGTTGAATTACAAATAATGTGACAGTGTTATTGCTTACTAGTTATTTGTTATCATGTACATTTGAATGTTAATGTACATAAATGGTCAATCAGACTTTTAAAGGTTTATGCTTTTATTCAAACATTTAGAAAACATAAGGTGCATGTAATTTGAAGCACTAACCATATGCTGAAAATATATACCAAACTCTATACATGAAAACCCCTTTTTTAATGCCACCAGACATTACCTCGTGTAAGATACAGATAAGCCAACTATAAAATGCCATCATTGTCAAGTACAAGTGGTGGTTGGAGATTTGTCAGTCTTACACAGGTCTTCCATATCTTTGATGATTGTGAAGCCATTGTAATTGGAATAACACCCTAAACAATTTTAAAGTTCTTTATCTGCTCCATCTGTCTCTCAACATGCATTGCAAGTTTGCTATGTTTTTAGTAGCTTGGACTTCATGGGGGAGAAATTGTATTTTATGTCGATTAAAAGGGGGGATAATCAAATCGACACCTTTTGGGGTTGCCAATTCAGAAATTAGGAAACCTTTATCTAGCATTATGGCATCACCCTGCTCGTAAAGTTCGACTAGCCCAGATCATTTCGTCATTTGCTTATCACTTGTACTTCCAGAATATAAATCAGAGACAAATGTAACGATACCAGCAGGACTTATTCCAATTAAGGATGTATAGGTCACATGGGATTTATAGTCACTATATAGGAGTGATTTTAATATAAGCGAACATGGTGTTTCTGTAAAATTGTCTGTACAGTCAATAACAACTCTACACTTTGGATATTTCCTTCGAAACTTTTCCGGCATTGTATAATTTATGTTTAGCCTTGAAGGCCACTTCACTAAAAAGTATAATGTAACATTCAAGTATTCAATCCAACGATTAAATATAGCCCCACACGTGCTTGTACTAATGCCAAACCGATCTGAAATATCTTCAAGGAAAAGTCCTAGTCGTAACTGCATTAAAACCATAAAAAAATCATCAATGACACGGAGCATTTTAGGTCGTCCTTTATCATTCGGTTTCGAAATTCCATCTTCTAACTCAGAAAATAATGCTTTGAAAGATCCAGAGTCCGGAATTCCAGTATAAAACAAAACCTTTGAGTCGTTTGTTGATACATAATCAAATGTGAGAGCTGGTCTAGACACTTGTATTCCAATATTAGCACTGCTTTTAATAGGCTTTTGTGTGGAGAACGTTCTAGTTGGTGTAATTAGAGATTCCTCTGTCTGGGTAGAAGTTGATACCATATCTGGCTGTACTTGTGCTGACTGGTGATGTATTTTTGAAGCAACTGGAACATTTATCCCATAACTGTGAACCTGAAAAAACATGAATTACATTGTCAGTTTAATTTGAGTAAATTAATTTTTTTTCCAGAAAACATCTGAACATATCACTTATCCCTTTACAAAAAATAAATTAAAATGATTTTGTGGATTTTCATATGGAAGCCATGCCAAAAGTGTAATTTTTTATTTTTTATTTTGCTATGTTTATGGATAATTTTTTTATTAAATTAAAGGCGGTACATCATGATTGGTATATTTTTAGAATTGCTCAAATATATTATTTTTGTATTAAACTGATAAAACTAAAACTAAATGAGCCATACACTACCAAAAGAAATTACACTGAACATAAGAATAAAATAAACAAAGAGGGATGATTTCGCGCAAGGGTTAGCCATTTTAAACTTGGTGGTAAACGCAGTCGCATTGTATTGTACCTGGAGTGTCACTGTAGATAATGTTGATGTGTTCCGCGTGACAGCTATATTTATAACTTACGGATTCCTCTATGGCCTGGTAAGACTTACTGTAATGTATACTTATTAATAATTGTACTGTATCATGGATAAAATCAAGACAATTTAACAATTCCTACCTTCAATGATATGTGGAGCATCGAGTCATTGCAATCCATTGGTATGCCATCTGCCTCACCACTAACGCTAGACTCGGGAGATTCCTCAATGACTACTTCCTCGGTCAGGGCATCATCAGTACTGACAGAAGCTTCAACATTGTCATCCACATTCTGTAAACATAGAGTCAGACACACAGATTAATTAATCAATATTATATTTAAAAAATTTTTTTTTAAAGTTTAGCACACATATTTAACAGGGTTGATTATAGTATTTCCCGCAATTTACAGTCAGTAGAGCAACGGAATTGTAGTTTGATAGTTCCCAGGTTCGAGCTCCATTCCCGATGTACATTTCCTAGTACTTGGGACATAATTTAACGCCAATTGCATTAACTGCAATATAAACGTACAAATACAATTATAATTAGTTTTCAACTATCATTTACCAATGGCTTGGGTGGTTCTGTTTGATGCATTTCAGCAGCATTTTCCAACCTAATGCTGGTTTCCTCCATAATGTTTGTTAATATATGTATAGGTTAAAATACGTAAGAACTATATACCCTATACTATAACTATTTTGCGAGTTTTATTCTCAGTTTGGGCAGACAATATATGTATAGGTTAAAATACGTAAGAACTATATACCCTATACTATAACTATTTTGCGAGTTTTATTCTCAGTTTAGGCAGACAAGTGTTATGACTTACGGAGATTTTGTAAACATTTTCAAAGCCACCATGTCTTCGGAACATGCTAGGGAGTGGGGGTTCTTTGGTAGGTCCCGATTTTCCTACGAAATGGTGGGAACAAAGCTTCGTCTGATCGGCGTTGACGAATACAAAGTTGGGCCTCGCATTCTTGCCACGTTGTATCCAGACCTTTCTCACTAAACTATTGGCTGGAAAACGATGCATGGACACTTTTTTCCCGTCAATAATCTTTTGTCCATGATTTTTACATACACAACAGTATCTTTGGCTTGAAGGCATCGTTTAAAACAATCAATCTATGAACACGAAATATCGACTTTCCCTTGTTTGTTTACCTTTGTTCCTAGGATACTACCCGGAAGTAAATTATTGTCATTTCCAGTGTAACTCCTTGAGCTAAAGAGCGAACAATCAGGGGCAGATAACAACACTTTTCGGAATCCGCTATACATAAATAAGCATACTGAACCAAACAGCAAACGATACCTTTAATATCTCTATAATAGCAATAAAAAAGTCAAAAAAGATTTCATTCTGATCGAGACAAACATCTTGTCAATTTAAAAGTATTGTTTACTGGTGCGTTAGCTGTTTGGTTCAGTATAGTATAAAACCATCACTGATATTGCATGCTTTATGAGATACTTGTATTATAGGAAAGATATTGAAGAAATTACAGCGTTCTCTAAGAATATACTTGACCAACACAATGCCACATGGAACTTTGTTGACATTTGAGAAGTAGAGATAAAGGTTAATTACACCAATGGATTTGGACCTAATATATAGACTAAGATCATTTATAACATAACTTACGGTGTGAGGATGGAATAACACCATTCTATATTTTAGATATACCAATAGTTATATAATATGCAAATAAACCTAGTATGAGCTGTCAAAAATTATCGATAATGACTATGATCCAATTATGTCGGTTTCGCGCGTTAAAGTGAGAGGAAAAATGCAATAAAAGTCGATAGGTGAGTTATGTCATCAGTAGAATCTAACATTCGTTCTCATTCATTATTGAATTTATTAAACTCGTTAGCAAAAATGATATAATGCTCGGCAATAGCTTAACATTATATCATTCTGCCAACTCATTTAATAAATTCAATAATGAATGAGAACTCATGTAAGATCCTCCATTTGTTATACCTCACATTCACACTCCTGTATAAATTGCCCATACCCTTAGCGTGAAGCAATTTTAACTGTTCACCGGTAAACAATTTGTACTATCACACGAATGTGACGTCACGTTTACCAAACAACAATAAACAAATATGACAAGCAGATTCGCGACAATTTCCGAAACGGATTTGAACACTCTGTTGAAATATTGATATAATGTCTAAAAAATAGTAGAAAATATTAATCTTGTTTTTAATTTCTTTAAATCAAAACTGGTATAAAAATATAAAATAAAAACAAACACGTTTTTATTGGAATTTTTATCCGTCATATATTTAAATTTTAATCAAAACATTTTTTGTTCGGTATAATAAAATAAATACTGCATCCCAGTGAGGGTGAGAGTGAATATTGTCAACATTCGGAAAAATAATGTCAACCTCGGCTTCGCCTCGGTTGACATTATTTTCCTCAGGTTAACAATATTAATGCAATATTTATATAATATACTCATCTTGAATAAACTGTAATTCGCTTCGATTTTTGTTACTTATTCTATTTTGCTTTTTGTCTAATTTAAAATTAGGTTGTACTGAAATTGTAAGAAATTTGCACAGAAAACAACAACAAACAAAAATAGTCATACATTTATCTCAGAAAACAAGCTAGTGACCTATTATTTTTAAAGCTGAAATCTGCTGAGAAAATACTATTCTAGTTATGTACTAAAATGTTAAGAAAAAGTTGTTTATTGGAAAAACACATAATGAAACTGTCGGAAATGTCTGTAAAGGGACACACGAAAATCCTGGGGTTGATATCAAGCTTTAAATTAGCACCTCGATTTAATTATCCTGTTTCATTTACACTTTAAAACTGCTTATTATTAAATACAAAATTGAAATTGTAATTGTCTTCGGTATTTTACCAATTTGTTAAATATATTATTGGTGCAATATAATATAGAGTTATTAATGTGTAAAGATAATTTGTTTTGAACTATTCTAATAATTAATATTAGTGATTGAACAAACGGAAGCTATGTAGATGTGTCCTTTTAAATAACCCAAACAAACAATAATTCACTAATCCACTAATTGTGGAGCGCTCTGTTCTAGTGGTAGAGCTTTGTACCCAAGAGCGAAAAGTCTTGGATTCGATCCCCGCCATGACCATATGTGTTGTGTCCCTGAGCAATACCATTTATCTGCATTGGTTCTACCCTCAGACCTAGTACCCATGAATTAATCCAGAGCCGGAGTGATTAATATAAGTTCAGAGATATTTCGTTACATCGATGTAACATAAATAAGACTAAACTAATTCAAACAAATACTAAGTGCTAAAACAAATCATTCGGATGAATTAATGTTGAAACGACAATAAGCGATCAGATGTGTGCATTTTGTATCATAAATTAGGCAGAGGAGCGGTTTTTCCTGGGCACCATTTGACTCTACACTATGGAGGCACAAATCATATGTTGTAATTTTTTAACCAAGCGTCGAAAATGATAAGCGTCGAAAATGATCAAGACAATACATGCTAAGTTGTAATTGCGTGTCATTCGTCGAATCGAGGTTCTCGAAAGTCGTTGAACTTGATATTCCTGATGTTTTGTAAAGGCATTCTATCACAGACATCTAAAACAGGCATTCAGTCACGGTCATCTAAAACAGGCATTTAATCACAGTCATCTAAAAACAGGCATTTAATCAAGGTCCGCTAAAACAGGCATTCAATCACGGTCATATAAAACAGGCATTAAATGACAGTCATCTAAAACAGTCATCCAATCACGGTCATCTAAAACAGGCATTCAATCACGGTCATATAAAACAGGCATTCAATCACAGTCTTCTAAAACAGGCATTTAAGCAAGGTCAGCTAAAACAGGCATTCAATCACGGTCATCTAAAACAGGCATGCAATCACAGTCATCTAAAACAAGCATCCAATCACGGTCATCTAAAACAGGCATTCAATCACGGTCATCTAAAACAGGCATTCAATCACAGTCATCTAAAACAGGCATTTAAGCAAGGTCAGCTAAAACAGGCATTCAATCACGGTCATATAAAACAGGCATTCAATGACAGTCATCTAAAACAGGCATCCAATCACGGTCATCTAAAACAGGCATTCAATCACGGTCATATAAAACAGGCATTCAATCACAGTCTTCTAAAACAGGCATTTAAGCAAGGTCAGCTAAAACAGGCATTCAATCACGGTCATCTAAAACAGGCATGCAATCACAGTCATCTAAAACAAGCATCCAATCACGGTCATCTAAAACAGGCATTCAATCACGGTCATCTAAAACAGGCATTCAATCACAGTCATCTAAAACAGGCATTTAAGCAAGGTCAGCTAAAACAGGCATTCAATCACGGTCATATAAAACAGGCATTCAATGACAGTCATCTAAAACAGGCATTCAATCACGGTCATCTAAAACAGGCATTCAATCACGGTCATCTAAAACAGGCATTCAATCACGGTCATCTAAAACAGGCATTCAATGACAGTCATCTAAACAGGCATTCAATCACGGTCATCCAATGCAGGCATTCAAAAAGCAACAATTACATGGATACATAGACGCAAAGTATGCAAAACAAGAAACATAAAAGGGTTGACAATAGGGGACCTCCCTTTTTGCCACTGACCGTTCCAAGCAGGTAGCCCTATTGTCAACCCTTTTTGTGTGTGTGATGTTTTATTTTGCCTTTTATTCATCTTTAAAGTTGTTAGTTGTGTGTGTGTGTGTTTGACTGTCGTCCTTGAATGCTACTTTTCCTATTTCGATTTTTATAGATATTTTAGAACGTTTAGTGGCATAACGGTCACTGGTGGTTTAAACCAGATTCTAGGTTGCACCAAACTACATTCTTACATATTGTCACCTAAATTAAACGATACAGTGTAAATAAATAAATCACGGCCAGGATATATGCTCTAAAAAGTAGGCAGCATTATTAGGCTCTTTAAGTACAACACACAGATGAGCATGCATATATAAATATAAAAAGGCCTAGGAAGCCAAAAGTAAGTACTCAATGACTTCTATGACAATACTGAAGATAAACGATACATATACCATCCTTTAGGATTTTCCTATAAGTCACAATAGGGTTTGTCACACTTTGTCGGGTCATCGCACAGTCAAAATGAGAAGTATAAAACTGCTTTGCGACAAGAGGTACACAGGTAGAACCAATGGGTATACCGACGATTTAGTTATAAACAATATCCAGTATTATAATAATAAATGAAACAAACTTCATAGCAAGCATAGTGTAATTCCCGTTGGTAAAACATGCGCGTACTTTTGTACAGTTTAAAACTGTTGTCTCTCTTGCAACGTTGTTTTTCAATTAGCTTTTCTTTGACTAAATTGTATGACAAGGGCCCGTATTCATAAAAATACAAATAAATATAACATGAATTGCAGCTATCACAGAACACAGTAAACCCAAAACACGTAAACAATGACAAACAAGAATGGCAATGCTAATTAGGAATAAAGGCATATGACGTCACAGACACAACAAGGGTTGACAATAGGGCTACCGCCTTGGAAAAGTCAGTGGCAATAAAAGGCTGCTGAGGGTTTAAACCAGGTTCACCAAACCTCACACTTACCCTACTGTCATCCCAATACTAGACAGATTATCTAACCAACAAGGCAGCATTAGTAGGCAATATAAGTAAAACATAGATGCTCGTGTATATAGAAATGCAAAAAGCAATAGTCTAGAAAGCCACATAGAAAGTTCTCAATGACTAGGTAGAATCAAGCGAAGCAAGAGAATACACCCTTGAGGGCAAGACAATACAATATTGCGGACAAACATCAAACATCACCGTCCTTTTGGGCTTTAGGTAGACGTGATCATAGGGTTCACAGCCTGTCCGGTCATCGCACAATTAAAGAGGAAAGCATAGTGGCCAACTGTAAATTGGTCCACCACCAAGCATGCAGTGCGTTGCAAAATGACAGTGACATAACCTCTTTCGATAAACCTTTTAACAAGTCCAACAAAGAGAGTATGAAAGTGATCATGAACAAAGGATCTTACGAAGTTTGTAAATCACATCACCACAGAAGTCAGGCTGTGATAGTCCTTGCAGCTGAAGAGTTCTTAAATTACTTTTATATTTGGAAGGAAGATCAGAGTTACGATAATAAAATGTTGCAAAGGTTTTATGAAATTTATGGTAACGGTAGCCCTGATGGAGTAGCTTTTTAGTTATACAAATATTACGAATATTAAAGTCCTCAACTCGAGTACAAGCTCTAGAAAAAAGAATAAGTTGAGACACATACACCTCATAAGATATAGCACGGGGAACATCCCCATCTAACTGGGGATAGTTAACAATATTAAAATTAAAATAAATTTTCGTGCCATCATTTTGCTAATTATTTCACCATTTTCAGTAGAGAGATATAAATCGAGAAAGGAAGCGTTAGTATCAGAAATATTAGCTTTGTTAAGTTGAAGTTATTTAAAATATATTTTATTAACCATTGTAAAAAGTAAAGGGTTGCCAATGTTCAATATGTCATCCAAATATCGAGAGGTGCCATTAAAGGGTTCACTAACATCTGTCTGTGTATCTGTTGAAAGACTCAATATGAAATCTCTGTCATAGCAATATAAAAACAAATCTGAGACAAAGGGTGCACATTTTGTACCCATAGGTATACCATCAATTTGTCATACCGGACGAAAATATTATCTATTAGAAACTTATTTAATTTTTGGGGATTGTCTTCATAAATGTCAACATTTATTTTGTTTACATAATTTGCATTATCCTATTAACATCGTAGGGAAAGTACAAACCATCTATTTTAAGCATTACGTGGTCCCGCATTAATTCCATTAAGCGATGGAATAGCTTAAATTAGCAGAAGTTTATAACTGATATTTCGACAATAAAACATGTTTAGTTTAAAAACAGTTTGTACTGAAATAAATGCGCTAACCTGTTTACAATTAACTATTAAATGTTCTAATTTTACATTATGCAAATGTTTTAAGCTGAACTTAAGGTTTTATTTCATACCCCAGCCACCCCGTTTTCGCTTCTTGGAGAAGGGGTTGGATAAGGTATGAAAGTTAATACTCAGACCGCGTAATGATAAATATGTAGCTGTAGGTCTTATTTATCCGTAACATTAAGAAAAACGTCTTAAATCGATAGAAAAAAGGTGTTTACAAAACTGATACAATTTGACTTAAGTTAATATATTGCTAAGAAGCTTTACGAAGACGGACGAAGGTTGTGTACACAAAAAGAGTATGCACGGAGAAATGTGACAAACGTATGAATGAACATTGATGTGCATTACAAGCATGTCTCGAGACTTTAAAGTATATAACTAACATATTTTCAGAATCCAAACTCTATAGAAACGGCTTTAACCAGCCAGAAGAAACTCCTAAACTGGAGATTAAAATTAAGAGCAACTAATAATTCATATTACGTATATATAATCGCGGGTATTTAAAATACCCGTGAATAAACCTATACTTTTAATCATCACATATACATTATTTTATAACATAAACACCTGGATAGGTATTAGATAACCGATTTTGTAGTGTAATATTGCCGTTATTTGGCGGGTAATGCCTTTAAATCGACAACCATACATTAATGACAATCTTTATCAGCTTTATTACAAAATGAATACTTTCTGCGTGGTATATGACGGCAGTAAAGTTAAGCGTACGACATACAATAGCAATGCAGTTCAGTTTATCCAGTACGTAACCAGGAGTTTTTTTTTCTCTTTAAAGTTAAATCAACATATCGAACGAAACGAATTAAATTACTATACACATATATCACACACATACTGCCATGTTATCTTGAATTATTTAACGGTTGGTATTGTAACTGGCATTACAATGCTATCTTTAATAATCAATATTTCAACGTTTGCATTAGGGAATACATGATCGTCTTTCCTCGCATACATTTCCATAGACATGCTTTAAAAGCTATTCACTCAATTACAGCTGTATTCCTATTATTAATTGAATTTTCTAATAACAAATAGGCGAACAATTGCGCAATTATATGTAGTATCACTATGTAAAAGGTGATATAAATATATAATAACCCAATGAGCGTCACGGTGGTAATTTGCTTTGTAACAAATATCCCAATCCAGCTCTTATCCCAAACGTCCGCTTGCCGACACTTATGCTAGAAGTTCTCCCTGAATCTGTATGGAAGGAATAAAAAACTGCAGAAGTATATCTTAGTGTAACACTTCTGCTAGGGAATATTTCACAATGCGAGTTATAGTGATAACAAACTGGGTGTGTTGTTTTATAT
Source organism: Cyrtodaria siliqua (assembly GCA_037043455.1). Taxonomy (NCBI): domain Eukaryota; kingdom Metazoa; phylum Mollusca; class Bivalvia; order Adapedonta; family Hiatellidae; genus Cyrtodaria; species Cyrtodaria siliqua. The sequence goes on from JAWPHD010002457.1 coordinate 222,117, forward strand.
TAACAGTTTTGCTACAGAATAGCCATGCCTTCACTTCTGAACAATTCAAAATCACGCATTCCAAAAAGTGTTCTTCAACAGAGACGATGTTTCGAATTTTGTACGAAAAGTCGTTGAGCGAGTGTGTGTTTGAATGCGATATACGACCAAAGTGTGCCGCCATTAACTACAGAAAACGACGTCTTCAATGTGAACTACTACTAGGGGGTAATTCAACTTCATTCGTACCAAATTCGGACAAAACTGGACCATGCGTTTATATTGATAAGCGAAATATTTCCTTAAACGCCGTAAGTAATTTTATATCAATAAGTGAACGTTACGTTAATACTATTGTAACATATGCAAACTATAAGAAATTACAACATTAGATGTTCTCTCCATAAACGCAACTTGTAAATTTCCGCTATATGATTTATATACTGCACACTTAGTTCAATCGTTGTATTCCAGAGAAAGCCAAATTGTTTCATATAGAAAGGATTGCATATAGTTAGAGAAAAGACAAACTGTGTTGTTGTAGACCTTTTAATCACAGTACACTTTGTAACACAAAAATCATAAATGTTGCGCTTTGATAATTTGGGCAATTTCAGTACTGTATTTAATGTAAAGAGATTGCAAAAGTGTACATCCACAGTTGAAGGGATAACATTTGGTGTGGTATATGTGTTTTTTTCCCAAAGGATAGGACTAATGTAGCCATGTGCAATTCGAGTAACATTATTTAATTTACTTATTTTTGGTGCAATGCGGACCCACGGTGCCGTGGTGTTTGGATGTTTCCATGTATAAAAAAAATTAAAAATAGGACAACAAATCAATTTACATATTTAAGTATGTAAATTATTATTTACATACTTAAATATTGGATTATTATTATATTTTTGACATACTGTTGCACTCTAAATTATGATATAAAGAAATGTTATGTTAACCGTATTCCTTAAGAAAATAAGCAAAATCATGATTTGTTAAATTAGTTATGATCAAATGTTCCAAAGCGGGGAAGCGAATCTGGGCCACAGTAAGAGGGTGTAAGCCTCAAATGCATGACGCATACAATAGATGTTATAAGTATGTGATCATTACTGGAAACGTGTCGTTCGACGCAATTCATATTAGTATGAGACTACCCTTATTGCCTAAACTAATTCTGACCCTAAAACGACTGCCCGAAAGCGAATTTTTAGTTAATGACCGTAACCCTTGTCACTTGTGTACTGTTTGTTAGCTACCGAGGACAAGAGAAATCCATCCTCGATATTTTAGGTCTACTTTCGGAAATAAAAATGAAAACATGTATCAATATATTAAAAAGAGATTCATAATAGATGGGTGAGGTGTTTTGTTCCTGAACATTTTTAAACAGACATCAATTGGATTCTATAGCCTCCTCCCCCATCAAGATCGCGCTAATGCTGTCATCCGCATTGATAATAGTATGTTCGGTCCTCTACATACCGGTTTACTTGTCATAAAATGCATCCAGTTGAAAACGAAAATATAACAGTTTAAAACTATGTGTGATAGGGTGATAACACACTATTATCTTTCAATATCCATTAACAAATTTCAAAAGTGGTTTCATAGTAAAATTATCACCGCAAATAGGTCACATCATGTCTGGTACAACAAACAAAGATGGCGGTATACCAGTTTATAGGTATAAATCATCTGGCGTGTGTTCATGTTAGCACCGGAATGTTGATCAAATTGGAGAACATGTGCCCCGATTTATTACAAAGCAAGATGGACATCAAAAAAGCAAATTTGATAAATTTTGAGACATGCATTCTATTTGTTTCTGAAAAAGAGAAAATAATGAGAAAAAAATAGGAGGTATTTGTTTTGTTCCTTTTAAAATGCAAAATATTTCATGATTTTGATGTTTTCCTATTGTGACACATAGCGGCAATACATTGCATCATGGGAATGGGATTTTTACAAAATACCCCGGTTTTAAGCGACCACCGGCAAACAGTTGAATCACCTAACTTCGAAAAAGCTGTTTAGCTTGCTTCGTAACTAGTGAAATTTGAAGTTTAAACTCAAAATAAACCTAAATTATTGCTGCAATATATTATGTTACGTCCTGGTATATACAAAGGACGAGTTCTCTTTAAGCACTTCCGTGGGCGGGATAATACAGGCAATGCGTCGAATACGGTCTCGTCTCTCACCACTGCGAGTCCGAATTCCACTGGGAGCTCGACTTGTCATGTGTCAATTCATACGGATGGCAGGAGGTATTGGGTGATCTGCCTCAAACACAAGATAATATACCATCATATATGGCCTAACATGTGCTAAAATGATGTAAACCTCCATTAACGATGTTATCTTTTAAACAATGGAATATTTCGTTATTTTAGTCAGAGCACTGCGGAAATAATTGCACGAGTGGCGAAGTTTGTGACACAGACTCGGGGCAATGCATTATACTAGGTAAGATCTTGTATAGTGACATATAATAAATTACAACTGATCCCCTAAAAGAGATATAACGTTGCATACACTAATGTGTGAAATATATGAATATGATACATATTTTTGTAATTTGTCTTCTTTTATTTTCCTTTTTTAAAATTCTAATTCTTCTTCCTTTTCTTATCCATGGATTACTAATAAAATGTACCTAATCCAGCTTGACTGCTCATGTTCGTGTAAAATACATCAGTCATAGCTATTTGCAGTTTAAAACTTTACAAAAATAAACACTGTGTACTATGGTGTCTCATACAGGGAACGCCTGCACTCCTTTAGACCGGACGAATGTATGGATACATAACAACTGTACTGTATAATGTCTACTTGGTATTCATTCGCTATGGATCTTAGTTATTGGAGTTAGTATAATCTCTACTTGGTATTCATTCGCTAGGTATCTTGGTTACTTGGAGTTAGTACAGTGTCTACTTGGTATTCATTCGCTAAGCATTTTGGTTACCTTGAGTTAGTTTAATGTCTACTTGGTATTCATTCGCTATGTATCTTGGTTACATGTAGTTAGTATAATGTCTACTTGGTATTCATTCGCTATGCATCTTGGTTACTTGGAGTTAGTATAATGTCTACTTGGTATTCATTCGCTATGTATCTTGGTTACCTGGAGTTAGTATAATGTCTACTTGGTATTCATTCGTTATGTATCTTGGTTACTTGGAGTTAGTATAATGTCTACTTGGTATTCATTCGCTATGTATCTTGGTTACCTGGAGTTAGTATAATGTCTACTTGGTATTCATTCGCTATGCATCTTGGTTACCTGGAGTTAGTATAATGTCTACTTGGTATACATTCGCTATGCATCTTGGTTACCTGGAGTTAGTATAATGTCTACTTGGTATTCATTCGCTATGTATCTTGGTTACCTGGAGTTAGTATAATGTCTACTTGGTATTCATTCGCTATGCATCTTGGTTACTTGGAGTTAGTATAATGTCTACTTGGTATTCATTTGCTATGTATCTTGGTTACTTGGAGTTAGTATAATGTCTACTTGGTATTCATTCGCTATGCATCTTGGTTACCTGGAGTTAGTATAATGTCTACTTGGTATTCATTCGCTATGCATCTTGGTTACCTGGAGTAGGTACAGTGTCTAATTGGTATTCATTCTCTGTGTATATTGGTTATCTGGAGTTAGTGTAATGTCTACCTGATATTCACTCGCTATGTATCTTGGTTATCTGGAGTTACATGTAGTACAGTGTCTAATTGGTATTCATTCGCTATATATCTTGGTTACATGGAGTTAGTATAATGTCTACTTGGTATTCTTTCACTATGCATCATGGTTACCTGGAGTTAGTATAATGTATACTTGGTATTCATTCGTTATGTATCTTGGTTAACTGAAGTTAGTATAATGTCTGCCTGGTATTAATTCGATACATGTATGTATATTGCTTCACTGAAGTTAGTATAATGTCTGCTTGGTATTCATTCATTATGTATCTTGGTTACCTGGAGTTAGTATAATGTCTACCTGGTATTCATTCTCTATGTATCTTTGTATCTATGTATCTTAGTTACATGGAGTAAGTATAATATCTGCTTGGTATTCATTCGCCATGACCTTGGTTACCTGGAGTTAGTGTAATGCCTACTTGGTATTCGTTCGCTCTGTATCCTGGTTATTTAGAGTTAGTATTATGTCTACTTGATATTCAGTCGCTATGTATCTTGGACACCTGGAGTTGGTGTAGTGTCTATTTGGTATTCATTCGATACCTGGAGTTCGTAAAGTGTCTACATTGTATTAATTTGCTACGTATCTTGGTTACCTGGAGTTAGTATAATGTCTACATGGTATTCATTCGCTAAATAACTTGTTTACCTGGAGTTAGTATAATGTTTACTTGGTATTTATTCGCTACGTATCTTGGTTACATGGAGTTAGTATAATGTCTACTTGGAATTCATTCGTTATGCATCTTGGTTACATGGAGCGAGTATAGTGTCTACTTGGTATTCATTCGCTACGTATCTCGGTTACCTGGTGTTAGTATATAGTCTACCTGGCATTCATGTGACATGTATCTGGGCTTCCTGAATTTAGTATAAAGTCTACCTGGTGTTCATTAGCTATGTATTTTGGTTACCTGGAGTTAGTATAATGTATACTTGGTATTCATTCGCTATGCATTTTGGTTACCTGGAGTTAGTATAGTGTCCACTTGGTATTCATTCGCTATGTATCTTGGTTACCAGGAGTTACTATAATGTCTACTTGGTATTCTTTCGCTACGTATCTTGGTTAACTGGCGTTTGTATAATCTCTACTTGGTATTTATTCGCTATGTTGGTTACATGGAGTTAGTATAATGTTTACTTGGTATTTATTCGCTACGTATCTTGGTTACATGGAGTTAGTATAATGTCTACTTGGAATTCATTCGTTATGCATCTTGGTTACCTGGAGCGAGTATAGTGTCTGCTTGGTATTCATTCCCTCTGTATATAGGTTACCTGGAATTAGTATAATGTCTACTTTGTATTCATTAGCTATGCATCTTGATTACCATGAGTTAGTACAATGTTTACTTGGTATTCATTCGCTACGTATCTCGGTTACCTGGTGTTAGTATATAGTCTACCTGGCATTCATGTGACATGTATCTGGGCTTCCTGGATTTAGTATAAAGTCTGCCTGGCATTCATTCGCTATGTATTTTGGTTACCTGGAGTTAGTATAATGTCTACTTGGTATTCATTCGCTATGCATTTTGGTTACCTGGAGTTAGTATAGTGTCCACTTGGTATTCATTCGCTATGTATCTTGGTTACCAGGAGTTACTATAATGTCTACTTGGTATTCTTTCGCTACGTATCTTGGTTAACTGGCGTTTGTATAATCTATACTTGGTATTTATTCGCTATCTTGGTTACATGGAGTTAGTATAATGTATATATTTGCCATGTATTTGGGTTATCTGGAGTTAAAATAAAGTCTACCTGGTATTTATTCGCTATGTATTTTGTTTACATGGAGTAAGTATTATTTTTACTTAATTTTAATTCGCTATGTATCTTGGTTACCTGGAGTTAATATTACGTGTACTTGGTATTCAGTTGCAATGCAACTTGGTTATCTGGAGTTAGTATTATATCTACTTGGCATTCATTCGCTTTGTATAATAGTTACCTGGAGTTAGTATAATGTCTACTTGGTATTCATTCGCCAAGTATCTTGGTTATCCGGAGCTAGTATAGTGGCTACTTGGTATTCATTCGCTATGCATCTTCTTCATCTGGAATTAGTATAACGTCTTCTTGCTATTCATTTTCTATGAATCTTGGTTACAAGGAGTTAGTACAATGTATATTTGGTATCCATTCGCTATTTATCTTGGTTACAAGGAGTTAGTATAATGTCTACTTGTTATAAGTTAGATATGTATCTTGTTTACCTGGAGTTAGTATAACGCCTACTTGGTATTCATTCGCTATGTATATTGGTTACAAGGCGTTAGTATAATGTCGACTTGGTATTCATTCGTTATGTATCTTGGTTACATGGAGGTACTATAATGTCTACTTGATATTCATTTCTCATGTATATGGGTTTCCTGAAGTTAGTATAAAATCTACTTGGTATTCATTCGCTATATATTTTGGTTACCTCCAGTTAGTATTATGTCTACTTGGTATCCATTCGCTATGTATTTTGGTTACCTGGAGTTAGTACAGTGTCTACTTGGTCTTCATTTGTCATCAATCTTGGTTATTTGGAGTTAGTTTTATGTCTACTTGCCATTCATTCGCTATGTACATTGGTTACCTGGAGTTAGTATAATGTCTATTTGTTATTCATTCGCTATGTATCTGGGTTACATGGAGTTAGTATAATGTAGTATAATGTCTACTTGGTATTCATTTGCTATGTATCTTGGTTATCTGGATTTAGTATTATGTTTACTTTGCATTCATTCGCTATGCATTTTAGTATAAATTGTATTGTAGATTGTATACCCAGAGTTACTATAATGTCTACTATGCATCTGGCTTACCTGTAGTTAGTATAATGTAGTATAATGTATACTTGGTATTCATTCGCAATGTATATTCGTTACCTTGAGTTAGTGTAGTGTCTACTTGGTATCAATCGCTATGCATTTTGGTTACCTGGAGTTTATGTAATATCTAATTGGTATTCAATCGTTATACGAGGGTCATTCAATAAGTTCTGTCACTAACGCGTTTTAACAATTATGTGCTAATTGTGAGTGTTGATGTTTGATACCAAATGAAACAGAGTTTCAATACCATACCATTGATGGTAAAATAAATGCTGTATCTTTTGTGTGACGAAGGTTATGGAACTTTTAATACATATCACTTATACACACTGAGTCATTTTCATCCTGAGTTTTTTCAGGTATGTAAATTGTTACTTTTTTTAAATGCCTGTTTCTCTTTAAGTACTTGTCGAAGACCTTTGACATTTCTCTTACATTACCAGTTATATCTGTGCATTACAAGATTTAGAATTTAAGCATGGTAGATGAAACGGCATTGTCTTAAAAATTAACATTTTAACCTAAGGTGTAAAATGAATTTAATGATAAATGGACATTAAATGGAAGTGCAGTCTTCTGAAATAGCGTTTTTGGATGATCAATATTTTCACTAAACATTGTACACAATTCTACAATAATGTGTTGAATATGAAGTTTAAACACTGAACGACTAGGAATTATAAGAAAAATATGAAAACATATTAATACTATGAGAATAATTACGACATTTAAAAGATATTATAACATTTCCGTAAAAAAAATGAAGAAAATCAGTGTTATTTCTGCTAAAATTAAGGGATATGCATTCACTCATATCTGGTTTTCAGCAAGACCTTTCCGAATTTCCGACAATCATTTTCAAGGATTATGGGCGAATAACAACAGATGGAGTACAAGAAAATGTTAAAGCATAGAATTATTCAAATAATTTTAACAACGTTTTGTAACAAGGACATTATCAGAGATGTCAATATCCAAAAGGTGTGGTAGGGGGAGGTAATTCAGGGGTATAAATAACCGGATTTTTTTCATTTTTGTTGTGGAATTTAAGAGAGCGAACCCAGTAGTACTATACATACACTACTTTATCTCAATGTAATACCCAGTTCAAAGGATATATGCCTAGTGACAGAACTTTTTGAAGCATCCTCGTATCTTTGTTACCTGGAGTTAGTTTAATGTCTGTTTGATATTAATTAGCTAAGTATCTTGGTTACTTATAGTTAGTATTATGTCTACTTGTTATTCATTCGCTTTTTATCTTGGTTACATGGAGTTAGTATAATGTCTTCTTGGTATTAATTCGCTATGCATCTTGGTTACCTTGAGTTAGTACATTATAATATCTACTTGGTATTCATTCGTTACGTATCTTCGTTACCTGCAGTTATTAAAGTGTCTATTTGGTATTCATTCGCAATGTATTTTGCCTACCTGGAGTTAGAATTATGTATACTTGGTATATATTCGCTATGTATCTTGGTTAGCTGGAGTTACTATAATGTCTACTTGGTATTCTTTCGTTATGTATCTTGGTTACTTTGAGTTAGTATAGTGTCTACTTGGTATTCATTCGCTAAGCATCTTGGTTACTTTGAGTTAGTATAATGTCTACTTGGTATTCATTAGCTACGTATCTTGATTACCTGGAGTTAGTATAATGTCTACTTGGTATTCATTTGGTATGTGTATGGCTTACCTGGAGTTAGTATAAAGTCTACCTCGTATTTATTCGCCATCTATTTTGGTTATTTTGAGTTAGTATAATGTCTACCTGGTATTCATTCGCCATGCATCTTGGTTACCTTGAGTTAGTATAATGTCTACTTGGTATTCATTTGGTATGTATCTGGGAAACCTGGAGTTAGTATAAAGTCTACCTGGTATTTATTCGCTATGTATTTTGGTTTCCTGAAGTCAGTATTATGTCTACTTGGTATTCATTCGCTATGTATCTCGGTTACCTGGAGTTGGTATAATGTCTACTTGGTATTCATTCGCTACGTATCTTGATTATCTGGAGTTAGTATAGTGTCTACTTGGTATTCATTTGGTATGTATCTGGGAAACCTGGAGTTAGTATAAAGTCTACCTGGTATTTATTCGCTATGTATTTTGGTTTCCTGAAGTCAGTATTATGTCTACTTGGTATTCATTCGCTATGTATCTCGGTTACCTGGAGTTGGTATAATGTCTACTTGGTATTCATTTGTCATGTATCTTTGTTATCTGAAGTTAGTATTATGTCTACTTCGCATTCATTCGCTCTGTATATAGGCTACCTGGAGTTAATATAATGTCTAATTGGTATTCATTCTCTATGTATCTGGGATACCTGGAGTTAGTATAATGTAGTATAATGTCTACTTGGTATTCATTCGCTCTGTATCTTGGTTACCTGGAGTTAGTATAGTGTCTTCTTGGTATTCATTCGCTATGCATTTTAGTTACATTGAGTTATTATAATGCCTACTTGGTATTCATTCGCTATTTGTTTTGGTTACATGGAGTTATTATAATGTCTATTTGGTATTCATTCGTTATATCTTGGTTACCTGGAGTTAGTTTAATGTTTGCTTGGTATACATTAGCTACGTATCTTGGTTATCTATAGTTATTATTATGTCTACATGATATTCATTCGTTATGTATCTTGCTTACCTGGCGTTATAATTATGTCTATTTGGTATACATTTGCTACGTATATTGGTTACCTGTAGTTAGTATTATGTCCTCTTGGTATTCATTCGCTATGCATTATAGTTACATTTTAGTTAGTATTATGCCTACATGGCATTGATTCGCTATGTATTTTTGTTACATGGAGTTAGTATAATGTCTACTTGGTATTCATTCGCTATGTATCTTGTTTACATGGAGTTAGTATAAGTCTACTTGGTATTAAATTGCTATGTATCGTGGTTACATGAAGTTAGTATAATATATACCTGGTATTCATTCGCTATGTATCTTGTTTACAAAGAGTCAGTAAAATGTATACGTGATATTCATTTGCAATGTATCTTGGTTAGATAGTCTACCAGGTATTCAATCGCTACCTGGAGTGTCTACTTAGTTTTTCTTCGCTATGCATCTTGGTTACATGGAGTTAGAATATTAGAATAGTGTCTTCTTGGTATTGATTTTCTACCTGGAGTGTCTACTTAGTTTTTCTTCGCTATGTATTTTGGTTTCCTGGAGTTAGTTTAATGTCTCCTTGGTATTAATTCGCTATGCATCTTGATTACCTGGAGTTTGTGTATTGTCTAGTTGGTTTTCATTCGCTATGTATCTTGGTTACCTGGAGTTAGATTCATGTCTGATTGGTATATATTAGCTAAGTATCTTGGTTACCTATAGTTAGTATTATGTCTACTTGGTATTCAGTCGCTATGTATTTTGGTTACCTGGCGTTAGTATTATGGCTACTTGGTATTAATTTCCATGTATTTTGGTTACCTGGAGTTTGTATAATGTCTATTTGGTATTCATTCACTATGTATCTTGGTTACCTGAAGTTGGTATAGTGTCTACTTGGCAGTCATTTACCATGTTTCTGGAGTTAGTATAAAGTCTACCTGGTATTCATTCGCTCTGTATTTTGGTTACATTGAGTTAGTACTATATATACCTGGTATTCATTCTCTATGTTTTTTGGTTACCTTGGTTTATATTATGTCTACTCGGTATTCATTCGCTATATATCGTGTTTACCTGGAGTTAGTATAATGACTACTTGGTATTCATTCTCTATGTAACTTGGTTACCTGGAGTTAGTATAATGTCTACTTGGTTTTCATTCGCTATGCATCTTGGTTACCTGGAGTTAGTATTATGGCTACTTGATATACATTTGTCATGTATCTGGGTTTCATGGAGTTAATATAAAGTCTACTTGGTATTCATTCGCTATATATTTTGGTTACCTCCAGTTAGATTTATGTCTACTTGGTATTCAGTCGCTATGTATTTTGGTTACCTGAATTTAGTATAGTGTCTACTCGGTCTTCATTTGCCATGTATCTGGGTTACCTGGAGTTAATATAAATTATACCTGGTATTCATTCGCTATGTATTTTGGTTACCTGGAGTTAGTATAATGTCTACTTGGTATTCATTCGCTATGCATCTTGGTTTCATGAAGTTACTTATTATGTCTACTTGTCATTCATTTGCAATATGTATTGGCTACGTGGGATCAGTATAATGTCTACGCTATATGTATTGGCTAAATGCTATCAGTATAATATCTACGCAATATGTAGTGTCGACCTGTGATCAGTATAATGTCTACGCAATATGTATTTTCTACCTTGGATCAGTATAATGACTACGCAGTATGTATTGGCTACATGTGATCAGTATTCTGTCTACGCAATATGTATTCAATTTGGCTATCTGGATCATTATTATGTCTACTTGTCATTCATTTGCAATATGTATTGGCTACGTGGGATCAGTATAATGTCTACGCTATATGTATTGGCTAAATGCTATCAGTATAATATCTACGCAATATGTAGTGTCGACCTGTGATCAGTATAATGTCTACGCAATATGTATTTTCTACCTTGGATCAGTATAATAACTACGCAGTATGTATTGGCTACATGGGATCAGTATACTGTCTACTCAATATGTATTGGCTATCTGGATCATTATTATTTATACGCAATATGTATTTGCTGCCTGTGACCAGTATACTGTCTATGCAATATGTACTGGCTACCTGGGATCAGTATAATGTATGCTTTGTTCCCTTCGTCAACTTGGTTACTCTTTGCAATATATTGACTAAATGTGGCCAGGATATTGTCTACTTGGTTTTCTGCGTAATGCATTTGAATTCCTGGTGTATTTGTTTTACCAATCTTCTACACCGATCAACTTAAAATACAACTTAAGTAATTCCCATTGTCTTCAAATATAATGTGCAAGGTGAATTATCATGATCTGCCAACATTAACCGACAAAACACTGCGTATTTTCATAGTATGGGTGATTTTCCAAATTATCCAGACCGCCATGAAAAGCTTCGTTCTATTATACCTAATAGTTTAACACAGACGCTCAGATATGTACAATATATACAGATTACGCGTTTATTTAGCTGTAATTAAATTGACATCACTTAGTCTACTCGTTGTTACCCTTATTAAAGGAAAATCATTCACGAGATGGTAGACGTGTTGTTCTTTTCACGAACAAGCGTAAATACTATACGAGTGAGAAAAATAAAACCTACCAGCGAGTGAAGGATTTCCATATAATCGAACACTAAGCAGTTAAATAATCTATTTATTACATTTTAGATTCAGGATTTTAACCGAAATCTTTGACGTCATAACTCAACGTCACAATTAATTATTTTTGTGTTCGGTGTTAGTTATTAATATTTAGCGATTATAAATATTCTTTAACTGAGAAATCCCAATCTTTCACCGATAGAAATGTAATATAAATACATAGTAATGTGTACAATTATCACTATCGTTGCAGAATGCCACCCTCTCTCGCTAGAATATGGCAAGATATTGGGCAATATGTATAACGTTGGAGCCCGATTAAAGACCACGTGCGATGCTGGTTTCGTAGAGGTTGACAATAACATGTATACAACGTGTAACACATCTGGGCGGTGGGATCCTACCATCCGTTGTATGGAAGGTATTGTAGGAAAATATGTTTTAGTCATTGGTTTGTGTGTTGTTGTTGTTGTTGTTGTTGCTGCTGTTGATGTTGTTGCAGATGATGTTATAATCCTGGAGCAGTACAAATATGAATTCGAAAACATTTCAAATCGATAAATCCCGAGACGGATTTCAGATATTAAGTAATCCCCTATCCTCCCTATCATTGTGTTTGATATTATTCCCGTGTGTTAGATATTGGTTTCTGTCTAACCTCAAGGCCATACCCGGAGCTATAATTTAAACTTGGCAATTTTGCCACTTCCAGTTTTAAGCCGATAACCCCGTTGTCAACCTTTTCATGTGTTTTGTGTCGCATACTTTGCCTTTTTTATCCTTGAAATTGTTAGTTCTGTATGTGTATTTTGGATTGACGGTTTTCTGTGAATCATCATGTCCTGTTCGACTTTTATACCTACTTCTATTGTCAAAATAGTGGTGTTTGTTCTGTGTAACTTCCGTATAAATGTAAATATAAAAGTCGGAAGCTTTCACAGAACAGTGTGAATGGAAATGTTAATAAAGAATAGAGGCAAATGACGTCACAAACACAAACCAGATTGAAAAGGTTGCCTTGGAATGGTCAGTCGCAAAAAACGCCGCTGTGGGTTTAAACCAGGTTCTAGGCTGCACCATACCACACACTTACCCTAATGACATTCTAATAAAACGGGACAGTGTAAATAAAGAAATATCCGCCATGAACTATTCTCTATTACACTCTGTGGTGCCTCTGTTGTCAACCCTTGATGTGTGTAGTGTTGCATATGTTGCTGCTATATATCCTTGTAATTGTTGTTTGTTTTAATGCATGATTTGTTATTGACTTTGATGTGCGAATTCTAATATGATGTGTACATGCTACATTTTCTGTTTCAATTTTATACATACCTTTACTATTTTATTACATAATCATTTGACATCCTGCCTTTCCGCGTGTTGTAAATTATTGAGAAAACATTTGGTAGGGAAGGGACTATCTTTCCAGCTTGTAATAATGTCAGGGCTTTCTTTACAAACGCCCCTAATGGTATCTATAACATGTGGACTTGTGCCGATGTTTGTAGAGCGTTATATTTTCTTTCAGTTAACGTCTTTATTAGAATATAAACTTCAACAAATCTTTCATAAACATGATAAAGGGAAGTAGTATTACATGTAAAACTTAAAGAGTAACATTATGAAATCTTTATTAGATATGGTAAAACCGTTTACCGCCAGGTTGTTGTTATTCCTTTGGGTACTAACAGTTTGCCAATTGTCTCAGATTTGCTTTTATTCTGTTAGAAGAGATTTTATGCTGAGTGTGTCACCTGCTAGCCAGAGAGACATTATGGATGCGTTTAATAATACATCTCGGTATCTGGATGACATACTCAATATTTATAATCAGTTCTTTGCTCATATGATCACAAATATTTATCCACCAGAGCTCACGTTGAATAGCTCGCTATTGTTTGGATTCTATAACAGCATTCCTCGATCTTCATCTCTCGATTTCAAATGAATACATGCATACTAAAATCTGTGATAAGAGAGATGACTTTGAGCGATAAAGACATGAGGTTGTGTACACTTACAACAGTTTTAAGATAACCGGTGTGCCATGTTGCCCACTGACCGTTCCAAGTCGGTAACCCTGTCTTCACTTTTTCTTTTGTTTATTGGCTTTTTCATTGCATAGGTAATTTGCTCTTTGTAGTACAGTACGGATCTGCGTTGCGTTTGGGTGCTGTGATTTCTATAAGACAATGTTTCTCATTCATGTAACATAATTATTGGAATATTGAAAGGAGAAACTTGAAACACGACATATACGAACAATTGCAGTCTCGGTTTGACTTTTATATATTATCACGTCTTATGTCAAATTCACCAAGTCGGGAGCATAACATCTTGAAATCGAACCCTTTTCAAATCGATAAATTCCCGAGACGGATTTCAAACATGTGCGAATGCCTTACCGTTTTTGGTATTACTCCCGCGTACCAGATCAACTATATTGACAAAAAAATACAGCTATAGTTTATTTTTACCAATCAAAACTACCACATTGGAAGCCGGAACAAAATTCGATTCGTTGTGTTATAAGATTTCTTGAGTAGATATATACTGAACAAAATAAGAAACTTCCGCTGATGTTGATGCTGATTGTCTAGACGGCAAAACAGGAAAATATTACTGTAAATGTCGACGTGTTTCTACTTAAAATAAGCTTAGTAATTACTCTCTGTAAAGTTTGGTGCAAGTTTTTAAAAACTTAAAACAATTATAATGTCCAAGGTATTGCTTTAAAGCAGCTATCTCGAAAATTGTACAACATATCTACACCGTTTCTAAACCTACTGACGAAGAGAAGTATATATATATATATTTCTCCCTGACAAAGTCTCATTATAGCTGTGAGTGGATGAATGCTTAAATGTGACCCACTCATATGAGCTATAATTGTATGTATGTAATAACTGTATGCATCTATATGTTAACTGTGCCTCCAGATATTTTGAGAATCCAAACTCTATAAATATAGTAAGCATGGTAAGATACAACATAAAGACTTTAACCAGCCAGACCAAATCCAAATACTGGAACGTTGAATTAAGAGTTACCAACTCATATTTCATTTACAGTGTATTTTTAAGAAATAGTGACAAATCCTATTACTTTTAATTGGAACATATATACTATTATATGACTGGAACACCTCGATAAAATTGTGTAGTGTAATTGTGTCGTTATTTGGCGGGTTAGATTCTTTCAGAACGCGGCCTTTTTTGCCACTGACCGTTCCAAGGTGGTAGCCATATTGTCAACCATTTGTGTTTGTGATGCCTTATTTGGCCATTTATTCATCTTTAAATTTGTTCTTTGTTTCTTTGTGTGTTTGTGGTTGACTGTCGTCCTTGAATGCTGCTTTTCCTGTTCAATATATT
The DNA here is from genome assembly GCA_037043455.1 of Cyrtodaria siliqua. NCBI lineage: Eukaryota > Metazoa > Mollusca > Bivalvia > Adapedonta > Hiatellidae > Cyrtodaria > Cyrtodaria siliqua. Next base: position 237,264 of record JAWPHD010002457.1, read on the forward strand.
AATTCAGAGTCGCTAAACCATTTGTCTTTTCGTTGCGGTACAGGTATAAACAACATCAACAAAAGATATCGATTCCGGTAGGTTGTTTTATCATTTCGTCGTCAATACTGGACGGATTTAGATGAAATAAATCGCACACGCCTCTACTAAGCGCGCACATTCTCCGCCGCCGATAACAAAATGATTTCCCTTGTATTGTATTTGCAGGGGATAGGGAATGTGAATAGGTACCTGTAAATCACTGTTAGACATACACTTGAATGAGCAAATGGTGGTATTCATATGAAACCACCACATTAAAATATAAAAGCAGGTGTTTCATTAGTTGTATTTTTGTGTATTTTTCTTCTGAAAACAATGAACTAACAACACAATTTGTATTTAGTACAGGTTACTTGTTAATTTGCTTTTTTCTTCATAAAAGTTAAGTTTGATATATTATATACTGTTTTACCCTAGAAACTGTTCAATATACCAATGTTTTTCAGAAGTAGACAACTTTTACTCGGGCCTCAGTTTATATACCTGAGCTAATAATCGGTCATGTAGCATGTTAGAGGTAATAAGCAAGCTTTCCTTTTTTTCAATGGTAATTCAGCGTCGGAAAATAGTTCCTTAAAGCTAGTCCATATATCAATCAATTTCTTCTTGGTAGGCGTGTCTTTATTTGTAACTTCATGTTCACCAGCTCATGTCGAAATCGGGTATTTAAGCGAGCAACTATATCGCAGGAAATCATTTACTGTATATATATCGACCAGTCCACATCGTACCTATACAGTGGTAACAGTAATTTTTACAGTAAAATAAAGTTAGCCTCTTTCGGGGCTCGACCACACGACCTTCTGATTTAAAGTCCGGCGCTCTATCCACTGAACTACAACGCTACTTGAGAAATAGTATACTAACTACCATTTATTATGAGGCAAAATAACTTGATATATTTGAACGCAACTAAAAATGGATCAATAAATATATAGTCCATATTGTCGTACGTGTAAATTAACATTGCCTGGTGTAATACTGTATGTTATCAATATGGATCATTATTATGTCTACTTGTCATTCATTTGCAATATGTATTGGCTACGTGGGATCAGTATAATGTCTACGCTATATGTATTGGCTAAATGCTATCAGTATAATATCTACGCAATATGTAGTGTCGACCTGTGATCAGTATAATGTCTACGCAATATGTATTTTCTACCTTGGATCAGTATAATAACTACGCAGTATGTATTGGCTACATGGGATCAGTATACTGTCTACTCAATATGTATTGGCTATCTGGATCATTATTATTTATACGCAATATGTATTTGCTGCCTGTGACCAGTATACTGTCTATGCAATATGTACTGGCTACCTGGGATCAGTATAATGTATGCTTTGTTCCCTTCGTCAACTTGGTTACTCTTTGCAATATATTGACTAAATGTGGCCAGGATATTGTCTACTTGGTTTTCTGCGTAATGCATTTGAATTCCTGGTGTATTTGTTTTACCAATCTTCTACACCGATCAACTTAAAATACAACTTAAGTAATTCCCATTGTCTTCAAATATAATGTGCAAGGTGAATTATCATGATCTGCCAACATTAACCGACAAAACACTGCGTATTTTCATAGTATGGGTGATTTTCCAAATTATCCAGACCGCCATGAAAAGCTTCGTTCTATTATACCTAATAGTTTAACACAGACGCTCAGATATGTACAATATATACAGATTACGCGTTTATTTAGCTGTAATTAAATTGACATCACTTAGTCTACTCGTTGTTACCCTTATTAAAGGAAAATCATTCACGAGATGGTAGACGTGTTGTTCTTTTCACGAACAAGCGTAAATACTATACGAGTGAGAAAAATAAAACCTACCAGCGAGTGAAGGATTTCCATATAATCGAACACTAAGCAGTTAAATAATCTATTTATTACATTTTAGATTCAGGATTTTAACCGAAATCTTTGACGTCATAACTCAACGTCACAATTAATTATTTTTGTGTTCGGTGTTAGTTATTAATATTTAGCGATTATAAATATTCTTTAACTGAGAAATCCCAATCTTTCACCGATAGAAATGTAATATAAATACATAGTAATGTGTACAATTATCACTATCGTTGCAGAATGCCACCCTCTCTCGCTAGAATATGGCAAGATATTGGGCAATATGTATAACGTTGGAGCCCGATTAAAGACCACGTGCGATGCTGGTTTCGTAGAGGTTGACAATAACATGTATACAACGTGTAACACATCTGGGCGGTGGGATCCTACCATCCGTTGTATGGAAGGTATTGTAGGAAAATATGTTTTAGTCATTGGTTTGTGTGTTGTTGTTGTTGTTGTTGTTGCTGCTGTTGATGTTGTTGCAGATGATGTTATAATCCTGGAGCAGTACAAATATGAATTCGAAAACATTTCAAATCGATAAATCCCGAGACGGATTTCAGATATTAAGTAATCCCCTATCCTCCCTATCATTGTGTTTGATATTATTCCCGTGTGTTAGATATTGGTTTCTGTCTAACCTCAAGGCCATACCCGGAGCTATAATTTAAACTTGGCAATTTTGCCACTTCCAGTTTTAAGCCGATAACCCCGTTGTCAACCTTTTCATGTGTTTTGTGTCGCATACTTTGCCTTTTTTATCCTTGAAATTGTTAGTTCTGTATGTGTATTTTGGATTGACGGTTTTCTGTGAATCATCATGTCCTGTTCGACTTTTATACCTACTTCTATTGTCAAAATAGTGGTGTTTGTTCTGTGTAACTTCCGTATAAATGTAAATATAAAAGTCGGAAGCTTTCACAGAACAGTGTGAATGGAAATGTTAATAAAGAATAGAGGCAAATGACGTCACAAACACAAACCAGATTGAAAAGGTTGCCTTGGAATGGTCAGTCGCAAAAAACGCCGCTGTGGGTTTAAACCAGGTTCTAGGCTGCACCATACCACACACTTACCCTAATGACATTCTAATAAAACGGGACAGTGTAAATAAAGAAATATCCGCCATGAACTATTCTCTATTACACTCTGTGGTGCCTCTGTTGTCAACCCTTGATGTGTGTAGTGTTGCATATGTTGCTGCTATATATCCTTGTAATTGTTGTTTGTTTTAATGCATGATTTGTTATTGACTTTGATGTGCGAATTCTAATATGATGTGTACATGCTACATTTTCTGTTTCAATTTTATACATACCTTTACTATTTTATTACATAATCATTTGACATCCTGCCTTTCCGCGTGTTGTAAATTATTGAGAAAACATTTGGTAGGGAAGGGACTATCTTTCCAGCTTGTAATAATGTCAGGGCTTTCTTTACAAACGCCCCTAATGGTATCTATAACATGTGGACTTGTGCCGATGTTTGTAGAGCGTTATATTTTCTTTCAGTTAACGTCTTTATTAGAATATAAACTTCAACAAATCTTTCATAAACATGATAAAGGGAAGTAGTATTACATGTAAAACTTAAAGAGTAACATTATGAAATCTTTATTAGATATGGTAAAACCGTTTACCGCCAGGTTGTTGTTATTCCTTTGGGTACTAACAGTTTGCCAATTGTCTCAGATTTGCTTTTATTCTGTTAGAAGAGATTTTATGCTGAGTGTGTCACCTGCTAGCCAGAGAGACATTATGGATGCGTTTAATAATACATCTCGGTATCTGGATGACATACTCAATATTTATAATCAGTTCTTTGCTCATATGATCACAAATATTTATCCACCAGAGCTCACGTTGAATAGCTCGCTATTGTTTGGATTCTATAACAGCATTCCTCGATCTTCATCTCTCGATTTCAAATGAATACATGCATACTAAAATCTGTGATAAGAGAGATGACTTTGAGCGATAAAGACATGAGGTTGTGTACACTTACAACAGTTTTAAGATAACCGGTGTGCCATGTTGCCCACTGACCGTTCCAAGTCGGTAACCCTGTCTTCACTTTTTCTTTTGTTTATTGGCTTTTTCATTGCATAGGTAATTTGCTCTTTGTAGTACAGTACGGATCTGCGTTGCGTTTGGGTGCTGTGATTTCTATAAGACAATGTTTCTCATTCATGTAACATAATTATTGGAATATTGAAAGGAGAAACTTGAAACACGACATATACGAACAATTGCAGTCTCGGTTTGACTTTTATATATTATCACGTCTTATGTCAAATTCACCAAGTCGGGAGCATAACATCTTGAAATCGAACCCTTTTCAAATCGATAAATTCCCGAGACGGATTTCAAACATGTGCGAATGCCTTACCGTTTTTGGTATTACTCCCGCGTACCAGATCAACTATATTGACAAAAAAATACAGCTATAGTTTATTTTTACCAATCAAAACTACCACATTGGAAGCCGGAACAAAATTCGATTCGTTGTGTTATAAGATTTCTTGAGTAGATATATACTGAACAAAATAAGAAACTTCCGCTGATGTTGATGCTGATTGTCTAGACGGCAAAACAGGAAAATATTACTGTAAATGTCGACGTGTTTCTACTTAAAATAAGCTTAGTAATTACTCTCTGTAAAGTTTGGTGCAAGTTTTTAAAAACTTAAAACAATTATAATGTCCAAGGTATTGCTTTAAAGCAGCTATCTCGAAAATTGTACAACATATCTACACCGTTTCTAAACCTACTGACGAAGAGAAGTATATATATATATATTTCTCCCTGACAAAGTCTCATTATAGCTGTGAGTGGATGAATGCTTAAATGTGACCCACTCATATGAGCTATAATTGTATGTATGTAATAACTGTATGCATCTATATGTTAACTGTGCCTCCAGATATTTTGAGAATCCAAACTCTATAAATATAGTAAGCATGGTAAGATACAACATAAAGACTTTAACCAGCCAGACCAAATCCAAATACTGGAACGTTGAATTAAGAGTTACCAACTCATATTTCATTTACAGTGTATTTTTAAGAAATAGTGACAAATCCTATTACTTTTAATTGGAACATATATACTATTATATGACTGGAACACCTCGATAAAATTGTGTAGTGTAATTGTGTCGTTATTTGGCGGGTTAGATTCTTTCAGAACGCGGCCTTTTTTGCCACTGACCGTTCCAAGGTGGTAGCCATATTGTCAACCATTTGTGTTTGTGATGCCTTATTTGGCCATTTATTCATCTTTAAATTTGTTCTTTGTTTCTTTGTGTGTTTGTGGTTGACTGTCGTCCTTGAATGCTGCTTTTCCTGTTCAATATATTAATTCAGAGTCGCTAAACCATTTGTCTTTTCGTTGCGGTACAGGTATAAACAACATCAACAAAAGATATCGATTCCGGTAGGTTGTTTTATCATTTCGTCGTCAATACTGGACGGATTTAGATGAAATAAATCGCACACGCCTCTACTAAGCGCGCACATTCTCCGCCGCCGATAACAAAATGATTTCCCTTGTATTGTATTTGCAGGGGATAGGGAATGTGAATAGGTACCTGTAAATCACTGTTAGACATACACTTGAATGAGCAAATGGTGGTATTCATATGAAACCACCACATTAAAATATAAAAGCAGGTGTTTCATTAGTTGTATTTTTGTGTATTTTTCTTCTGAAAACAATGAACTAACAACACAATTTGTATTTAGTACAGGTTACTTGTTAATTTGCTTTTTTCTTCATAAAAGTTAAGTTTGATATATTATATACTGTTTTACCCTAGAAACTGTTCAATATACCAATGTTTTTCAGAAGTAGACAACTTTTACTCGGGCCTCAGTTTATATACCTGAGCTAATAATCGGTCATGTAGCATGTTAGAGGTAATAAGCAAGCTTTCCTTTTTTTCAATGGTAATTCAGCGTCGGAAAATAGTTCCTTAAAGCTAGTCCATATATCAATCAATTTCTTCTTGGTAGGCGTGTCTTTATTTGTAACTTCATGTTCACCAGCTCATGTCGAAATCGGGTATTTAAGCGAGCAACTATATCGCAGGAAATCATTTACTGTATATATATCGACCAGTCCACATCGTACCTATACAGTGGTAACAGTAATTTTTACAGTAAAATAAAGTTAGCCTCTTTCGGGGCTCGACCACACGACCTTCTGATTTAAAGTCCGGCGCTCTATCCACTGAACTACAACGCTACTTGAGAAATAGTATACTAACTACCATTTATTATGAGGCAAAATAACTTGATATATTTGAACGCAACTAAAAATGGATCAATAAATATATAGTCCATATTGTCGTACGTGTAAATTAACATTGCCTGGTGTAATACTGTATGTTATCAATATGAAACTAATACTTCGCCTCAAATCAACCATAGCGTGACTTTTTTTTTAGAGTTTGATGAGTTTGTGTGCGCGCGCTTGTTATTACGTATGCCTCTTTAGTGTTAAAAATGCTAGAACATACCAATAAATAGCAGTGGTCTAGTGGTTCAGCTTATATCTTTTAAAACTTACAAGTGCAAGGCTGTAGTTCAAATCCCGTTCCGGGCAAGTACTTGTTTATCAAATATATTCTGGAGCCGTATATTTATCGATAGGTCGGTACCCCTGTCGTCACCATTTGTGGTGTTGTGTATTGTCCTTTTCATTATTTAATTTGCTCTTTGTTTGTGGTGCAGTGCGGACTTACGCTGCTGTTACGTCTGGGCGCTGTGATTTCTATAGTACCATTTTTCTCAGTTTTTAATGACACCTCTCAATAATATGTGGTTGATTTGTTGAACAATGGCAACCCATTATTTTCTATTATGGTTAATAGTTTATATCCTAAAGAACTTTGGCTTAATACAACTAGTATTACTGATACTGTCGCTTCTTTTCTCCATTGAATCTCTCGTTTAAAAATAAAGAAATTATTAGCAATTCGATGACAACAAAATATGTTTTCTGTTCTGTTTCAATATTGTTAATTATCCCCGCTTAGATGGGGATGTTTCCTCGAGCAACTTCTTCTGGGTCTATATTTTTCAACTTAAAAACATTTGCACAACTGAATTATCGTAACCCTGATATGCTTTTCATCAATAAAAGTAAGTTAAGAACTCTTCTGCGACAAGGATCTGAATTTTATGGTGACGTGAATTACAAAATTCGCCAGATTTTGGTCATAATCTCTTCCATACAAGATGTATTAAACTTGTTAAAACGCTTATTAAAAGAGAATATGAACCTATTATGTTGCAACGCACTGCATGCTTTTTGGTTGACCCATTTACAGTTCATTCCTCTTTGATTGTGCGATGACCAGACAGAGTGAGGACCATATGATGACGTCTTAATAAACAGATATAAATGTCGAACAGGAAATGTAGCATTGAAGGACCACTGTCAACCAAAAACGTTATTTATTCATTATTCCTTTAATGTGTGACGCTACCGTCCTTTGTAGATGTAGTTCGACGTCATCATAGGGTCCACAATCTGTCCTGTCATTGCAAAATCAAAGATGTTAGAATAGTGGTGAACTGTAAATGGGTCAACCATTAAAAAACATGAACTTAAAGGCGCCAATTACAACTGCCTGAGTATCTGGCGAAAAACTCAACATGAAATCGCATTCATAGCAATAAAACTGAAAACAAATCTGCGACAAGAGGTGCACAGTTCGTACCCATAGGGATACCAACGCTTTGTCTATAAACGGTAGTTCCATACGTGACGAACATATTATTTAAAGGAAAATGAGTGCTTCATAAACTTCTTGGCTAGTCCACATAAAGCCACAAACGACCTTAGCCTTTGATGTTTGTCTTAAATCTTGTATTGGTGTACTCAAAATGGTTTGTTCGCATGTTGCTACTACTTCTACCATGTCACTGAGTTCTTAAATTGTGGCATTCTATGCCTTTGTTTTTAGATTCATATGCATGAAGTGTTACACTTACATTGCCTATTAGTGCTGCAATTCTTCTTCCATGCATTTTGACTGTGGCTTTACAGTTAAAATGTCTCTATCAGTGAATTACATAATACGCAGGTCCAATAAACCCTTATATCAAATGGACTTCATAGTATTGTAATATTCATTTGAGAAATTTTGGTAACATGCAGCTGAAACTGAATAGTTCCTGTTATTATTATCATATTCGCATTGTAAAACATTATATCACTTGAAAGGCCTGAACCCCAACACGGCCGTGGATCCAGATAACCTACAATCAGTGGTGATACAGAATCTCCTTGATAACATAGCCCCTTTCATTCAGGTAATTTTATAGAAATCAATTGACTCTAGAAGAGTGTACAAATAAGAGCCTTAATGCATTCTTTAGACATGTTAGATGTACGATTCTGCCAACTATGGGCCTATACCTAAGGCAACATACTGGAGCATATCATTGACTCAATGGTTATCGTTCACCTAGACAAACGCAAAATACTGTAAGATCTACAGTAAACATTATTCTGGAGATAATTCATATGATGATGTCTGGTTAGAAACATTTCACCTTTCGGTTTATAAATACAAGTAAACATAACTTATTCTTTATATCTAATTATTTGATATAGGCATCCACCTGACAATGTGTAGAAACGGTCAACTTTCTTTTAAGGAAATAGTGCAGCTTTCAAAATTTAGGTTAAACATTTAGCATATTGAATTAAGTGGAATCGCTTAATTATTCCATCATTAGGAAACTTACCTTATGAAAACCCAATTTAGATGCTTTTTCTGATATATTCATGTAGAATTAGTCCGAAAACACACACTTTTAAACTAACACAAACTACTGAATAATTTCGAGGGTCAACTATACATCTTCCTGAATCCTACTGTAGCGTATTATGACGGTCTTCGCTTCTATTTACATGTAAGTAACCAATTAACTCCTTTTGTTTTTGAACCGACAGTTATCATATTTTACTAACAGCATCCAGGATAAACCTATTATTTAGTAAACGGAAAATGCCGACCACAATTTACAACGACTTGACTGAGCTACAAATCAAACTTAAGAAGAATAAATACATGACTTCATTAAGCAACTAAAGTTATCGTGTTCGGTACCGTTGGTGTTTCGACCTTGCACCTTGTCATACAACAAATTCACACACAGCATAAGATTCCAAAAATATATAAAGAAAAATATCGGACATATTCAAAGTTGAATAATTTAAATTTATGACTACATAAATTGCATTTATAAGCCATGCTTAAAGTATTGGCGCACCGTTACTAAATGGCTGTAAGTCCTACGCGTTTTGGTCATTTTCAAATATTTCTTGTACAAGTCTGAAAATTTGTAGGAGAAATCAATTATTTATTAATGATGGAGGAACACGCTTGTTTAGTATAGGTATGATCGCTTTATTGTATTAAACTTATTCAGTTTTCACAGAGAATACAAATCCTACCTGAAACCAGGCTTTTGTTGACGGTTTATTTATCCGTGTGCGTCAACAGATATTAAATGACATGGCATCCTGTGATTTACTAGAGTTACAACATTCAACTGGTTAATCTTGTTCTTGTGCTCCAAATAACTGTCAGAATTGTTTTGATCAAATCAGTGTGTCCACCAGCATCAGCCCCATCAAATGGACAGGTATCAGCAGCAAACAGCTACGAAGGAGAAACTGCCACATACACTTGTTCTACTGGTTACAGTCTAGTCGGTAGTGTCACGGCAACATGTGTATCAGGAGAGTGGACCCCAATAACTCCAATGTGCAAACAAGGTAATGGAACACTTTATTTTACTGTATGATATGATGATGATCATTCACATGCAAATTATACACATTCTTATAATGTCCATATCGTATTTCCTTATTTAGAAGCAAATCGGTTAGACCACAAATTACGTCTTCATCTTCAGGCTGGTAAATATAATAATAAGAGTTTGTGGCCCTACCATTTATTCAATATTATACAGGCAAGGTTTAAAGACAGTTAAAATAGCGTCCGAAAGACTTTCCCGTTTACGTTTAATGAAATTTGACAGAAGAGACAATATAGAAAAGCAGATGAATGTATAGTTTGTATAAAAGTTTATATGAATTAATCGCTTTAATACAAATAGCCTTTCGTCAACAGCCTGTGAAATTTAATTAAAGTTGATTTAAATATGTGCGACGTTTGGTATGTTCCACGATATTCATATCTTCGTCTGATCGTTTCATAAAATAATGAATATTTGTGGGCATATTCTATCAATTTATAAAGTACATGTAGTTGAACTTTTACTCATCTCTTAACCATGTATATATAATAAGTAGCCCGCGTATGTACTGCTTCAAGTGAGCACAGACAGGTAGCTGCAAACATATGAAAAACGACTTATTATTATCAAATCAGAGTGTTCAACAGCATCAGCCCCATCAAATGGAGAGGTATCATCACCGAACAGCTACGAAGGAGAAACTGCCACATACACCTGTACTACTGGTTATAGTCTAGTCGGTAGTGGCACGGCAACGTGTGTATCAGGAGAGTGGACCCCAATAACTCCAATGTGCAAACAAGGTAATTGAACACTTTATTTTACTGTATGATATGATGATGATCATTCACATGTAAATTATACACATTTTTATAATGTCCATATCGTATTTCCTTATTTAGAATCAAAGTGGGTAGACAACAAAGTACGTCTGCATCTTCAGGCTGGTAAAAATAATAATAAGTGTTTGTGGCCATACCACTTATTGAATATTATACAGGCGAGGTTAAAAGCCAGTTAAAATAGCATCCGAGAGCTTTTCGCATTTGCGTTTAATGAAATTTGACAGAAGAGACAATATAGAAAAGCAGATGAATGTATAGTTTGTATAAAAGTTTATATGAATTAATCGCTTTAATACAAATAGCTTTTCGTCAACAGCCTGTGAAATTTAATTAAAGTTGATTTGAATATGTGCGACGTTTGGTATGTTCCACGATATTCATATCTTCGTCTGATCGTTTCATAAAATAATGAATATTTGTGGGCATATTCTATCAATTTATAAAGTACATGTAGTTGAACTTTTACTCATCTCTTAACCATGTATATATAATAAGTAGCCCGCGTATGTACTGCTTCAAGTGAGCACAGACAGGTAGCTGCAAACATATGAAAAACGACTTATTATTATCAAATCAGAGTGTTCAACAGCATCAGCCCCATCAAATGGAGAAGTATCATCACCGACCAGCTACGAAGGAGAAACTGCCACATACACCTGTACTACTGGTTATAGTCTAGTCGGTAGTGGCACGGCAACGTGTGTATCAGGAGAGTGGACCCCAATAACGCCAATGTGCAAACAAGGTAATTGAACACTTTATTTTACTGTATGATATGATGATGATCATTCACATGTAAATTATACACATTTTTATAATGTCCATATCGTATTTCCTTATTTAGAAGCAAAGTGGGTAGACAACAAAGTACGTCTGCATCTTCAGGCTGGTAACAATAATAATAAGTGTTTGTGGCCATACCACTTATTGAATATTATACAGGCGAGGTTAAAAGCCAGTTAAAATAGCATCCGAGAGCTTTTCGCATTTGCGTTTAATGAAATTTGACAGAAGAGACAATATAGAAAAGCAGATGAATGTATAGTTTGTATAAATGTTTATATGAATTAATCGCTTAATTAAAAGTCGCTTCTCGTCAACAGCTCGTGAAAGTTGTTTAAAGCTTATTTAAATATGTGCGACGTTTGGTGTGTTCCACGATATTTATATGTTCGTCTGATCGTTTCATAACATAATGACAATTTGCAGGCATATTCTATCAATTTATAAGTAGCATGTAGTTGAAACTTTACCCATCTCTTAACCATGTATATAGTTAGATTAAGTAGCCCGCGTATGTACTGCTTGGAGTGGGCACAAACAGGTAACTGCAAACATATGAAAAACGACTTATTTTTATAAATTCAGAGTGTCCACCAGCATCATCCCCATCAAATGGAGAGGTATCAGCACCGAACAGCTACGAAGGAGAAACTGCCACATACACCTGTACTACTGGTTATAGTCTAGTCGGTAGTGGCACGGCAACGTGTGTATCAGGAGAGTGGACCCCAATACCTCCAATGTGCAAACAAGGTAACTGAACACTTTATTTTACTGTATGATATGATGATGATCATTTGCATTATACACAGTCTTAAAATTCTGGAGTTAGTATAATGTCACTGTTATCCATCTTAATTCATATGCATGTACTTTGAAATCAAGATGTCCCACACAACAAAAGTAGAACAAACATTAGGACGGACTTCAGCGTCAGACTCGTTAATATTGAAATTGCCTATGGGGATAAATGCAGGTTTTACTGGCACTTGTTTATAGTGTTATGTCACTGTTATCCATCTTAATTCATATGCATGTTCTTTGAAATCAAGATGTCCCACACAACAAAACTAAAAGTAGAAGCTCTCTAAAATGAGATGCTCTCTCAGTGCTCATATAATCTACGATTTCCAAATAGGCTTCATAGACAAATGGGTAGTGACCTATGTTTATAAAGTTACTTTATATGCATGTATTTTGAAATCAAAATGTTCGTCGAAACTATTGACAAGTGGAGAGTGGCTTTTGTTTATAAAATTACTACATATGCTTGCAAAATGCAAAATGTCCCACGAAACTAGAAGCTCTCAAAAAGTATATCATCTCACAGTACTCACGGAATCTAATGTTTTCCAATAAGCTTGATAGACCTTTGTGTAGTGGCATTTGTGTAAAAAGGTACTAAATATAGTCTCTGCTGTTGGCAGATATAATATAACAAGTTATGACCGTTTGTTGAAGTATCATTTATAAACAATTGTATTTGTGTGTAACAATATTAATTTTACCCAAGGTTAGTAAGTGTTTAATATTAATTTAGTATTCTTCAATTAATACAAAACAAATTAACTGGACCCATACATATACTTCGAATTCAAAATGTCCAACGAAACTGGAAACTAAACAAAAAAAGTAGATGCTCTCCCAGTACTCACGGAATTCACTAGTTTCCAATAAGCTTTATAGACCAATGGATAGAGGCCTTTATTTATAAAGTTACTTCAAATGCATGTTCTTTGAAATCAAGATATCACACGAAAGTAGAAGCTCGCTATAATGAGATGCTCTCTCAGTATTCATAGCATCTACTATTTCCAAATAGCCATTGAAAGAACAATGGGTAGAGAACTAGGTTTATATAGTTACTGAATATGCATGTACTTTGGAAATCAAAATGACCCATGAAACTAGAAGCTCTCAAAAAGTAGATTCTCTCTCATTGCTCTTAAACCCTAACATTTCCAAACAGGCAAGATAGACCAATGGGTAGTGGCATTTATGTATAAAGTAACTACATATGCATGTACTTCGAAATCAAGATGTCCCACGCAACAAAAATAGCATAGGTAAATAAATTAGCACACAATTCAAGGTCAGACTCGCTAATATTCTGATTGTCTTGGGAAATAATACGCATCAAAAACTCCGGAGACGTCCTTGATAAGTTACAGTGTAAGCAATTGACAAGTTACGGTGTAAGCATTTCATTCAAAGAAATATAAAAAGATCGGACAGGGAAAGTAGCATTCAAGGAGGACAGTAAACCACAAAACACAGAAACAAATACGCAAACAGACAAACAAGAAGGTAAAAGCAATAATAAATGCAAACGAAATCACAAACACAAAAATGGTTGATAATAGGGCTACCGCCTTGGAACGGTCAGTGGCAAAGTAAGCCACTGGGGGTGAAAACCGGTTCTAGGATGCACCAAACCTCACACTTACCCTACTGTCATCCCATTAAAACAGGACAGTGTAAATAAAGAAATCCCCGCCATGATCTAATCTCTAACCAACAAGGCAGCATCAATAGGCAATATAAGTAAAACACAAATATGCTCGTGTAAATATAATAAAAAAAACAAAAAACAATAGCCTAGAAAGCCACAATGAAGGTACTCAATGACTTTGCAAAAGCCAGAGCAGTAAGAGAATAAACCATTAATGGCACGACAAGAAAGATCATGGACAAACAAAAGCTCAAACAAATGTTTTTATACTGTAATGAAAGATTTCATGTTGAGTTTGTCAACTGCTAGCCAGAAAGACATTATTGACGCATTTAATAATGCATCTCGGTATCTGGATGACATTGCTATTGCTCATATGTTCACTAATATGTATCCACCAGTGCTTACGTTGAATCAAGCCAACAGTTCGAATTCCATAGCAGCATTCCTCATCCTTCGATTTCAAATGATTACATACATACTAAAATCTATGATGAGACAGATGACTTTGACTTTGACATCGTTAACTATCCACATATAGATGTGCTTCCTCATACTGGGTGTAATATCCTAGATAATTCATTTTGTTAGGACATGTACCGATGGTAAGGATTTCAATTATCAACATCAAGGTATTACAAGTTAACTTATTCAGCAATGTTTTCGTTATCATAAATCTTTTTCAAAGTTCTATCGCCGCAACGAAAAACTGGAAAAGTACAACACCAACCTAAAACTTTTCAAAACTAGAAATATCACAACAGTTATTCTATGGAGGTGTGATCTATAAACTTCGGAAATTAAAGGGGTCTGACGGATTTCCTATCCACTTTTTACAATTAATCAGGAAATTCGTCAGAAAAAGATACGACCCTTTAGTATTACAGCGCTTTTCAAACTTCTTCAGCAAGGTTTTCGTTGTCATAAACTATGTAGATCTTTCTCAAAGTTCTATCGCAGCAACGAAAACCTGCTGGAAAGTACAATATCAACCCAAAACATTTATGCGACTAGAAATTTCCCAACCGTTATTCTATGGAGATGTGATCTATAACTTCAGAAATAAAATACGGATTTCCTGACCACTTTACAAAATTAATCAGGAAATTCGTCAGAAAAAGATACGACCCTTTAGTATTACAGCGCACTTCAATGTTTGGTGATTGACCCCTCTAAAGACAGTCACTATGCTTAAATTTTCTCTTGTGTGATGACCGGACAACTTCTTGGGACTCCATGACTACACCTTCTGAAACCCTGAAAGGAGAGGTTGGTGCTTGAACATGTGTCCCGCTGGTTTTCTAGTCGTACCCTAGATTGGTTTTCTCTTGGGCTGCAACTGCTGTGGTTGTTCGGTACAATTGTGTATACATCCTGAGGTATTTCTAATTATGTTTTTTCATATATCTTTGCAATAGCATATAGGCGTATCATACGTTTCCTAATTGCTCTGGATGTGCTGACTGACCGTTCCAATGCGGTAGCCCTATTGTCAACCCTTTTGATTTTGTGATGTCTTATTTGGCCTTTAATTCATTTTTAAATGTGTTCTGTGTTTCTGTGTATGTTTGTGGTTCACTGTCGTCCTTCAATGCTGTTTTTCCAGTTTGATTTGGATATCTATATTTATTGTTAGAGATTTCCTTTTGATGGAATGTAGATTTATTTAAAATTTGAGCGCTGAAGACGGTATAATAGCGAGATTGTGGTCACTTAAAATTGATATAAGCTAACCGATGGGCCATATCTCCCACTGAACGTTCCAAGTCGGTAACCCTGTCTTCACCACTCTTTCTGTTGTGTATTGTCTTTTTCATTATGTAGTTAATTTGCTCTTTGTTTGTGGAACAGTGCGGATCTACGGTGCCTATACGATTGGGTGCTGTGATTTCTATAGGAACATTTGTCTCATTTTTACTGGCACTTGTTTATAGTGTTATCCTTGTTACTGTATATGCATGTACTTTGGAAACTTAAAATGTCTTACGAAAGTAGAAGCTCTCCAAAAGTATATGCTCTCGCAGTACTCATAAAATCTAATATTCTTTCAATAGGACAATGGGTAGTCAGTGTCATTAACTTTTCATCACAGTACAACACAAACAGGTAAGTTTTATTTTCTTCTCTGGTGTTTACACATTAGCAAGTGCAATTTAATTTATTTTCACACATTAATGTTCTGTATGTGTAGCACATATGAATATTTGTTTTGACACAAGTTGTCAAAGTTATTACATTAATTTAAATCACTCCTAATTATTTAGTCAGTAATATGTGCTTATAAAACGATACGCGTTCATATTGTTAAATTGTATGCGATGTTTGTAGTATTATATTAAACAAAAGCACATAAACGAAACAAACACTTACAACTATTTTATTTATACTGTGTATGTATTAACAGTTGGGCAGCGATGCAGGTTGTTGGAACACCTAATGTGTACCCTCAGTATGGCGATATTAGAGGAACATGGGCCCACTGATAATTGATGCACATCAGTACATAACGGTAATAAATGGATACTATATCATCATGTCGACAATATAAAAAGACGCGCTTTTCATTAGATTATGCCCAAACATATTCGATAAAAATAATTACTCATTACGAGTATACGGGGTCCAAGTACATAATTGAATTGGATGTTATAGTCGCACTAACAGCTACGGTCGTATGGCGACTTTCCAGCTTCCACTGGTGGAGGAAGATCATAGGTGCTAGGTGCCCATCTGAGCAATTTTAGTGCACTGGCGGACACCTGGGTAGAACCATCAAAGTACATAAATAGCTGTTTAAAGTTCTCCGGCCATCTTTTGTTTCATGAACATGTTTATGTTTATTTAAATCGAAATCAATACACACCAATAGATATTTACAATTCACACATTGCAATATCTATGAAAAGCGAGAATAAGATTTTATTTGATGACGTAGAAAACAGGTAAATTAATCCACAGGGAAATGTATTTATCAATTATCTGGCAATAGTTGTGCATCTATACAATTCAGATTTACCTCATTTCCTGTGCAGTCACGCAGTGGTAAAAGTAGTATCTACGTCATGCAAATACTATTTGTTTTTACATACAACTTAGTAGCGGTTTTAAATATATGATTCCCTCCGGGACAATCAATAAATGTGCATATGATGGTTAAGAGTTAATTGATAATACTACAAAAAGGGTGGCCATTCATCTTTAAGTTTTAATATTGTTTTCAATTCATAACCTTGAGCTCTTATCATTACGTCAAGACTACCGGGAAAAAACACACACGTAACATTCTTGTCGATCTACTAAAATGTAAGCACCGTGCACTCTTTTTAAAATGATTAATTGTATTTTGTCACAGTGGATGTGCTGGACTTGAAATCTAGAGAACCTGGATTTCCTTCCCATCGACGCCACTGAGTTTCGTCAAGTATTTCCTTGGACAAAAGCATTTTCCTTAGCCTGGTCCGTCGCATGTACAACGAGTGATCCTTTGAATGGGAGTCAATCCTCCATGCAGATAAAATAATCGTAGGAATATATTTGCCAGTAAGAGTGGGGCAGGTTCTCGGACTCCTGTGAATCCTTCCCATCTCTCTGGCGCGTCGATAAGTACGTGCAATGTGTTGATGAGCGGTTAAACAACATTCAAATGCAATCATCTTCAAAACATATCTCTAATACAAACGGAAAGCATCATAAGCCGTTTTGGAAAATCAATCATTCCCTTCACTAATATGAAAAGAAAGAAACATTTAAAGAAATGTATTGTTCAGAAATGGCAAGGTGACATTCATAGGTTGGGTACTAAACTGTGCTCCAAATTAACGCTTAACCCGTTAATCACGACTATATTAGCCTTTGCGTCCATTGTAAACCGAGATCAGCCTGCGAGTAACTCGAAGGCTGGTCAGGTTTTACAATGTCCGGCTGCTGATTAGTCATTTCCCCCATAACATCCCTTTGTCAAATAAATGGAATGGTCTTAATTCAAAGAAAGAACAGTCCATTATATATTATGAATATGTATATGTAGCGGATTAAGGGTTAATTTATGACGGAAGCTGAAGTAGTACCTGTCCTGTTGACTACAAAATTGTCTTTATGAACGAGCCAAAGCAGGCTTTAATGTGTTTGAATGATTTTAGATTTACAAAGCAATTTCAATACTATTACAAGGTTATACGCAAGCGTAAAATAGCTGCCGAGAGAAAATAGCATTATATCTGGGTAGGAACTGGGAACAATGTTTAACATAATAACAGATCAAGTCATGTGTATGTCACAATATTGAACAAAAAATGTTGTCAAGAAGACGTAATCATACCACGACCGTTTTTTCTTACCAAGTTTTAGCATCAGTTCTTCCTACCAAACAATTTGAATCAGGATGGACGACCTCATTTCGTTCTGGTCAAATCCTTGACATGCGTTACATATTGATTACAGATTCGCCTTTGTAGCACGACATGTAAAATTACACATCAGAACAGAAATACAAGTGTTCACATGTAAGGGATGCGTATGCGTTAACATACAATTTCATGGATGTTTGTGGTTTTGTATGTTTTATCAATGTTATTGAATTTCAATCGCACACGATACAATAACGATGTTTGCTTTTTTCAATATGTATGTTATAAAATGATGGATTTGAAGACAGTGAAGTACTCTAGCAAAATATAAATTGTTTAATGTTTATATATTTTATATGTATTTAATGCACCTTTTATAAACTATTTTACTTTACTTGAAAACATAGTATTGAGGTATTCAACTTACTTTGTTCTTATATCATAGTTACCTTTTACGGTGAGATAGTTTTCGATTTGACTGGCTCAACTGGCTTAGCCAGCCGAGTACTTTCTTCAGAGGCTAAATATGAGTTATGTGTGTTTATTACAGAAAGACGACAGACCAATCATGACAAACCACTTCTTTACTTTAATCGGATTGGATTCTATGAAATAGGGAGAGAATCAATAAACGGAACAGCAGTGTGCAACCCATTCAAATACACACACCATTACAGTTAGTCAATGGTGGCAAATGTTAATGTGTTCTACTTGTCATACTTTTAGGTCACCTTCAAAGAGATAGTTTTGGTATCAGGTATCGATATATACGAGACATATCACGCCGGGGGAATAAGGCAAATCTCGGCAGTGATTCCAAATCCAGAAACAGGCGATTCGGATCTGATCCCCCTATACACGTGTCCTGATGGCGGAATTCAAAATATAGAACATTCTAGAATATTCTCACCATCACTGCAGG
>JAWPHD010002458.1:0-256230 GCA_037043455.1 Cyrtodaria siliqua
GGCTTAAACAATGTGGGGTGATGGCCGCTGGCAGCCACGTTTTAAGGTCGAATCAAAACGATTTTTGATAAGGACCAACATCATGTCATGCTGATCATTTTAGAAAAAGTCCCATATCAATATCACTTATAGTTTTCAAGAAGTAGTCGCTACAAACTTGCATGAAAATCTATTTTTAGCCATGGCGGCCATCTTGAATTTCTGGCAGACCTATATTTTTCTAGGATCAATTAGACATCAAGAGCAACATTTCTGTGAAGTTTCATGAAAATCCGTCAAGTAGTTTCAGAGGAGTAGTCGCTACAAGTTTTCATTATATAACTCTATGTAAACAAAGATGGCCACTGGCAGCCACGTTTAATGTCGAATCAAAACAATTTTTGATAAGGACCAACATCATGTCATGCTGATCATTTTAGAAAAAGTCCCATATCAATATCACTTATAGTTTTCAAGAAGTAGTCGCTACAAACTTGTATTTTGAAAATTTATTTTTAGTCGTGGCGGCCATCTTGAATTTCCGGCCGACCTGAAATTTTGCTCTGATCATTAAGACATCAAGAGCAACATTCCTGTGAAGTTTCATGAAAATCCGTCAAGTAGTTTCAGAGGAGTAGTCGCTACAAGTTTTCATTATATAACTCTATGTAAACAAAGATGGCCGCTGGCAGCCATGTTTAACGTCAAATCAAAACGATTTTCGACAAGGACCAACATCATGTCATGCTGATCATTTTAGAAAAAGTCCCATATCAATATCACTTATAGTTTTCAAGAAGTAGTCGCTACAAACTTGTATTTAAACAAGAGGTCAATGACCTTGAAGCTCTACTGATTGATTTTGATTTCAGGAAGTAGTCGCTACAAACTTGTTTTTTGAAAAATTATTTTTAGCCGTGGCGGCCATCTTGAATTTCCGGGCCGACCTGAAATTTTGCTAGGATCAATTAGACATCAAGAGCAACATTCCTGTGAAGTTTCATGAAAATCCGTCAAGTAGTTTCAGAGGAGTAGTCGCTACAAGTTTTCATTATATAACTCTATGTAAACAAAGATGGCCGCTGACAGCCATGTTTAACATGGAATCAAAACGATTTTTGACAAGGACCAACATCATGTCATGCTGATCATTTTAGAAAATGTCCCATATCAATATCACTTATAGTTTTCAAGAAGTACCGTAGTCGCTACAAACTTGTATTTTGAAAATCTATTTTTAGCCATGGCGGCCATCTTGAATTTCCGGCCGACCTGAAATTTTGCTAGGATCAATTAGACATCAAGAGCAACATTCCTGTGAAGTTTCATGAAAATCCGTCAAATAGTTTCAGAGGAGTAGTCGCTACAAGTTTTCATTATATAACTCTATGTAAACAAAGATGGCCACTGGCAGCCACGTTTAACATCGAATCAAAATAATGTTCGACTCGGATAACCATCATGTCATGCTGATCATTTGAGAAAAAGTCCCATATCAATATCACTTATAGTTTTCAAGAAGTAGTCGCTACAAATTTATTTTTTAAAAATCTATTTTTAGCTGTGGCGGCCATCTTGAATTTCTGGTCGATCCGAAATTTTGCTAGGATCAATTAGACATTAAGAGCAACATTCCTGTAAAGTTTCATGAAAATTCGCCAAGTAGTTTCAGAGGAGTAGTCGCTACAAGTTTTTACTATATAACTCTATGTAAACAAAGATGGCCGCTGGCAGCCATGTTTAACGTTGAATCAAAACAATTTTTGACAAGGACCAACATCATGTCATGCTGATCATTTTAGAAAAAGTCCCATATCAATATCACTTATAGTTTTCAAGAAGTAGTCGCTACAAACTTGTATTTTGAAAATCTATTTTTAGCTTTATGGGCAACATTTCTGTAAAAATTCATGAATATCCATCCAGTAGTTTCAGAGGAGTAGTCGCTACAAATAAAAGTTAACGGACAGACAGACGGACGGACGGACGGACAGACAGACGGACGGACGCCGCACCACGGCATAAGCTCTGCTGATCTCTGATCAGTAGAGCTAAAAATCTATTTTTAGCTTTGGCGGCCATCTTGGATTTCACATCAACATGAATTTTTGCTAGGATCAACTAGACTTCATGGGCAACATTTTTGTAAAGTTTTATGAATATCCATCCAGTAGTTTCAGAGGAGTAGTCGCTACAAATAAAAGTTAACGGACGGACAGACGGACGGACGGACGGACGGACGGACGGACGGACGGACGACGGACGCCGCACCACGGCATAAGCTCTGCTGATCTCTGATCAGTAGAGCTAAAAAGAAAGACATAAAATCTGCTAAAGTTTGGCAAAGATCAGATGCAAAATGAAGGCCTTATCGTATGACGAGGCAAATTATAGCATTTTTTACAAAATCAAAGGCCATAACTCCGCTGTTACTGGTTCGATCTGGCAAGTTTTCGAATTTGACCAAGCTTTCATAGACATTAACAATCCGATAAAGTTTGGTAAAGATCGGACGAACATTGAAGCCCCTAGCGTCTTAACGAGGCAAAATATAGCATTTTTAACTAAATCAAGGGCCATAACTCCGCTGTTACTAGTCCGATATGGCTGGTTTTCGAACTTGTCCGAGCTTTCATTGATATTAACAATGTGGTAAAGTTTGATAAAGATAGGATGACAAACGAAGGTCCTATCGTCTTAACGAGGCAAAATATTGCAATATAGCATTTGTAACTAAATCAAGGGCCATAACTCCGCTGTTACTTGGCCGATCTAGCTGGTTTTCGAACTCATCCGAGCTTTCATTAATATTAACAACCTGTTAAAGTTTGGTAAAGATTGGATGAAAAATGAAGGCCCTATCGTCTTAACGAGACAAAAGTTAACGACGGACGGACGACGGACAACTCGGTATCCCATAAGCTCTGCTGGCCTTTCGGCCAGTAGAGCTAAAAACAGCACTATATTAACAATATTTGAATTTTGATCAGGAAATAAAAAACACTTGTTCCCACAAAATTGCCAAATATATAGACGTAACAACATTTTACATACCGGTATATCAAAAGACACCATATGACCACTAGCTTGATATGTGAAGCAAGTTGTGTGAAGATAAATTGATTAGTTTAGGAGTTTAGAAAGAACAAGAGGCCCAAGAGGGCCTATGGATGCTCTACTGGCTAAAGATAAAATTTATGTATAATATCATTCAACTGGAACATGGCGATGATATACGCAACTAGGCTTGGTACTGGTCGATAAAATCCAGCCAGAGGTTCAGGAGAACTATTTTGTACAGAATCAGCGTATTAAAACCTTTAAGGGGTCATAACTCTGCCAAAATTCATTCAACCAGAACACGGCTAATATAGGTGCAACTAGTCTTGGTACTGATCATCCCCACCAAGATTCGTTGAAATCCAAAGGAGTTCAGAAGAGACTAATCTGGACAAAGTTTGTGTATTAAAACCTTTAAACGGCCATAACTCTGTCAAAAATCATTCAACTGGAATATGGTGAAGATATGCACAACTAGGCTTGATACTGATCATCCTTGTCAGGTTTCGCTGAAATCCAGCCAGGGGTTCAGGAGAACTATCCCGGAAAATGATTGTGTATCAAAATCTTTTAAAGGGCCATAACTCTGCCAAAAATATCGCGACGATGCTATGCACAACTAGGCTTCGTGCTGATCATCCCTGTAAAGTTTCGTTGAAATCTGACAAGGCGTTCACGAGAACTAGTCCAAACAAAGTTTGTGTATTAAAACCTTTAAAGGGCCATAACTCTGCCAAAAATCATTCAACCGGAACACGGCGAAGATTTTCACAACTAAACCTGGAACCCCTTTTGTCTTAATGAGGCCAAAATACAGCCCATTTCAGAAAATCAAGGGCCATAACTCCGCTGTAAATGGTCCAATCTGGCTGGTTTTCAAAACTGTCGGAGCTTTCATTGATATTAACAATCTGGTAAAGTTTGGTAAAGATCTGATGAAAAATGAAGGCCCTATTGTCTTAATTAGGCAAAATATAGCATTTTTAACTTAACTAGTGCCACAACTCCATAATGTTACTGGTCCGATCTGGCTGGTTTACGAATTTGTCAGCTTTCATTGATAGTATTAATCTGGTAAAGTTTGGTAAAACATCGGATGAAAATGAAGGCCCTATCGTCTTAACGATGCAAAATATAGCATTTTTAAATAAATCAAGGGCCATAACTCCACTGTCACTGGCCTGATATGGCTGTGTTTCAAATTTGTCCGAGCTTATCTATTGACATTAACAACCTGGTGAAGTTTGGTAAAGATCGGATGATTAATGAAGGCCCTATCATCTGCTGTAGAGTTAAAAATGGATTATTTTACGAATTATATCTTTTGAATTTTTGGCGGGAAAATCATCATCATGCACCAACTGTAGATTCTCTTTGCACCATTTAATGATTAAAAGTGAGTTTTGTGATTATACTTAAATTACTTATTGTATCAAAACATCTTATACATTCAACAGTTGTATTTGAAAGCGTAATTTCTAAATGTAGTCAGTAGAAATTCACGTTTTCACGGATTGATCTTGTTTTTTTGTTGTTGACAGAAAAGTGGTATTCAACAAGGCAAATATTATTTTATTTCAGTATCATATGCAACATTTTACCAAGTATGACCAGGCCTTCTAAGTGGTGTAGACTGAAGTTTCAGATTGAACTGTTATGTAGGTTAAATTAGTGAATTGTTTTTTCACTATTTATGAGCTAAATTCAAGAATTATTTATGAACACCATGTTAAATGGCCACCTTTAAAATTGCATCAAATTTTTGAACTCTTCTGGAACAGTTATGTTCATGGACAGTTCAAAAATTAAAACTGGAATAAGTCATGAACAATTCACGGAAATGTCATTGAACAGGGTTTAACAATAATCAAGATTGGCAAGTGTCATTTTTAAATTTATGGTATCGATCTTACTGTCTTTAGTACAAATTGATGTCAATAAAGTCAGAATACAAATTGCTAACTGTCAAGTTTTTGTTCTATCAAACTTGTATTCCATATCCTATTGAATCTGCATCTAGCATAGCTAACCATGGTTGCACATTTCCCAACCATGGTTAAAAAGCATGGTTGACCATGGTATAAACAATAACTGAGGTAGACCATAGTCCAACCATGGTCATGTTTTATAGCAAGCATGGTAAGATGGTTGACCATGGTCCACCAACCATGGTTGACCATGGTAAAGCTTGGTAGAACCATGATCAAACATGGTTTTGAAGGACTCCGTTCATAGGGGGATTGACTGTGTATTATTGATTTTAATAAACAAGTTGGATAAAATGATAGGATACAATGCTCTGCCGAGTATCCTATTTTTTTATTCAACAAGTTTGTTAAGGTCAATAATACAGTCATGAATGTAAGATTCTGTATATCAGTCACATAACACATATACAACATGATCATTTCAAACTAATGTTGGAGAAATCATGATGTCGTTTTGTTGTTTTCTTATGTTTGCAGCTGTAATGCATTCGCCCTACAAATAATGCGACATTTTAAACTAAATTTAATGTTACTTAAACATGCTTTTTATAAAGTAAGATTTCAAATAATCATACATATTTAAGGTATCTGAATGTTTTGTATGATATACCATGAAAACAATTGGGATTAAATGTTTTACTGTACACAAACACAGTGATTCTGTCCTCATTTACATCTGTAATACACTACTGTAATACGAGAAATAAGTCATGGCTTTATTACACTCCCAGAAGCCAATTGTTATGTGATAAAATTTAATTAATACAACTGATAAACTAATTTAACTGCAAAATTCAGTAATGATATTAAATTATATTGAGAAATTAATTATCTTTCATGAGTGCTGTTTCACATAAGATTACTGATTCAAAATATCACACTATTCCAATTCCAATTTCCACAAAATGATTAATCTATTAATTATAATCCATCACATCTCATTCTGCATCAAGTAATACACCTAATGTGAATAAAATAAACATACAAGCGGCTGTATTGTTACTATTATGTAAGAATTCCTTCACTCTGCTTGAAAGATTAAATTAAAATCAATTCAGTTATCATCAGAGAGCAAAATTCAATTTTGGTACATCATCTCACATTGATTTAATGTTATTTTGCAGTCGGAAACACTTTAAAATATTGCCAAGATTTCCACTGACATTGAATTGTTCATCTTTACAAGCCAGTGCTTTTTTTAAAGAATTAATTTGTTTTACTGATTTTTTCAGAAAAAATGTAGGGTAGGGAAAAAAGAAAGAAATTATCTTCAGTTGCAAAAAGAATTATGCTATAATTATACAAGTAGTCATATAAGTAATATATAGATTACAATGTTTTCTTTAAGAGTAATTTGGGGCCGAAATTCGGCCCCATTATAATTCCCCTCCTTCAAAAGTATGTGTTTTCCCCTTTTTTGAGCAAAAATTCCCCTAATTTTTATTTATTTTTTTACTTTTAAATGTTGTTTCTTAGTTGACCATCCATAACATGTCCATCAAACATGTTCTTGATGTGAATTTAATATTAAATGAAAGACTGAGACTTATTACATATAAAAAATACTATCTTTCTTCTTTATTTTAACATTGTCAAAATCCCCCCTTTTTTCCAATTCACATCAATTTTTTTCCCCCTCTAAAGGGCCCGACACCCTTCCCCCAAAAGGAAAAAAACCCACTGACATTAGGAAAATCTACTTCCTTTGGTAAGCATGGTTAGACAAAAAATTCAAACATTTTATATCCGAGGCTATTATTTTTTGGAGACACAATGTTACCCTTTTAACCCTTAACCCACTAATTAAGCACGACTATAACTCGCAGGCTGATCAGGGTTAAATAGAATGTCCGGCTGCTGATAAGTCATTTCCCCCCAAAAATCACCCCTTTGTCACATAAAAGAAATGGTTTTAATTCAAAGAAAGAACAGTCCATTATGTAGCAGGAGGGTTAATGTTTCCAAATGTTACGGATGTATTTTCGGAAATCTTACAAATAAAGAAAACAAAACAGGACTTAATCCTTTAGGTTTCAATATCAATGACCAAATATTGAAAGGCTAAATTTTACAGAAAGAAATTAATTAAATAAATGCTTAAATAATATAACACCATTTAGAATTTATTATTACCTATAACTGTTCCCCTCCTGCCTCCCACCCCCTACATGAGTGCACTGCTACTTAACTTTACTCTAAAAACCATTAACCCACTCAGCATAACTATAATAGCCTTTGTGTCCATTGTAAACCCAGATCAGCCTGCGAGTGTGAGTAACATGCAGGCTGATCAGGGTTTACAATGTCCAACTACTGATCAGTCATTTTCCCCAAACACCCCTTTGTCACATAAATGGAATGATCTTAATTCTAAAAAAGAACAGTCCATTATATATATGTGCGGGTTAAGGGTTAATGTGTATTGCAATCTGAGAAAACTTTTGTTGCTGTTAATTGTTGTGGCTGTTGTTGTTGTTGCTGTTGTTGTTGTTGTTGTTGTTGTTGTTGTTGTTAAAACCTAGGTATATACCTTTTAAACCTATTTACTTATATTAAACAGTAACATTTAATTTTAAAACTATAACTAAAACTAACACTAACATACAATCTTAAAGTCTGTCTTATAATAAACACGCGCACTAGACTAACATTTCTAAACTTATCTGATAAACATTGAAATACAATCTTGAAACGCATCTATATAGATATTAAAATACAATTTTGAAACCTATCTTGATAGATGTAAACAATGATTAATTATTGCTTTAATGGCAATCAAATGTTCACATAAAAATAATTTTGAAGTCCCCTAAAAATCAAGTTTAGAATGACCTTATGTACATTTAGCTTAAAGAAATTCAATGCTATTTCTTTTTTTATAATGTAAAGTATTATAAAACATTTGCATGACATAGGGTGATCTTCTCTTTCACTAATTAGTTGTGATCCAATGTAAGTATCAGAGTTATCCCCATTTAATTAAACAGCGTTATATTTAAATACCAATATGATAAAGAACATGGTTAAACATCACTAAATAACACTTCTGTGTTTCAAGTTATAAAAAAAGTAAAATCAATGGATACTAACCTTGTCATTATAATGCAATAACGAGGCAAAGTTTAAAAAAATTGAAATTATCTCCCTTTACATTGAAATAAGAACAAAATTATAATATCTGTAAAGCAGGTAGTTTAAAACATTTTGTTATTTTTCTCGCAGATATTGTTTCAAACACAATACCCTGCATATATCTGCTAATTATGTTAATAATATTGTTAATGACCTCTGCCAGGCATAGCATAGAATATGCCCAAATGAATTTGTAATTTTTCTTGCTAAACTTATTTATATTAGTATACATAGTTATGTATAGTCAACTGCATCATGACATTTAGAAAATAAATAATAATGCATGAAGAATTCCTTTAAATTCCTGTAAAGACCCTAGCGATATATTGTTGCTTGGGAAGCTGAGCAACATTAATATATATCTAAAACAAAATTAATTCACAAAAATTAAAGTTTATTCTAGGACATGCAGGAACTCCATTTATCACGTAACATGGCTTCTGGAAGTGTAATAAAGCAATGACTTTATATTTCTCGGAATACATTAGTGTATTACAGATGCAAATGAGGACCGAATCACTGTGTTTGTGTATAGTAAAACATTTAATCCCACTTGTTTGCAATTGGTATATCATACAATATATTCAGACACCTTAAATATTCTTATTATGAAATGCATGTTATTAACGTTAAATTTAGTTTAAGGTGTCGCATTAATTGTAGGGCGTAATTGCGTTACAGCTGTATAACGTAGCTGACGTCATGAAAACAACAACACGATGTCATGATTTCTCTTACAAATTGACAACATTACAGCGAAACTACATTACATCTACATTACATCGTACGTGTGTCATGTGATAAACAGAATCTTACATTTGTGACTGTGTATTATTGACTTTAATAATTAAACTCGTTGGATTAAAAGATAGCCTACTCGGCAGAGTCTCATATCCTATCATTTTATCCAACTCGTTTATTAAAATCAATAATACACAGTCACTTGTGCAAGATTCTCTATTTACTTCAAACTTGATATTTCTATAAAGTGCCAAAGCCCATCAACAACTCTGATTTCATCATTAGACAGTATTCATTGAAATTTAAAGGGACACACGGCAATCTTGATTATTTAAAAACTAGCGGCGTCCCGTTAGTTTTTCTACATAAATTGCATTTGTTTAATCATTAATGTTAATTATAAGAATTGCACTGCACTATTTTCAAACAATATTTATTTAAAAGGGCTCTGACAACCTTAAACATAGTAAAAATAATTTTCAAAATCCCATGAAAAAATAAATGAGATATGACCTTGCAACGAACATAGATGGAGGCGTCTATCTTGGAAAGATGACGTCATTGCGCCTTTTTACTGTATATGGCATATTGACAAAATATATTATAAAGCAAAGAAAATCACTTCAAACTGATTAAGAAATAAATATACAGATGTAAAATGTATAAATTGTATGCCTAGTTTTCATTTCCTGTGATTTTCTTTGCTTTAAAAGACATTTAATTAGTATGCCATATATGGTAAAAAGGCGCGATGACGTCATCGTTCAAAGATCACCGCCTCTATTTGTGTTTCTCTGCAAATTGTCAATAGGTCATACCTCCTTTATTTTTCAAGACATTTTGATAGTTCTTTCAGCTTTTTTCAAGTTTTACAGAGCACTTTGAAATCAACGTTGTTTGAAAATAGTGCATCAACCCCTTTAAGACATTTCTTTTTGCACATTATTAATTTTTTGATATTATTGCACCAATAATATATTAAAACGTGTAGTATAATAAGACGAAATAGTGAATACTTAAAATTTGATTTATTTAAATGTAACCAGGGCAAAAGTAAAAATGATACTGGATATATAAATCGAAACACCCATTTCAAATTCTTCAAGATTGCCGTGTGTCCCTTTAAGTCTTCATCTAATGTACAATCTATTCAGAAAAATATTTATTTTTGTAAACAGTCTAAAAGTATACAAAAATCGATCAATGGCATTTTTTCCTTCTGCCTTTGATAGTACAGTATAAGAGATTAAATAATGGTTTTTGCACATTATTAATTTTTTGATATTATTGCACCAATAATATATTAAAACGTGTAGTATAATAAGACGAAATAGTGAATACTTAAAATTTGATTTATTTAAATGTAACCAGGGCAAAAGTAAAAATGATACTGGATATATAAATCGAAACACCCATTTCAAATTCTTCAAGATTGCCGTGTGTCCCTTTAAGTCTTCATCTAATGTACAATCTATTCAGAAAAATATCTATTTTTGTAAACAGTCTAAAAGTATACAAAAATCGATCAATGGCATTTTTTCCTTCTGCCTTTGATAGTACAGTATAAGAGATTAAATAATGGCGGCTAGCAAGAAATATGGTTCACAGTTCTAAATACAAATTTACTTAAACTCAAGTTTTATCTAAGAAATCCAATTCATTCTAAACATGTGTGCCAAATGTAACCACAACCACTGTTATCCACCTTCAACAATGATAATCCAAACTTTCTATTCCTACTCGTTTGTTCCAAATGTAAACAAACTCTGTTAATCCCTGATCCAGACTGATATTGTAGATGCCACTGTAACTGTTATAATACCAATAATCATAACTTATACTACAGGTGTATCTCCAACTTCCTGGGATTCTGCACCAGGGGCAGATCCAGAAAGATTCTGCACCAGGGATTTTGCACCAGGGGCAGATCCAGAAAGATTCTGCACCAGGGGGCAGATCCAGAAAGAATACACCAGGGCCAGACCCAGAAATTTTTTACAAAGCAATATTACCAATTTTCAATAAATATTCTGGTGATTACTAATCTGCCATAGTAATAGTTTTGGGAAAACGACTGATCAGCAGCCAGACATTGTAAACCCTGGTCAGCCTGTAAGTTACTTGCAGGCTGATCTGGGTTTACAATGGACGCAAAGGCTATTATAGTGGTGCTTAGAGGGTTAAGGGGTAATTAAGCTCAGAGAAAACATGTTATATAAGTATTTTCTGTAGAACTGTGACCCCTAGCAATGGGTCAACTTGGAGTAGGGTCAAATTTAAGGGATAAATATTTGAACAAACTTGGTACAGGCACAAAAGTTAATGCTATGTGCAATTTATATTCTGTATAACAGCCCTATACCTATTGTGGTTTCATAAAGAAGATTTTTCAAATTTTTCCTGCTGTATAAGTCTATGTAAAACTTGTGACCCTGGGGTGAGCCAAATTTAACCCCATGGTTACCATTTGTACAAAGTTAATTGGTAGATGACTATTAGCTTATGCTACATGCAAACTTAACTCTTGTAGTTTTAGAGTAGACTGTTTGAAGATTTTCCTTTATATACACTCAATGTTAAACTGTCACCCCAGGGTGGGGTCAAATAAGACCCAAGGTTCACCATTTGAATTAATTTAGTTGAGGAACATAAGCTCCTGCTACAAGCAACTCCCCAAACTCCACCCCGCCCACCTCCATTACCCACCCATGGTTATTATATAATAATAAAGCTTAAACAGGCTTGCCTCCAGTTTTTTTGTGTTTTTTTTGTTTTAATTGTATTTACGAGACTTTGCCTATGTACTCTCCTTTTCTACTCACATCTAATAGATTGTATAACAGTTGTATGTTGAGGCAGGGGACTCGGAACAAGTTACCTCTGATTAACTAATCCCCACCACACCTTGTAGTATACACACCTACGGCATGGTTAGCACGTGACAGGGAAGCAAAGATACAGATCCATCAGATATTATTAATAAATAATCAATTACTCGTGCCTAAAGGAAGAAGAAACAGCATTCTTCCAGTCTCTTCAAACACCATCAATACATTACCATTAATTGGCATGGAAGGATTTTAAGAAGAGCTAATTGGTGTGGTGCATGATTATTATATCTGAGTCCAGCATCTGTTAAAGATGTCACTATGAATCTGCCATCACGTTATCAGCTGTAGCATTCTGGGTATCGGCCACCAGTTGGTGCCATCATGTCATGTAACCGTTTCTTCTAGGAATAAATAGTAAGTCATGTGTGTCAAAACTGTCAATATGTGTCAGGTTTTATTTGCTTTTACAATAACAATATTGGCATGCCAATGGTAGATAACCTTATTTGACTTGTATTGTACAGTTACAATGGGGTTCATTGCAGTTCCACAAGAACAACCAAGGTTCAGTTAGGCTACACCATCCATATACATTACAGTCCTGAACATCCCCGTACCAGGGGCTTTCAACCATAAACAATATAGTCCTGAAAATTCCTGTATTATTTTGCAATGTCTCAGGGTCTTTCCACCATATACAATGTAGTCCCGAAAATGGCCATGTACCAATGACCCAGGGGCTTTCCGCCATAATCAATACTGTTCTGAAAATGGCCATGTACCAATGACCCAGGGACTTTCCACCATACACAATACTGTTCTGAAAATGGCTGTACCAAAGACCAGGGGGCTTTCCACCATAAACAATACTGTTCTGAAAACGGCTGTACCAATGACCCGGGGGCTTTCCACCATACATAATACTGTTCTGAAAATGGCCATGTACCAATGAGCGGTGGGCTTTCCACCATAAACAATACTGTTCTGAAAATGGCCATGTACCAATGACCCAGGGGCTTTCCACCATACACAAAGGTCTTACACAGTCATGCACCATTCTACATACAATGTATAGGGGAAATTCCTGTGTAACGTTTCTTTTTCCCTTCAGTACTGTTCTGAAAATGGTCATGTACCAATGAGCGGAGGGCTTTCCACCATACACAATACGTTCTGAAAATGGCCATGTACCAATGACCCGGGGGCTTTCCAATATAAATAATACTGTTCTGAAATGGCCATGTACCAATGACCCAGGGGCTTTCCACCATAAACAATACTGTTCTGAAAATGGCCTTGTAGCAATGACAAAGGGGCTTTCCACCATAAACAATACTGTTCTAAAAACGGCTGTACCAATGACCCAGGGGCTTAAATCCACCATAAACAAAACTGTTCTGAAAATGGCCTTGTACCGATGACCCAGGGACTTAAATCCACCATAAACAATACTGTTCTGAAAATGGCCTTGTACCAATGACCCAGTGGCTTTCCACCATAAACAATACAGTTCTGAAAATGGCTGTACCAATGACCCAGGAGCGTTCCACCATAGACAATACTGTTCTGAAAATGGCTGTACCAATGACCCGGGGGCTTTCCACCATACACAATACTGTTCTGAAAACGGCTGTACCAATGACCCAGGGGCTTTCCACCATACACAATACTGTTCTGAAAACGGCTGTACCAATGACCCAGGGGCTTTCCACCATAAATAATACTGTTCTGAAAATGACCTTGTACCAATGACCCAGGGGCTTTCCACAATAAACAATACTGTTCTGAAAATGGCAGTACCAATGACCCATGGGCTTAAATCCACCATAAACTATACTGTTCTGAAAATGGCCTTGTACCAATGACCCAGGGGCTTAAATCCACCATAAACAATATACTGTTCTGAAAATGGCCTTGTACCAATCACCCAGGGACTTAAATCCACCATAAACAATACTGTTCTGAAAATGGCCTTGTACCAATGACCCAGGGGCTTAAATCCACCATAAACAATACTGTTCTGAAAATGGCCTTGTACCAATGACCCAGGGGCTTAAATCCACCATAAACAATACTGTTCTGAAAATAGCCTTGTACCAATGACCCAGGGGCTTAAATCCACCATAAACAATACTGTTCTGAAAATAGCCTTGTACCAATGACCAAGGGACTTAAATCCACCATAAACAATACTGTTCTGAAAATGGCCTTGTAACAATGACCCAGGGGCTTAAATCCACCATAAACAATATACTGTTCTGAAAATGGCCTTGTACCAATGACCCAGGGACTTATATCCACCATAAACAATACTGTTCTGAAAATGGGCTTGTACCAATGACCCAGGGGCTTAAATCTACCATAAACAATACCGTTCTGAAAATGGCCTTGTACCAATGACCCAGGGTCTTAAATTT
Source organism: Cyrtodaria siliqua (assembly GCA_037043455.1). Taxonomy (NCBI): domain Eukaryota; kingdom Metazoa; phylum Mollusca; class Bivalvia; order Adapedonta; family Hiatellidae; genus Cyrtodaria; species Cyrtodaria siliqua. Next base: position 14,149 of record JAWPHD010002458.1, read on the forward strand.
ACCATAAACAATACTGTTCTGAAAATGGCCTTGTACCAATTACCCTGGGGCTTAAATCTACCATTAACAACACCGTTCTGAAAATGGCCTTGTACCAATGACCCAGGGGCTTAAGTCTACCATAAATAATACTGTTCTGAAAATGGCTTTGTACCAGTGACCCAGGGGCTTAAATCCACCGTAAATAATACTGTTCTGAAAATGGCCTTGTACCAATGACCCAGGGGCTTAAATCCACCATAAGCAATACTGTTCTGAAAATGGCCTTGTACCAATGACCCAGGGGCTTTCCACCATAAACGATACTGTTCTGAAAATGGCCATGTACGAATGACCAAGGGGCTTTCCACCATAAACAATACTGTTCTGAAAATGGCCATGTACCAATGACCCAGGGGCTTTCCACCATTAAAACAATATTGTTCTGAAAATGGCTGTACCAATGACCCAGGGGCTTTCCACCATAAACAATAATGTTCTGAAAATGGCCATGTACCAATGACCCAGGGGCTTTCCACCATAAACAATATATTGTTCTGAAAATGGCCTTGTACCAATGACCCAGGGGCTTTCCACAATAAACAATATATTGTTCTTAAAATGGCCTTGTACCAATGACCCAGGGGCTTTCCACCATAAACAATATATTGTTCTTAAAATGGCCTTGTACCAATGACACAGGAGCTTTCCACCATAAACAATATATTGTTCTTAAAATGGCCTTGTACCAATGACCCAGGGGCTTTTCACCATAAACAATATATTGTTCTTAAAATGGCCTTGTACCAATGACCCAGGGGCTTTCCACCATAAACAATATATTGTTCTTAAAATGGCCTTGTACCAATTACCCAGGGGCTTTCCACCATAAACAATATATTGTTCTTAAAATGGCCTTGTACCAATGACCCAGGGGCTTTCCACCATAAACAATATATTGTTCTTAAAATGGCCTTGTACCAATGACCCAGGGACTAAATTTATACACCACATCACTAATCTGACTATGTAATATATACTGAGGGAAAAAATTTTAGTAAGTTTTTTAGATGAAATAATACCGTATACAAGATATACTGACATTTTGGGACTTTACGGGCTTGACCCCCTACGTTCATTTATTCGTTTCGTCCTTAAGATGTTCGACTGTTATTGATGTGTGTTTAATAAAACATTTTGTCTATGGCAGTAGTTTCTTGATTTTACAACCAAAAACGTATTATTTCCAGGGTGCAACAAAAACTTGCTAAACTTTTCAGACAAAGACTGTCCAATAAATAATGAAATGTCTTAGTAAATGAATCAGACGTGATGCAACATTATCTGGCTCTAACTATTTCTATTTTCGGATCATTTCACACAAACAAGAAGAAAACAGGAATTTCATAAGTCTAGACTTGTTTACTCCTTTATTTATTGAACAATTTTTCTAAGTCAGACATGCATTATCAGGTCACATGAGACACAAAATGGTTTTTATGCTGCTGCATAACAAATGCAGAAATGCAGATCGAGTAGTTTAAATCATAACAATGATTGAGTTATAACTCTACTAGTTTTCCAAAATCTAAAATATTTCACAAAATAAAAAAGTTATTAGATCGTGATAACATGATGGTGACCCTGATGTTTTTAAATGTGGATATAATTTTAGTTTCCCATTTCATTTCATCAAGTTATATGTAATAACATTGCTGTGTCAGTTAATACCAGTTTTGTAATAACAGTGCTGTGTTTGTAATAACAGTGCTGTGACTTAATACCAGTTTTGTAATAACAGTGCTGTGCATTAATACCAGTTTTGTAATAATAGTGTTGTGAGTTAATACCAGTTTTGTAATAACAGAGCTGTGAGTTAATACCAGTTTTGTTATAACAGTGCTGTGAGTTAACACCAGTTTTGTAATAACAGTGCTGTGAGTTAATACCAGTTTTGTAATAACATGCCAGTTAATACCAGTTTTGTAATAACATTGCTGTGAGTTAATACCAATAACAGTGCTGTAAGTTAATACCAATTTGTAATAACATTGCTGTTAGTTAATACCAGTTTTGTAATAACAGTGCTGTGAGTTAATACCAGTTTTGTAATAACATTGCTGTGAGTTAATACCAGTTTTGTAATAACAGTGCTGTGAGTTAATGCCAGTTTTGTAATAACATTGCTGTGAGTTAATACCAGTTTTGTAATAACAGTGCTGTGAGTTAATGCCAGTTTTGTAATAACATTGCTGTGAGTTAATACCAGTTTTGTAATAACAGTGCTGTGAGTTAATACCAGTTTTGTAATAACACTGCTGTGAGTTAATACCAGTTTTGTAATAACAGTGCTGTGAGTTAACACCACAGTTGTAATAACATTGCTGTGAGTTAATACCACTGTTGTAATAACATTGCTGCGAGTTTATACCAGTTTTGTAATAACATTGCTGTGAGTTAATACCAGTTTTGTAATAACATTGCTGTGAGTTAATACCACAGTTGTATTACATTGCTGTGAGTTAATACCAGTTTGGTAATAACAGTGCTGTGAGTTAATACCAGTTTTGTAATAACCATGCTGTGAGTTAATACCAGTTTGTAATAACAGTGCTGTGAGTTAATACCAGTTTTGTAATAACAGTGTTGTGAGTTAATACCAGTTTTGTAATCGCTGTGAGTTAATACTAGTTTTGTAATAACCGTGCTGTGAGTTATTACCAGTTTGTAATAACAGTGCTGTGAGTTAATACCAGTTTTGTGGGTTAATACCAGTTTTGTAATAACATCGCTGTGAGTTAATATCACAGTTGTAATAACAGTACTGTGAGTTAATTAATACCACTGTTGTAATAACAGTGCTGTGAGTTAATACCAGTTTTGTAATAACAGTGCTGTGAGTTAATACCACAGTTGTAATAACAGTACTGTGAGTTAATTAATACCACTGTTGTAATAACAGTGCTGTGAGTTAATACCAGTTTTGTAATAACAGTGCTGTGAGTTAATATCAGTTTTGTAATAACAGTGCTGTGAGTTAATACCACAGTTGTAATAACAGTACTGTGAGTTAATACCAGTTTTGTAATAACTGTGCTCTGAGTTAATACCACAGTTGTAATAACAGTACTGTGAGTTAATACCACTGTTGTAATAACAGTGCTGTGAGTTAATACCACAGTTGTAATAACAGTACTGTGAGTTAATACCACAGTTGTAATAACAGTACTGTGAGTAAATACCATAGTTGTAATAACAGTACTGTGATTTAATACCACTGTTGTAATAACAGTGCTGTGAGTTAATACCAGTTTTGTTATAACATTGCTGTGAGTTAATACCACAGTTGTAATAACAGTACTGTGAGTTAATACCACTGTTGTAATAACAGTGCTGTGAGCTAATACCAGTTTTGTAATAACAGTGCTGTGAGTTAATACCACTGTTTTAATAACAGTGCTGTGAGTTAATACCACAGTTGTACTGAGTTAATACCACTGTTGTAATAACAGTACTGTGAGTTAATGTTGTAATAACATTGCTGTGAGTTAATACCACAGTGGTAATAACAGTACTGTGAGTTTATACCACAGTTGTAATAACAGTACTGTGAGTTAATACCACAGTTGTAATAACAGTACTGTGAGTTTATACCACAGTTGTAATAACAGTACTGTGAGTTAATACCACAGTTGTTATAACAGTACTGTGGGTTAATACCACTGTTGTAATAACAGTTCTGTGAGTTAATACCAGTTTTGTAATAACATTGCTGTGAGTTAATACCACTGTTGTAATAACATTGCTGTGAGATAATACCAGTTTTGTAATAAGATTGATGTCAGTTAATACCTAAACTTACCTTAGTACAGGGTTTCTTTATAAAGACACAGTTTAACAGAATGATTTAATGTATTACAATTGAAGGATATACTGATCAGTTAAAAATATAATCAAGTGTATACCTTCATTTTAATTAACAGAAAGTCATTGTATGATTTCTGAGTTTAGTTTAGTTTTCTCTAAATCATGGTAACCACTGTGACTGCAATTCTCTAAACAATTTTTTTTTTATGCAAATCTGATGGAAGCTATACTCAAAGTGTTTTCTATTAACTGTAGTATCTAAGTAACATTTGACTATTCATGCAATAAAAAAAATCAGATAATAATGATAGTTAGAATAGGCATTAATGTTGTTCCCAACCATTCTGTAGCTATTACGTTACACATATTAATTCAATTCAATTCAAGGTAACATAAATTACATCCGGAGACAGCATAATTTAAATATTAAGCATGACATGTATATAAAACACCTGATGTAACATGAATTATGAAATAGGCATGACATATGCATGTTAAACACTAGAGGCACCATGAATTATGAAATAGGCATGACACATGCTGGTGAAACATGAGGCAACATGAATTACGAAATAGGCACGACAAGTGTATGTGAAACATAAGAGGCAACATGAATTATGAAATAGGCATGACACATGCACGTGAAACACAAGAGACACCATGAATTATGAAATAGGCATGTCATATGTACGTGAAACACTAGAGGCACCATGAATTATGAAATAGGCATGGCACATGCACGTTAAACACTAGAGGCAACATGAATTATGAAATAGGCATGACAAGTGTATGTGAAACACAAGAGGCACCATGAATTATGAAATAAGCATGACGCATGCACGTGAAACACGAAAGGCAACATGAATTATGAAATAGGCATGACAAGTGTATGTGAAACACAAGAGGCAACATGAATTATGAAATAACCATGACACATGCACGTGAAACACAAGAGACAACATATGAATCATGAAATAGGCACGACATGTTTACGTGAAAACAAGAGGCATCATGAATTATAAAATAGGCATGGCATGTACATGAATCACAAGAGGCAACATGAATTATGAAATAGGCGACACATGCACGTGAAACACTAGAGGCAACATGAATTAAATAATAGGCATGACATGTAATGAACCACATGAGGTATATTTGTTTGTCTGAATGATGTTTTACATCATTTTAAGCACATTTTAGGCCATATACGATGGTCAACCTTTTTCAGGTAAAGGCAGACCACCCCATTTTACCAGTACTAGCTGTATACCTCCCGCCATTAGCAAGAATTGACACTTTCTCACAAGTTGAGCTCCCAGCGGTGAGAGGCGTCAAAGTTTACAATGCACGTTGTTAACCCTCCGACCACGAAGGCACTAGGCAACATTAATTATACAACAGACATGACATGTATATAAATATGTTAAATGCACAACACGTACACTATACAGACCACAATGTAAATGTTTTATGAAACTAACCTCCAACTATATTATAACCGGGTCCTGGACCTTCCCCCATGTCTATTCCTAAAATATATAAACAGGAGAATATATATATATATTGCTCTTTCCCTTAAAATGCTCCTTGGTAACTGACACGTATTTGTTTTTTGTGTCAATGAGTTTGGCTTCAGTAAATGTTAATTACTTTGGACAGCCATGATATTCTTATACAATATTTCTAATCATTAAAATCTCCTGAATTTAATTAAATATTTTTTGTCAATGTGATATTTTAGCTTTGAAATTTTGATAAAAGAAAAGTTTTGATATTTTGCATATTTGAATTTAACAATTGACTTAATTTGTTTAGAAGTTCCAGAGCACAAGAGTTTGGGTTTGTGCCAACAACACTTTTCTGTTTTAGATGGCCTGCAAAGAAGAAATGACAGCAAAGATGATAATTTTGTCTGTGCAAATTACACTATTCTGTGACAATACCCCGAGAATTATGAGATCAGGACCATTACTGTGCTGAATATAAATTACTATGGAAATGCTGTGACATTAACCAGTCAGAATGGTAAAGTCAGGATCACGGTAATGCATAATAAGTGCCAATTCATAATTATGGAAATGCTGTGGCATTAATAAACAGAACCAGAAGTCAGGATGATAATGCATAATGATAGCTCTAACCCATTGGCGTGGCGCAGTCGGTAGCGCGGCGGATTTGTAACCGGAGGCCCCGGGTTCAATCCTCCGTGGTGCCACTGAGTTCCGTCGGTGTGTTCTTGGGCAAGACACTTTACCTTAGCCTCGTCCGTCGGATGGGGACGTAAACCGGGCGGTCCCGTGTATCGGTCTATCCTCCGAGCACGTTAAAGAACCATAGGAATCTATTCGATAATAAGAGTAGGGCAGGTTCCCGGATTCCTATGTATCCTTCCCCTCTCTCTGGGGCGGCTCTAAATAACCTATACTGTGTTGATGAGCTGTTAAACAACATTCAATTGGTAATGTTTAAATAACATCTGTATATACTATTAAAGGACACAAAAGTGATTTATTTTTATCCTTAAAATATGGAACACTAAATCTACAGAAACTCAAATATATTTACATCAGAGACTCTTCAATTATCTGAACCGCTCTTTAAATAGATAGACATTTTTTTAAGAGTGGTATAACTCATTTAAACAAGAGGTCAATGACCTTGAAGCTCTACTGATAGGTGTTTGATAGCTAGATCAGCATTCCTGTAAAGTTTCATGAAAATCTGTCAAGTAGTTTCAGAGAAGTAGTCGCTACAAGTTTTTATTATTTAACTCTTATGTAAACAAAGATGGGCAGCCATGTTTAACGTCGAATCAAAACGAATTTCGACAAGGACCAACATCACATATCATGCTGATCATTTTAGAAAAAGTCCTATATCAATATCACTTATAGTTTCAGAAAGTAGTCGCTACAAGTTTGTTTTGTTTTTAATCTATTTTTAGCTGTGGTGGCCATCTTGAATGTCTGGCTGGCCTGAAATTTTTCTAGAAGTTTCATGAACATCCGTCAGTAGTTTCAGAGGAGTAGTTGCTACAAGTTTTCTTTATATAACTCTATGTAAACAAAGATGGCCACTGGCGGCCATGCTTAATGTCGATTCAAAAATATTTCGACAAGGATCAACATCATGTCATGCTTAACAGTTTAGAAAAAGTCACATATCAATATCACTTATAGTTTTTAAGAATTAGTTGCTACAAAATCTGCTGATCTTTGCACCTCTCTACATTTAGTTCTTGCTTGCAGCAAATAATTATTGCTACCAACAATTTAACTGCAGCTCTATTCAAACCATTTATAGGGAGGTCTAAATGATTAATTTACCCCTCACCAGGCTCTAAACGTTTCTCCCAAACATCTGTTTGATCCAATAATTCATTCCCGAGGTTATGGCCTTGACAAGGGTTTGACCTTTGACCTGCATTACAACCTTGACCTAGATCACCATGTGGTGAAACATTTTGGCAAATATCCTTTTGATCCAAGCATTCATTGAAGAGATATGGATGGCCTGGACAATAGTCTGACCTTTGTTCTTTGCCGCAACCTTGACCATAGACTCAAGAATAACATGTTCGGTTTTTACGCCAAATGGATATTCCTATCCATCATAGTGAAGCATACTGTATAATTTCACTAGAGGAGTGTTCTACGAAACACTTAATTGTTGTGTTCCACGGAACATTTGTTTCACCTACTTTGACCCTTGACCTATAAATACGTTTTTATAAAAGCATATTATACAATATTTGGATGACATGTGTGAAGCTTCATGAACAAAAAGGTGAATAGTAAAGTTTTAAGAAAACCGGCATTAAGTCTTTAAAATTAAAATAGGATTATATAATAATTGTTAAGGAAGAACTGTATAAAAGTTATGACCAGATATCAATATTTTGTTAATTTATCAATTAGGTTAGGCCCATGTTTAACTTTTATGAAAAGGGGCAAAACTCTGCTGAAATGAAATTCAAAGTTACTGAACCCGTAATGGTTACTGAATAATAGAACAGACAGAACTGTATAAAGTTTCATGACCATAGGTCAATATTTTGGCAAATTATCAGCTCTAAATTAGGTTGCAGGTTAAATTTATATTAGTTTTATGAAATGGGGCATTACTCTGCCAAAATGATGTTCAGAGTTATTGGACATGTCAATGGCATTAAATAGTTAATCATTGGTTAATATTTTCCAAGTTATCATCCAAGTTAGGATGCAGGTTAGTTTTATGAAAACGGGCATAATTCAGCATAATGAAAGTCAGAGTTATTTTATATGTTTTACAACATTCCTTGGGGTAAGATGAAGATATGTCCAAAGTTTCATGAACACAGTGTCAAATACGTTTGAAGTTATGGCCAACGTAAAGGTCACGGACAACAAAGAAATGCAACTACAGACAAAAACTGGTATGTCATTTTGGTAACGATAACACATGGTCACCATGAAGTTGTATTTTTAAAATCTCTTGTTAGCTGTGTTGGCCATCTAGAAATAAATACTGATAAAGGTGATCCTTTGTGAGCAACAAACACAATTAAGAGAATAAAGCAGCAGACTCGGTTTTATTGAGTCTGTTTATGAGAAGTAATGAAAGAAGCAACACCTCTCACGCCCCCTAGCACCGGCTTAAGCAGTATTCTACTTCAAAGCCACCTATAATGGGCTCGTTGACATAGAAGTTCGGGCCAACCCGATCTTTACTTATTGACCAACTAAACATTAAGAACAACATTCCTGTAAAGCTCCATGAAAATGCATCAGGTAGATTCAGAAAAGCAGTCACCACAAGCTTTTCCTATATAACTATGTGAACAGAGATGTCCGCTGGTGGTCATGTATAATATCGAATCAAAATGAATTTTCTTTAGGACCAAATACATGTCATGCTGGTCAATTTGGTAAAGGTTCCAAATCAATAGCTTGTACGTTTTTTTGAGAAGTAGTAGACACAAAATTGTATTTTCAAAATCTGTTTTTTAGCTGTGACAGCCATCTTGAAATTTAAGCCTGATTTTTACTTAGGACCAACTACATATCAAGAGCAACATTTCTATAAAGCCTACAAAGTTTCATAAAATCCATCAAGTAGTTTCAGAGGAGTATATAGACGCCACAATATTTTCCAATTTAACATTATATATAATGCAAACAAAGATGGCCATGTTTGAAGTCGAATCAAAAATGATTTTCATAAAGGACCAATATTATGTCATGCTGAACATTTTAGTAAAGGTCTCAATTATATCAATATCTCTTACTAGTTCTAGTAGTCGCAACAAACGTCTTTTTCAGCTCTGGCATCCTCATATTGGGATTTCACATCAACCTGAATTTTTGCTAGGATGAACTAGACCTTTACGGGCAACATTCCTTTATAGTTTCATGAAAATTCATCTAACAGTTTTAGAGCAGAAGTCGCCACGGTCTGACAATGCACCATGCCATAAGCTCTGCTGATCTTAATGATCAGTAGAGATAATTCAACATAACAAAGCTCACCTGTCAGTTGAAAGTTAAATTTAATTAATCCAAACTTATCATCAAATTATCATCAAATTATCATCAAAATTATCATCAAATTATCATCAAATTATCATCAAATTATCATCAAATTATCATTGACCAGAAAATAATCCATTAACTTCTCATTTTCAGTAAACAATTGGCTCCAATCTGCATAATAGAAAACCAATGAGTTGACAATCCAGTGTTTAATGAAGATTGAATCTACATGCCATCTACGAGTTACCCCCATACACTTATCAAATATATGCAAATGCAGTGTCTATCTTATGACCTCATCATATATATGCAAATGCAGTGTGGATCTTATATGAGTTTGCCCTGTGGGCCACATGACTTCATCATATATATGCAAAGGCAGTGCGAACCTTATATGAGTTTCCCCTGTGGGCCTCATGACTTCATCATATATATGGAAATGCAGTGTGGATCTTATATGAGTTTCCCCTGTGGGCCTCATGACTTCATCATATATATGGAAATGCAGTGTGGATCTTATATGAGTTTGCCCTGTGGTCCACATGACTTCATCATATATATGCAAAGGCAGACCTTATATGAGTTTCCCCTGTGGGCCTCATGACTTCATCATATAATATGCAAATGCAGTGTGGATCTTATATGAGTTCCCTGTGGGCCTCATGACTTCATTATATATATATGCAAATGCAGTGTGGACCTTATATGAGTTCCCCTGTGGGCCTCAAGACTTTAACATATATATATATGCAAACGCAGAGCAGCAGTGTGAATCTAATATGAGTTTCCACTGTGGACCTCATGACCACATCATATATATGCAAATGCAGTGTGAATCTAATATGGGTTTCCACTGTGGACCTCATGACCACATCATATATATGCAAATGCAGTGTGGATGCCATATATGGGGTAATTTCCCGCTGTGGGCCGCATGGTCTTATCATATATGCAAATGCAATGTGGGTCTTATATACGTGTCCTATGTGAGTTCCCCTGTGTACCTTATATATGCAAGAGGCAGATCCGAACCAGAATGTAGTGATGGGTTAGTCTTTTAGATTTTATAAAAGAGTCTATGGGAATATATATATATCAATACAAGAATTCTGCAGAATGGATATCATATGTCGCGTTTCAACACACACAAACATCATGGGGAAATCATTAACTTCATCTTTATGTTGTTATAGTCCTTGTTACAAGTGGTCTATAACTTTGAAAGAATGAAGGGCACGTACATGTTGTAGGAGATTAGTCGAAGTTGTCAAAAATAAATAAACATAACTGTTGAATGCAGAGTGAATTCACATTTCTTTATTTATTATTTGTTTTTTGAAAAAATATGTACAAAAATAAGCATATAGACAGAGACACATCATATCATCATGTGTGAACTGTATGTTAGGTATAATAACAATCCATGAAAAAAGTTAAAGTGAAAGCCACATGAAGTTCATTATGGAGAGAAAAACTCTAAGTCAAATAAAGGGCCTTGATTCCGTAATAAATCAGGCATCAACAATTTGTGATGTAGAAGGACATGAAGTTTGGGAACAATCAATTCAAAAATGTTTGAGAAAAAATGTGTTAACAGGTCATTATACAACGTTAGACTGGAATATTCTTAGTCAAACAAACGGCCATAATTAGGCAATCAATGATGGGTGATGTACTGGGACATCAATCAATGATGGGTGATGTACTGGGTCATCAGTTGTTACTTGCACATGAAGTTTGGGAACAATCAATTCGAAAATGTTTGTTAACATGTGATGATGCAATATTAGAGTGGAAAATTATAAGTCAAACAAAGGGCCATAATTCTAAAATAATTTAGACAATCAATGATGGGTGATGTACTGGGACATCAGTTGTTATGAGTATATGAAGTCTGGGAACAATCTATTTTCAATCGGGATGCGACGCGACAGGACGGGACGTTACGGATAACATGATTCCTATATAGCACTCACTTCACTTTGTGGAAGTGGGGGTATAAATATACCTATACAGCCCCTCACTTCACTTTGTCAAAGCGGGGGTATAAATATACATATATAGCCCCCACTTCACTTTGTCAAAGCGGGGGTATAAATAAACATATATAGCCCCCACTTCACTTTGTCAAAGTAGGGGTATAAATATACATATATAGCCCCCACTTCACTTGGTCAAAGCGGGGGTATAAATATACCTATATAGCCCCCACTTCACTTTGTCAAAGAAGGGGTATAAATATACATATATAGCCCCCACTTCACTTGGTCAAAGCGGGGGTATAAGTCAAAGCAGGGGTATAAATATACCTATATAGCCCCCACTTCACTTTGTCAAAGCGGGGGTATAAATATACCTATATAGCCCCCACTTCATTTTGCAAAGCGGGGATATAAATATACATATATAGCCCCCACTTCACTTTGTCAAAGTGGGGGTATAAGTCAAAGCGGGGGTATAAATAAACCTTTGTCAATTTTCAAGATTTCATTGGTCAATGCGCCATAGATATCAGCCCATGTCTACGTCTCGAGACATGAACATAGGACGAATTCACATAGGTACCCCATTACTCCGATACACAAAAACAAAATGGCGACGATAACGTTGCCGATTCGTTTTGGAAACCGCCGATTGTTTCCTTCCTATTGCTTTTCTGCGCTTTCCACTGTGTATAAAAGTCTGAAATAATCGTAAGTGTATTTTTTTTGGCAATTTTACAGATAATAAAACATTAACATAGTGACAAAATACGTTTATTTTATTAAAAGATCCCCCAAATTTAACGCGTTTCGTGATGACACCACGAAAGTAAACAACGTCTAGTTAGAGGCACAATATGGGGAAATTGTCGCAATGAAATCGTGTTTTTGGCTGGTTTTTTTTCTTAAATAAATGATTACAACTTTGAAGTATGACAAATTCGTTATTAGGGTTCTTGACAGGGAACATGGGCTCACATTCCCTGCCTTGAAATATATATTCCCTCCCCTAACGGCTCTGGTGAATATAATTTCCAGGCAGGGAATGTGAGCCCATGTCCGCTGTCAAGAATCCTAATGACTAATAATATAGCCCCGACTTCACTTTGTCAAAGCGGAGGTATAAATATATCTATATAGCCCCCACTTCACTTTGTCAAAGCGGAGGTATAAATATATCTATATAGCCCCCACTTCACTTTGTCAAAGCGGGTGTATACATATACATATATAGCCCCCACTTCACTTTGTCAAAGTTGGGGTATAAATATACCTATATAGCCCCCACTTCACTTTGTGAAAGCAGGGGTATAAATATACCTATATAGCCCCCACTTCATTTGTCAAAGCGGCGGTATATATATACATATAGAACCATAATGATATATCCTTTCCTGACATGTGTATAGCATTATTATATATTTGTGATGATATATCCCTTCCCCTATATGTGTATATTTATTCGCGAGCGTATAAGCTCGCCTTACGGTTAACGCGTTGTTGATTTTCTGAAATTGCCATACTAAGGCAATAAAAATCTTCGTCAAACTGCTAGAGTTACCTGCCCGTAAAGTTGCATCGTGCAAGTAAAACGGTGCACCGTGCAGGTGAATCGTATTTCTAGCACGTCGTTATAACCTCATATGAACGCCGAGCGGAGCGAGGTGTTACTCGAAGGAAAATAAAGCTAATTACACCGAGTTTACATCGAGCGAAGCAACGTTATACAGCTAATTTCACCGAGCGAAGCGAGGTCTTGTGCATTGAATATAACATACATGTAAATTAAGATTGTTTTCGATTCTCTTCTCTTCCATTCAATTCAACATATTTATTTTTTACAATCAAATTTGTTCAAAAACAACAAAATCCACGATTTAATGCTTGATTACGTTTAAATAAAAGTGAATGCGTCAATATTTATTATTTAAAAAAATAAAGATAGAATATAATAGCCTTGTTCTCTGGCTTAAAATAGAATAGAATAGAATAACTTTTATATTACAATCAAGGACCATCACTGGCATTACACTAACAGTACCTAAGGTACTACCTTTGTGAAGGGCAAAACAATAACCAGTCTTTGATTGCAGTAAAAGTATAGAGTCAAAATGATTCATTTAGAAACACCAACAAATGTAAAAACAATCCAAAATATGAATCAAATTTGACGTAGAAGCACTCGAGCAGATGTTTTGATTTTATTCATTGAGTTTAGAAAACTCCACTGATGTACACTGTAAGGCATAACAGTATGAGTATTGCACACATTATTTAATAGCTCTAGTCTGTTAACTTAAAACGACGCTTGCCACTGCTCAGCAACAACAAAATCAACGAGTTAATGCTTGATTATGTTTAAATAAGAGACTGCGTCAATATGTAAGTAAGTTAGTTTTACTAGATCTATTATTTTTTTTATATTAGATCTACATGCGGTGATTTTCACTTGAAAGCAGTCCAATTTCATTGAAAATACAATATGACAAAGGGACTAAGAAAGCTGGCTAAGAGCTGACCATCCTATCTAATAGTAATAAATGTCTGAGATTGTGTGAACTGTGTCATTGCTTTTTGTTCAAATTGTATTTAACAACCCACTGCGCCATTTAAGTCTCAATTACACTTATTAATAATAAAATTCACCTGAAACAATAGTTATATGAAATAATAATTATTCGCCTACCTTTTTATCCTTAAATTGTTTTTGCGAAACCAAAGGCGGTAAGTGAAATATCCTTTCTTTTACTTAAAAGCACAAACGTAAACCTTTCTTGTTCTTTGTAGACAAAGTGAAGCACCTACTTTACTGTAGACGTAATAGTACGTCACCATTATGACAATTTTCAATGCTGATTACGTCAGTCAGTGACGTTCGACGCAATTTTAATTTCAAGAGGGGATGTAGAGAGTGGTGACTTGGGAACAAGGTATTAAACAAACTGATTATTTCAAATGACACATCAGCAATGATTTGTTTGTTTGTTTGTTTGTATGGTGTTTTACGTCATTTTCAACACATGTAAGGTTATATATGACGGTGGATTTTTGGGTGGTGGAGGCAGATCACCCACTTGTCCTGGGTAGAACCAGTACTATACACCTCCCGCCATCCGTAAGGATCGACACATCCTCACAAGTCGAGCTCCCAGTGGGATTCGAACCTGCAGCGGTGAGAGGCGAGAAGGTTTACAATGCAACATTCAGTATCACATGAAACAATTCATTCCTATTCCTTCCTATCTGATCATTGCTACTAAGTGAAGGCATTTACATTTAGCAAATAGGAATAGATTGGATCATCCTGAGAAGTCTCATAAAAAAAAGTATGCATACATAATTATACTGATCATGCTTATTCAAGTTCACCTGACACTTACTCCGAATTCAAGTCATTTTTTCACAACTGTGGCCGATATTATTATTAAATTATTTCTTTTATTTATTATTATTATTTCATTTATTTTGGAAAACATTTCCACCACTTAACTTGTTCAATTTTGTTTTGTTCTGGATATGTTCATAGAAGAAAGTTTATCTAAAATGTTTCATATTATCCTGCTCCCACAAAAACAATGCATGTATTCAATACTTTTTTCACAAATTAGGCAGTTTTCGCGCTTTTTTTTCTCCACCAAAATGACCAGGCTAGGGTCGGGAGTCTTCAAAATTTTTAGGGGGTAAAAGCCCTGCCAACATTACAATGGAAATGACACTACAGTGCTTGGTTTGATTTTGTTTAAACTTATTTATTTTACATCGATTGTAACGAAAGCTCTATGAACTTATTTGAATCACTCTCGATGTCTTCCTTGGTAGAACCAGTACTAAGCAATGCAGATAAAGTGTCTTGCTCAGGGACACAACGCAATGGCGGGAATCGAACTCACGACTTTTGGATTATGGGTCCAACGCTCTACCACTAGACCACAGCGCTCCACGGTTTGATTTGGAAGTAATAGAGTATAATGTGTAGATCCCCATTTCGATTTCGAATAGTTACAGGGTTCTGGAAATACGGTTGCCCGACGCCCCGGGCAAGTGGATTTTGGGTGCGGGCAAGTGACCGTAGCAAATCTGGTTGCCCGCCACTTGCCCGACGGACATTTCCTTTCCAGAACAAATCAAGTGGCAAACTAGCCATATCAGAATTTCATTTTGATAACTGAGTAAAACTGGCCGCTGTTTTTCGCCGCTAGCGATTGTTAATAAGATCAAACAATTTTCGGTACAATCAACAATCTCGCCCCAGGCAGCTTAATTTGTGGCATTATTTCAATAAACAACTAATTAACCCACACGCGCATTTCACACCGTTTGAAAACAACACCGTATCACAATTTATCCTGACACGACCGTCAGACGTGTATCCATCGGCCAATGAAATCGCGTCAATTATGACCGTGACCTTCCAACCATAAACATAGCTACTTTCAGATAATCTCTGAACGTCATTTAATTTGCAAATTTAATGTGTCAAAATAATTGATTGACAGACCCACGTGACGTTATATGTTTTTGTTTATATAATTTTGCCGAAGAATTTTTCATAACGAAAATACGTTTCTTTTACTCGAAGCACTCGCTTATCAATCCGCTTTTATGAGGTATTTGGTGTATTTCATTGATATAGTCCGTAATTAAACGTATATGGAAGTGCATACTACACAAATAAGTTGAATAACTTAGCGATATGCGCATGTCATGGGTTTTCGCGATTTCGGAATAATCACGAAACTTTTTTCTCGAGTTCTGAACTTTCGCTGTTACTGCTACTACTTCTTAAACAATTCCTATGGAACCCTAGTAAGGGAACCTCTTTTCATGCCTCTTGCTTTCATCTAATTCCCTTTAGTTAAAATATAAAACCGTAGAAACGTTACCATGGTTGCAGAAATTGGGGGCCCAAGTGACTATTTTTCATAACGTTTTTGTCTTGTTTCTTTGCTTGTCGCACATTTAAAGGAATACAATAGCTTCTTTTTTTCTGTCAACTGGTTAATTGTACACACTGTGACATATTAAAAGTTCCATACACTAGCTGACAAGAATTTTTTTTGGATGGTCATCAAAAATGATGGGGTTGTGTGTGTGGTGATTGGTGGGGTGGGAGGGCGGAATAAAATGAGTTTGTATACTGTCTCATCATTTTATGATTTAAATAACACAAATATGTAATAAGACACAAAAGAAGAAAATGCAACCATTTTATTTTTTTATATGAATAAATACAATGTATTAACTAATTCATAAAATACATTCTCCCTTCCTTTTCTAGGTATAATGGTCCAAAGTATGTGGTGGTCCGTCCCGTTTAACACAAACAATGGTACAGCGCCAATTTTTGGGGCAATTAAGTGTTCTTAAATATGGGGCAAGTGACATTATGGGCAGGGCAAGTGACTTTTGAAAATCCACTTGCCCTGGGCAAGTGGATTTTCAAAATATTTCCAGAACCCTGAGTTATGCTTAAATAATTTGTTGAATTAGTTTTATTTTATGTGATGATCACAAAGTTTGTATGTGAATAGTAGTGGGTTGCGTTTTTTGTGTGTCCCTTAGAACAGAGCAACTGAGTTGGGTTTAGAAAATCCCTATGTTATAACGTATTGTTATGTAATAGATAGAGTCTGGTCTCAGCGAGTTGGCTTGTTTAGATAACCAACGAGCTGAGACAGACTTTATCTTTTTTGTAGCATGGTGTACTTGGTAGCACTGTGACGTCATAGTGACCGTACTCTGAATTCCAATATCCAGTAGTTGTAGTACGGCATAGCCACGCCCCTTTAGATACCCTAAATTAAACGATTTAATGCTCTGCATTCATCAAAATGGTTACATTGTGTAATATTACTCATACTGTAAGTAATAGATAGAGTCTGGTCTCAGCGAGTTGGCTTATTTAAACACCAAGATGGGCGTAGCCCATCGAGGTGTTTAAATAACCAACGAGCTGAGACAGACGCTATCTTTTTTGTAGCATGGTGTACTTAGTAACACTGTGACGTCATAGTGACCGTACTCTAAATTCCAATATCCGGTAGTTGTAGTACGGCATAACCACGCCCCTTTAGTTACCCTAAATTAACGATTTAATCCTCTGCATTCATCAAAGGAAATGTCACCGACCATGCTACAAAAGGTATATCCGGTAGTTGTAGTACGGCATAGCCACGCCCCTTTAGTTACCCTAAATTAAACGATTTAATGCTCTGAATTCATCAAAGGAAATGTCACCGACCATGCTACAAAACCTTTTGTAGCATGGTCGGTGACATTTCCTTTGATGAATGTAGAGTACGGTCACTATGACGTCACAGTGTTACTAAGTACACCATGCTACAAAAAAGATTAAGTCTGTCTCAGCTCGTTGGTTATTTAAACAAGCCAACTCGCTGAGACCAGACTCTATCTATTACTTACAGTATGAGTAATATTACACAATGTAACCATTTTATTTACTTAAACCAGGGACTCATATACATATGTAATATAGACGGGTCCTGCTTAAACCGACGCTCGCCATGAGGCAGTGCCTTATTCATATTAATAATGCTATATTCCAATCTGTATGCATGCATTATGCAGCAGCATATATATTTGTGATGATATATCCCTACTTGTATGCATACATCATAAATGATATATCCCTTCCTGCATGTATACAGCATAAATGATATATCCCTTCCTGCATGTGTACAGCATCATAAATGATATATCCCTTCCTGTATGAGTACAGCATAAATGATATATCCCTTTTTGTATGTATACAGCATGAATTATATATACCTTCCTGTATGCATACAAAATGAATGATATTGAATTGAATTGATTGGGGTTTTAAGGCGCACCAACACAGGAAAAGGTTATATGGCGTCTAACAGGCATGAACATGCCAGGCTCATCTTCCATGTACATCGAGATCAAATATGGAAAATGTGCCTAGAATCTTCTCACCCTGAACTGCAGAGTTGCTGCAAATTCTATCTTAGAAACTCCATTTACACTAGATATCCCTTCCAGTATGCGTACAGCATGAATGATATATCCCTTCCTGTATGCGTACAGCATAAATGATATATCCCTTCTTGTATGCGTACAGCATAAATGATATATTCCTTCCTGTATGCGTACAGCATAAATGATATATCCCTTCCTGTATGCATACAGCATGAATTATATATCCCTTCCTGTATGTATACAGCAAGAATGATATATTCCTACCTGTATGCATACAGCATAAATGATATATCCCTTCCTGTATGCGAACAGCATAAATGATGTATCCCCTCCTGTATGTATACAGAATAAATGATATATTCCTTCCTGTATTTATACAGCATCAATGATATATCCAGTATGCATACAGCATGAATAAAATATCCCTTCCTGTATGCATACAGCAAAAATGATATATTACTTCTTGTATGCGTACAGCATAAATGATATATCCCTTCCTGTATGCATACAGCATGAATGATATATCCCTTCCTGTATGCATACAGCATAAATGATATATCCCTTCCTGTATGTGAGAGCATAAATAATATATCCCTTCTTGTATGCATACAGCATAAATGATATATTCCTTCTTGTATGCATAGAGCATGAATGATATATCCCTTCCTGTATGCCTACAGCATAAACGATATATCCCTTCCTGTATGCATACAGTATGAATCGTACAGCAAAAATGATATACCCCTTCTTGTATGCGTACAGCATAAATGATATATCCCTTCCCATACAGCATGAATGATATATCCCTTCCTGTATGCGTACATCATAAATGATATATCCCTTCCTGTATGCGTACAGCATAAATGATATATCCCTTCCTGTATGCTTACAGCATAAATGATATATTCCTTCCTGTATGTATACAGCATAAATGATATATCCCTTCCTGTATGTGTACAGCATAAATGATATATCCCTTCCTGTATGCATACAGCATAAATTATATATTCCTTCCTGTATGTATACAGCATAAATGATATATCCCTTCCTGTATGCACACAGCATGAATAATATATCCTTTCCTGGATGCATACAGCATCAATGGTATATCCATTCCTGCATGCGTACAGCATAAATGATATATACCTTCCTGCATGCGTACAGCATAATAATTGATATATTCCTTCCTGCATGCGTACAGCATAAATTATATATTCCTTCCTGTATTTTAGCATGAATGATATATCCCTTCCTGTATGCGTACAGCATAAATGATATATCCCTGTTTGTATACACAGCATAGATGATATATCACTTCTATGCGTACAGCAGAATTTCTATGCATACAGCATAAATGATATATCCCTTCCTGTATGCATACAGCATGAATGATATCCTTTCCTGTACGCATACAGCATAAATGATATATCCCTTCCTGTATGTGAAAGTATAAATGATATATCCCTTCTTGTACGCATACAGCATAAATGATATATCCCTTCCTATATGCATACAGCATGAATGATATATCCCTTCCTGTATGCATACAGCATAAATGATAAATCCCTTTCTGTATGCATACAGCATGAATGATATATCCCATCCTGTATGCATACAGCATAAATGATATATCCCTTCCTGTATGCATACAGCATAAATGATATATCCCTTCCTGTAAGCATACAACATGAATGATATATCCCTTCCTGTATGCGTACAGCATAAATGATATATCCCTTCCTGTAGGGGGGTGCTGTATAGGGCTATAATAATACATATTATTTTCATATATATTGTTTAGTTATCTTTGCCCTTCTTAAAGTCTAAAATATACGTCAGCACGCACCTAAGGCATTCTAACAATGAAATATTTGTCTGAAATCATTGACCATTTCAGTTTATTTTTAGAGCATACTACCTATATCTTATGGGGCCTTCACACAGGATGGCGACCTTTGTGCCTCCCGTGTGCGACCATAAAATTTGCCAGGTCGTCGTTGGAGGCTCAAAGGAGGCAGAATGGTTGCCTAGGTCGTTCAAAGGTGGTACACAGGAGGTTCAGACATCGCCCTGGACGCCATGGTCGCCGTGAATTTTTGAACATGTTCAAAACAGTCGCACAAACGTCGCGGAGGAGGTTGGTTGCTCAAAGGTGGCTCAAAGGGAGGCACAAGCATTACCAAGGTTGCAGAATGGAGGCACAGTTGTCGCCCAATGGTCGCCAGGTAATAGATGCGTTCTGCTGCAAATCCAGTGATCGCCGTTAGTAGCCGTTGGTCGCCGATGATGGCACAGAGGAGGCACAGAGGAGGCTCAATGGTTGCCCAAACATTACTCGGGGGTCGCCTATGTAGCCTATAATTGCGTTGGTTGCCATAGGTTGCACAGGGGAAGCACAGGGGAGGCAGGCAGGTGGCTCAGTGGATGCACAGGTCGTTCGTAGATGCCATAAAAATGCCCGAAAATTGCATTTTTGGTAGTTCAAGGGAGGCACAAGGATCGCTGGAGCAGTTACATAGAAACATGATATTCTGGGTTTAGGCGACCACTGAGCGTCCTGGCCATTTTTTGGTCGCTCAAAGGTGGCACAAAGGTCGCAGCCCTATGTAAAGGGGCCATAAGATCGAACCCTATTTTAACATTTGTTGTATTGCGATCAACCATGCGTGTGACGAAAACTGGTCTAACTATATGCCTGTATTACAGAAAGATGAGTTTTGTTTGTTTGTTCGTATGGTGTTTTACGTCATTTTCAACACATGTAAGGTTATATATGACGGTCGATTTTTTGTGGTGGAGGCAGACCACCCACTTTTCCTGTGTAGAACCAGTACTGTACACCTCCCGTCATCCGTAAGAATTGACACTTCTTCAGAAGGATGAGACTTGATTGTATGGTATTTTACATAGTTTTTAGCACATGTTAGGCCAATACTTTTTTGTGGTAGAGGCAGATCATCAGCAGATTTTTCCTGGGTAGAACCAATACTGTTTACATCCCACCATCTGTAAGAATTGACACTTTGTCACTTGACAAGTCAATTAAGCTCCCAGTGGGATTCGAACTTACAGCGGTGAGAGGCGAGAAAGTTTTAGACGCAGCATCTTTACCATCCCGGCCACGGATGCGCAAGATAAAGGAAGGGTAGATCATGAATGACTGTAACACATGTAAGGACATTATTAAGATTGTGCTGTAGATTATCAGGATCTTGTACAATCAATATTGTGTTTCTCTCCATTAAAGGGACATAAGGCAATCTTGATTTTGTTAAAACTCGATGGGGTTTGGTTAGTTTTTCTTCATAATTTGATATTTGTAATCATTATTAATAATTATTTGAACAGTTCAAAACTTACTGTTATTGCATATTATAAACTGTTGATTATAATTTATATCGCCCCAATAATATGTTTAAAGGTTATGGTAGAATAATAAAGAAAACTTAATTTTTTTCCAATTTCCATTTTTTTTACCATTGAAATCACACATACCAGTTTGTTTGTTTGTTTGTTTGTTTGGTGTTTAAAGTCATTTTCCAGCACATTTTAGGCTATACGTGTATGACAATCAATTTTTTTAGTGGTGGAGTTCTAGGACAAGTCTAGGAAATAATAATTCTGAAATAAATCTTGAGTCAAGCTCCTTTAACTGATTCCAAAAGTTCTATTGTTCTCGACCACTGAAGTCTCACTGTGGCACATATGCACTTCATTGACAAAATATGCTTGCATTATCAATTATGACAATGTTCATGTAGAATCCAGATTACCGTATTTCCCACAGTTGTGCCACACCAAATGGGGCACTCTTCAAATTTTTTAATTTTTTTTTTGTTGTTTTGTGTTTTTTCGATACAAAAGACCAAATGTAGAATTTTGAAGATTTTTTTTTTTTTAAATGGTGTGGCGGCTTGGAAGAGGGACCCTCTATTAGGGAAGTTGCTACTATTAGGGGAAATACTGTAACAAATTAACTTTTATAGACAATAAATCTCTTTAAGATGTCAAAATGTCATATGTAATGGTTTATTAATAGTTCCTAGGCTGCCAGTTCTATTTGGATATGGAAAGTTCTGTAACAAAAAAAATCAATCTCTTGCGCAAATGGAAGTCGCAAATGGCAGTAAATATTCTATAGTGTCCATTACTCTTCATTTGTAAACTACATGCCATAACTGATCCAGAAGAACAATTCAACAATTAATCTAGAAGGGTGTGCCAAGGAACACTTATGTGGCTAGTGCCGTGTACTTTTCAAGTTTACTAATGTCCTGAGTTACGAGCTTGGTTAGGTTGCAGGTTAAAGTTTTATGAAAGGGGGAATAACTCTGCCAAAATGAAAGTCAGAGTTATTGGACATGAGTAACAACATTCCTTAGGTAAAGATGAAGATGTGTGTGAAGTTCCATGAACACAGGTCACATACTTTTCTTTTCAAGTTATGGCCAAGGTTAGGTTGCAGGTTAAAAGTGTGATGGACGGACGACAACAGACGACAGACAAGGGACGAAGTGATCCCTAAGTGTCTGCCATGCTATGCAGGTGACACAATAAAATGAAATTACTTTTTACGACCTGCTAAAGTATCATATAAAGTTGTTTTAGGACAGCAACCTCGGAGGGAGCGGAGACGAAGGATGAAGTTTCCTATCAGACATGGTTCACCCAGGGAGCCAACCCACATGGTCTGCAGCTCTAAAGTGCAAGGCTTTATACACGGAACTACCGAGACTGCTACTTATAGTCAAACAATGTCACATGACTCATAAAGGAACAAATAGTATACTGTTCAATGTGATGTGATAGGTTCAATGTTATGTGATAGGTTCAATGTTATTTGATAGACATATAGGCTGCTTGTGCAGCTTAGCTAAATCGTCAATGTTATTTGATAGGTTCAGTGTTATTTGATAGGTTCAATGTTATTATCAGGTTCAATGTTATTTGTTAGACAAATATCAACAGTTTGTGCAGCTTAGTTGATAGGTTCACTGTTATTTGATAGGTTCAATATTATTTGATAGGTTCAGTGTTATTTGATAGGTTCAGTGTTATTTGATAGACAAATATCAACAGTTTGTGCAGCTTAGTTGATAGGTTCAGTGTTATTTGATAGGTTCAGTGTTATTTGATAGGTTCAATGTTATTTGATAGGTTCAATGATATTTGATAGGTTCAATGTTATTTGATAGGTTCACTGTTATGTGATAGGTTCAATGTTATTTGATAGGTTCAATGTTATTTGATAGGTTCAATGTTATTTGATAGGTTCACTGTTATGTGATAGGTTCAATGTTATTTGATAGGTTCACTGTTATTTGATAGGTTCAATCTTATTTGATAGGTTCAATGTTATGTGATAGGTTCAATGTTATGTGATAGGTTCAATGTTATTTGATAGGTTCAATGTTATGTGATAGGTTCAATGTTATTTGATAGGTTTATAGTCATGTGAGTCAACTATCTTAGCATTGTTGACAAATATGGATGCTACACATGGGATGGGCGATGAATCTGCTGGCAGGGGAATGGGGGACATTTTGAGTTCTGAAAAGCAATCCCAACCTTCCTAGACCCGAAAGGTCCCAACTGATAGTTTCCAGTTTTAATATGTCAATACTAATCTATTTTTTTTATATTAATAGTAACAGTGACCTTGACCTTAGACACAGTGTCCTGAAAAGCAATATCAAATTGAAAGGAATGCAGTGATGAAATAACAGAACAAATTTACTGAGCACAAACATGTTTTCTATTTAATGTATAACACTGACCTTGCCTTAAGACCCTGTGACCTAAAAACCAATCCCAATATTACCAATATTCCTATTCCTAGAAATTGAATTTAAAAGTGTATTGGAAGTTTTAATGGGGTCGCATTTTCATTGCAGTTGTCCAAGTGGATGGACAAAAATAATGTATTTGACAAATACTAGCTGTTTTAATTCTTGCATGTCAACTTTCCAATATGCTACTTTAAACACTAGAAATACCATAAAACACAACACACAAATAAATTGTTATATTGCAACAAACTGCAACAAACTGATATTGTTATGGATGTTTGGTTGCAAGCTGACCCCAACAAATACTTCTGTTTCTGTTATTGATAACATACTGACCATAGAGGTTTGCACTCTATCAAGGTTAAAGTGTGTCATGGAAACAGAGCTATTTTTGTATACCGGTAGATTGCTTATGCTAGGATGCATAAAAATAATGATAGTTTCCCTAAAGATAACTAAGCTGTCATCCTTTGGGGGCAACTAATATACACACCCACTCCCCGCCCCGCTACATACTGTTTGGAATTTATCAAAATGAAACTGCTATAAAGTACAGCTAATTATTATAACAATTATTGATATGAAAGAAGCGAATAGATATTTTGTCTCAAACATGTCTTGATTTTTTTTGCAACAGATTCTATCCTACTGATTCAAAAAACCATGTGGGTTATCCCCTCATCAGGAGCATTCTACCTTTGAAGTTTCATCAGATTTGCTTCAGAAGGAGAGGAGTTACAGAACAAAGAGTTTCATGACTGGTGAATGGTGACCTTGATCTTTGACCTACTGACCTTATAATCAATAGGGGTCATCCTCTGACCATAGGCTATCCACCTGTTAAGTTTCAGAAATTTGCTTCAGAGTGAGATAAATTAGTGTGGACAAGGATATTCATGATCGCGTCATGATGACCTTGACCTTTGGCCTACTGACCTCAAAATTAATAAAGGTCATCATCCTCTCACCTTAGGCAGCCCATCCATGAAGTTTCATGAGATCTGTTTCTGGGGAGAGGAGTTATACAGCAGACAATAAATTTCATGATCAGGTCATAGTGACCTTGACCTTTGACCTCAGAATCAATAGAGGTCCTACTATCACCACAGGCAGTCTGTCCATGAAGTTTCATGATATTTGCTTCAGGGGAGAGAAGTTACATAGCGGGAAAAGCTGTGTCTACCGGTAGACGGACAGACAAGCCAAAACTGTGTTTCTGAGGGCATAAAACGTCATACTTAAAGATCTATAAATTTATGTCCACCAAATGATATAAATTTGACTCGTTCATAAAGAGGACTATAACAAAAGTAAAAGACCATTGTATTACGTGGTCCCGCCTTAATTCTATTAAGTGATGGAAAAGCTTATACATGTATTAGCATAGTTTTATAACAGATATTTCGACAATAAAAACATGTTTAAAAACATTGTTTGCTGACAATATGCGAAAAACTGTTTAAAATTACCTATGAAATGTTTTAATTTTGCAATATGCAAACTTTTTAAGCCAAAATTAAGTTGTTTTTTCATACCCCAGCCAACCCCATTTTCGCTTCTTAGAGAAGGGGTTGGATGGGGTATGAAAGTTAATATTCGGACCACGTAATGTTTCCTCTCATATAACACTCCTTATTGTTGGAAAAATCTATCTGAAAATATCTGATTTTTGCCACTTCATTTGCAAACATCTGAAACAATATAAATGGGTTGGATGCCGGAATTTTTTTTTTATTTTAGGCCTTATAAGTTAATTTTTTTATTATATTTCATTATTTTTGATACTTTGTTTTGATCTAAACAATATAAGTAATAATTAAATGTCATATTTAAACTTTTTAATATCCAACACAAAATAAATTGAAAGCTAACCTGGAGCTTTCGTCCTAGTACTAAGGACTTCATCAGCAGACAGAAGAGCCTATTAAAATCACTCACTAGAGTGGTGTTAAAGCCTATTAACATCGCTCAATCAGAGTGGTGTTTATCCCCAGTAGGCTAATCTCTTCAGTCTGCTGATGAAGTCCTTAGTGCTATAGGATGAAAGCTCCAGGTTAGCTTTCAATTTATTTTGTGTTGGATATTAAAAAGTTTAAATATGACATTTAATTATGAACAATTCCACACAGTTAAACTTTCACCAAAATATAAGTAATGAATGTATGGAGCATCTTTGGTTCTGAAGTAGGTACAGGCCTACCAAAACTTTTAAACTAAAAATCCTGAAAATTTTCAAAATTAGGATTTAAAGCATGCAAAGAACATTTTTAAATAGAAAATTTAGTGCGCGCTTGGTTTTCGCATGTATTTTTTAAAACGCAAATTTCAATTATTTATGCAAGTAATGATTAAAAAAACCAATAGATTACATACTTTAACATGCATACAAAACGTTTGCTTCAGAGAGGACATTGTAATTCTATTAGAAAGACTTGGTTTAATTTATATCACAACCTTTTATATTTTTTATTTTTATGAAATTGCAAATCGAGGTTCTTGGCAAAACTCTTGCATCTCCTTCTTTATTCATATTTAGTTACAATAGTTTTGCACTGACCCCTCGAAATACTCTGATATTCCTAAATACAAATACATTTGAAGTCTTAATCATTGCTCTTAAACAAAATATAATCATCACACATGGCAGCAACTATTATAGTGATACCACACAGGAGGATTCGCTAGTTCCTCACTCGTGTTATTTGAATTTAGGTTGACCAATTAAAGAAGCAAGAGATATACTGCTGCTATTGCACATGTTGTTATGAAAGAACTAATTATCAGTCAGTGCATTCCACTGAAGAGGTTTGTAAAATCAATCTTGAAAATTATCATC
This sequence comes from Cyrtodaria siliqua, assembly GCA_037043455.1. Taxonomy (NCBI): domain Eukaryota; kingdom Metazoa; phylum Mollusca; class Bivalvia; order Adapedonta; family Hiatellidae; genus Cyrtodaria; species Cyrtodaria siliqua. Next base: position 41,072 of record JAWPHD010002458.1, read on the forward strand.
TTTTTACAAAGATTTTTTATTTTACTATAGAACCGAAGTATAAAAAGTGAGTAAAAACAAATTTTATCACCTGGTGAAAATAAGGTTGAATCTCAACATTTTGGAAAATTATGAATTGAGTTAAATTGTGAACATTTTGTTTTGATGAAAATTTCAGAGATTGTACATTTAAATCTGGAGATCTGGAGAGCAAATAAAAAAAATTATCCGAAGGCTTGGCATGCCTGTAGGTACTAAGGAATCACACAGAACTAACAAAGAAACTTAAACAAACAGACTGACAGATGACAGGCCATTGCATCTCATTATCTGCCTTGCCCCTCTAAATCTGAATCAGTGTTGCTTGGGCATGGATCCAGGGGATGGAGATACTATGTTCCAGGGCTTCCACTAAGGTTCAAATTTAGAAAGTTCGAACTTCCTGTGTATCAAATTTGGAAGTTCATGGGGAAAATTTAGGAAGTTCCAGTGTTTGGGCATGGCATTCATACTCAGTCTTTGAGTCAAGTGATTCCGCGTGGTTGTGAGGGAAACAACACATCTAAATTGTTAAAAAGAAAAAAAGGATATTTATAATCATCTATATGTTTATAAAAGAAAATATTTGATGACATCATTATATAAACGGTTTCAAACTAAAAATACTTAATTTGCCTTTGCGTGCCATACCCCACCCACAAGTTTTATACAGTGAATTACATTTTGCAAACAGTTTTCAATTTATCAGTCCAGGAAAGCTTTTAAATTGGCATACATTAATGAAAGGTATGTAAAACTGTCAAGTGTAGGAATAAATGTATCAGATTCTTTAATGTTTTATCAAAGCAATCGATTGTTTTTGCCAGTGATAATTTCACTTCCGTGTTTAGTCTCCATTCGCGAAGAGTTCTTTCCCCTAGGTTAGAGATTATTAAATATTGTTTGTCTATCAGTACTTCGTTTTTATTTGTAACTTTGATAAATACATAGAAAAATGACACAAAGATATAAAAGAAATAGCCTAAAAGGTATAATCTGTTTGTGTAAGGAGTTTCAACTTTGTGGTTAATGAATATAAATTAAGCAATTTGGCATCGAGATTATACTGCTAAAATGCACGGCTTGGCCAATTATCTAATTAACTCTCTCTCCTCTCACCAGCCATGCGTGTGACCCTTGATAAAAACTGGACAAAACCGGTTTTACCTGTCAATTACAGGCTCCACTGAGTTTTAATTGCTTTACAACTTGTTACGTCGGCAGTCTCAAATGAAATAAGATTAGATGGGCGGGGCTATAATCGGTAATTTACAGATTATGGGACGTCCGTAGTAAACAATCGCGGCGTACTTTGAAGTTTTTGGAAGTACACTGTACGCCTTTGATGTTAATTTTCGCCGTACAACTACGATTTTTGGACGTAATTTACGGCCGTACGCCCGTTAACGGAAGCCCTGATGTTCTATCATCAAGAGCAGATACAGGCGGGGCAGAATTTAGAGGACGGGCACTGTGCAGTCTTCGAATTAAACCACTAGTCCGAAGCCCGGGGATAGTAAACTGTCATTCGGGCTAGCGATTTTTTTTTAATTAAGGTAGTCGGGCTAAAGGAAAATGTACGGGTTTTCATTGAGTATATAAGAATTCGGGCTAGTGACACAAACAATTTAATTCAAAGACTGACTGTGTTCGCCATTTTTCATCATTGGATTTAATGATTAAAATACCAAAATTCACCAAAATTATGCCATATATCAAACCAAAAACAGATGTGGGGGCATGCTCCTGGACCACCCTATTCCCCACTAAATATTTCACGTACCCCTCAACTGAAATACTGGACGCAGGACGAATCTTTGAAAAATATGAACATCGTAAAAACTCTTTATGTCATAACTCATCGTATAGAACAATTATTTCTGAATGTGTCTGTGAAATAGTTTTTACAAGATATGAGTTGTCTGTGTTATTCCAAATATCAACACCCTTAACCTTCAGATGTATGTTAAATCTTTTATATTAATTATTGATAGGTAGTGTTCATTAAGATTCTCCTGCAATTAAATCACTGTTTTGATAACCAAATGCATTATGTTATTGAGAACATATTGTATTGACAGACCAGGGGCGTAGCTGAGTGAATTTGAACTGTACGCCCAATGGGGTTCCCAGGGGCAACCGCTCCTTGGTCAATGGGGCTCTTGACGATCGTACGTTGGATTTCCGGATTTTTAGCTTAGATTAAATGTATGTATAATTCAAACCAAAGAAAGCGCACACGTAATGTCAATTCAAATAGTATACATGTATTTATATTTTTTAAAACAAATTAAGATCTAGAAAATAAGGGCGCAACGACTCTGGTGGAAATATTTTACCCCTACTCTCCTACCCCACTTCGGATTTTATTGCATTTTTGGACCATTTATCATTTTTAATTTTCTGGCGAACTGTACGCCCGGGCGTACGGGCGTATGCCTGGCTACGCGCCTGCAGACAAATATAACTTAGTTTGTATGCTAAACTCCTTTCCAGTTTACCTAGCTGTTAGGTCTGTTGAAATGACGTGAATAAATCAACATATTTTTTAGCTTCAACATTTTCAATATATAGGCAATTACAGTTTAACCTGTACAGCCATACTTGCCTTTATTCGTATATGCATATTTGCACTCTGTGTAGTGGCAATTCAACCACTGTCTGCTGTTTAATTTGTTTGAATATATATGTTTGGAAAGGAGATGGACTCATTTGAATTGTAAGGCCATATTGTAACGTAAGTATCACAAAAAAACAACTGTTTTATCTTTATTGTCAAACTCGTACTTAATACATTGTTTGCATTAAGGAGGCAGTTTTAAGGTATATTTAAGAAGATAAAACATATTTTATTTGAAGACAAATAGATATAACTTATATTGTTTGGTAGCGTAAGTATCTAACTAGAACAATCTGAAATGGTATCATCGTGCCATGGGGCCACCATTAAAAAATTGTTTGTTTGCAGTTTCCGACCCATGGCTTTTAGGGGTGGGTCGGTAGGTAGGGATATTTTTTTTTTTTTAAAACATTTTTATTATTAACGCATGCCCATCGACGGCATGCAAATATCGTGTGCTTCACTAGTATTATCCATAGATTTTTTTTTTTAAAAAGGGTTTAGTTAAATATTAACAGAACATGCAAGAAAAAACACAAAAAACACAAAAAACACACAAAAAAAAAAAATAATAATTAAAAAAAATTGTTTGGGTCGGCGGATTTGCCGTGGGTCGGTCGCAAACTGCAAACAAACAATATTTTAATTTAGGCCTGGCATCTAAATTTCTTGGTTTTCTTAACAAATGCTTTAGGTACATTCAAACACTAGAGAAAATAACTATTATTTAGTATGTAACAACTATAGAACTCTGGATTATCAACATGGTAACGTAAATATCATATACAAAAGAAAATCAGAAAAATAATTCATGGCACAATCAAAGTCATATGAATGTACTGTAACATTAGGACTGTTATGCAATTATCATGATTATACTTCATTGGATTTAATGTATATGGAGCACATTATTCACTAATGTCAGTTTCAAGCTTCCATACGTATGTGTCATGATGAAGGTATGAAACCACTAATTGTGTAACGTAAGTATCTTTCGGTAATGCAATTTTTATTCGATTAATTTTATCAACCTTTTTCTCAGAAAAAAGTTTATGACCTAATATAAAGTTTATTACGTCATAATGTGTAACCGAATTCGTACTCATGCAGTTTCGACCATGTTGGTAACGTAAGTATCCGTAACGTAAGTATGAAAATACTTGTTTAGATCATAGATCTACATATCCATATTTAGATTATATAAATTAAATGCTTACTTTATTTGTCAACAGCCGTGTCATGTCTCCAAAACTGTTCATCGTTCTTGATAATAACCACAATATGTAATCGTTTTGGTGTATATCATTCTAGATACGACCGGTAACGTAAGTATCGCCCAAAAATATACCCAGTGGAGTCCAAAGAGATTAAACTTTCGAAAATCTTCAACGTCTATTAAATAAGGTAATAATTGTTTAATTGTTGCAAAAGACATATTAATGAAATTGTTTAACGGCACACACTAAAAATAACTTAATTTCATGTAACAAATACATTCGATCAAAATTACGGTAACGTTAAGTATTGCAATTTTTATGACAAACATTTTTGTGGTATAGATGCTAATTTAAATTTGTTAAAGACCCAAAATATGGTCATAAAATAAAAAATATAACTCTTTGGAAATCCGTCTCAATAAGTGCTACTGCTGTGTCTTTCCTGGTAATACTGAGCACGGAAAAACATGCCTAACATTTGTGACAGTAACGTAAGTATCGAAATCGATCATTTGAAGGTCAGCTACTCTTAAATTACTTTTCTGAGAACTGTTATCTTGGGTGTATTTAGACGCCATACGATTGTTCTTTGATTTAATATTAAATATAGATACACGTTTGTCCACGATTTTGTAGAAATCTTCTATGAACGCCCACGGGGCGTTCATATTGAGAAAGGGTCTGGATCCGCCCCTGATCATAAAACAAATTAACCTCCCTCCCACCTCCCTCACCTTCCCCCCCCCCCCCCCCCCCCCCCCCCAGCCCCTGATCATGAAACAAATTAATATCCCCTCCCCCACACCCACCAACCCACACCCCTTATCTACAATTCCTGAATCCGCAGCTGGATCTAATGTGTCCGATATGATGAAGTGGATCTATAACGGTGTTCGAATATTGCACCAAATGCCAACTTGCAAACTTTGAAAAAAAATGTGTTTCAATACAAAACAATTCAACTTATGCTCACCATTGTCAACATCCTTTACTGGAGTGAAATCCCCTTTAGTTGCAGCCATTTCCATTAAAACGCCAGCTCTAATTGGTTTGTTGTAGACTATTGGTAGACTAATATTATTGTAATATCTGCAAAATATTAGCCTGGTATTCGGTAGAGATAATATTATCCAATCCAATTATCAGTTCTATTTATAGATATGTCAGTCGCAGAATCTTTGGTTGCGTATAGAATACGTATCACAAACTTAGGCGAAATATTTCCCGAACATTTGTATTTATTTTGTGAAACGCGCAAAGCTGTTTTTGATAAGGCATTGTTAATGAAAAAAAAGGTGTGCTGCATCACAATATAGATTTTTTTTTGATTTTTTGATTATTATTTTTACCCAAAAATGGTTTTAATGTGTTGTTTACATGTAAATTAAAGCACTATAATTAAAGTGTTATATAAAACTATTAACGCTAACTGACCAAACTATTAACGCTAACTGAACAAACTATTAACTCTAACTGACCAAACTATTAACGCTAACTGACCAAACTATTAACTCTAACTGAACAAACTATTAACTCTGACCAAACTATTAACGCTAACTGCAGTTATTTGACACACTAACGACATTCAAGACGAGTACCGTTTTATTTTGATTTGTAATCAATAAGGAAATTGGAAAATTCCAACCAAAAACAAAATATTGATTTATCAACCGATTTTCAAAACTAATGTACTTTTTAATTAGATATATAGATATTTTTATTGGCGTAAACTACACTCAAGTGATATGAAAACGCAACACGGGAATTTCCGCTATATATTCTATGTACAATATGCTGCTTTTAATCGAATGGTACATGGCTACGTAAGACCTTTCCTTTTGGAAAAAAGACTAAAACAAAAAATAATACAGCAAATAGTATTTCTGCAATGTTTCATTATTCACAGAGTACGCGTTTGGCTCAATCATGTGAGCAAACTTAGGATGCAAAATTTTGCAAACTATTTACGTTAAATACAGTACTGAACTAGCTCAATTTTTTGAAGAGCAACTTCAACATTGATGAAGTTCTTGTTACAAAGTGTAGTGTGATTAAAACGTCTACAACATCACAGTTGTGTCCTTTCTCTAGTTAACTGCAACTTTTTTTTAAAAAAACATCTTGGGATTTCTTTGGAATATTATGTGCAATTAAGTGTGCAGTATATACAATATATAGCGGAAATTCTCGTGTTGCGTTTTCATATCACTTGAGTGTATTACATTTTGTCATCATTACAAATGTATGACAATTGTAATATACACACACGTGACCGATTTTAACATTACATATAACACAAAATAATCATTAAGTTTTTCTTTGCTTTGTACATATTTAAACAGAAAAATACACATATTATGGTATGTAAACGATAAACGAAGATGTTCTGATTTTTTTTTTTTAATCTGTTAACTTGGATATAGACACCCTTAATACAAGAGCATCGGAAACTAAGAATATTTGTGTTTGTTTAATAACTGCAACAATTCCACAAATTTCAACATGCTTGGTCTATGGGAATGTATTTGTTTCTAATGTTAGATTAAGTATTACAAATCAAAATAAAACGGTACTCGTCTTTAATGTCGTTAGTGCTACAGCACGCTCTTTCGTTTCTCTCTGTTCTCCCTCTCGAGTATCTCCGTTTCTATTCTTAAACAATGAGCGGATAATCTTATTTTAGTTAAATTATGGAAGTGAAATATGACGGATTACAAAATCAAAAGCATAATTTAATATTAATTTCACAAAGGCATCGAAAAGCTGAAGAGATAATTTTGGTTTCATTTCATATTTTCATATATTAACCAAGAGAATAGTCGTTGCTTTTAAGGCCTTTCCACAAAGACATTGTTGATTTAACAAAAAATAGCCAGTATAATTTACAAAAAATACCTAAATAATTAAAATCACCGACAACATCTAATAAATTTCCATTATAATACCACCTTTCACATTCTTTAAGTCCACCCAGTTTACGGAAGACAACTATGTTTGTTTAATATCGGAACATATAGGTTAAACCTTTTTTCATAGGGGAATAATTAAAGAAATTTACTAGAGAGTTATGGGCCTTTATCAGATGTTTTCATGTGTCATGATGAAGGTATGAATCCACTAATTATTTCCCCCCTAGACACCAATGTTAATGTGTCAGTCACATATGAATGATTTGCTGCAAATTAAACTCAAGTATGGATAATGCAGCAGTGTAATGTTCATATAGAAAACTAATTTTCCACTTGAAAAATCACAAGAAAAGGTGGGGCACAAGATACGTAAGACAGTTCTTGTTTGTTTACTAAACATGTCAAGGGTACAGCTGTTTTCATTGATTGAGTGTTTTCATTGCTCACATGAGATGCAACTTAAATGCGCATGTGTTGTTTTAGCACTAAAATAATTGTTACTTGTTCCAGGTCACAGGTCAGTGTGGTGAAATTGAATAAGCTTTGTAACTTTGTAACAATGTCAGATACTGAGACGAAATTGTATGTGTTTAAACGTTATGTATCATGCATTATTACAGAGTGTGCACAGAACCAAATGTTGGGTTTAAATTTTAAGCTCAATGTCATACATGTTTGATGTCTGATTCATATCTTGTTTTCATTTGAAGTCCTCTGGGTTTTGGATTTGAGATCGTTATGAGGCAGTGCCTCATTCATATTAAACTTCTATTACAATACCACCTTTCAAATTCTTTAAGTCCACCCACTTTTAAGGTAGACAACCATGTTTGTCTGCAATATTGTCTTGTCTTGCCCTCAATGGTTTGTTCTCTTGTTGCTCTGGCTTCTACCAAGTCATTGAGTACCTTCTTTGTGGCTTTCTAGGCTATCGTTTTTTTTGTATTTATATATACACGAGCATCTTTGTGTTTTACTTATATTGCCTATTAATGCTGCCTTGTTGGTTAGAGAATAGTTCATCTTTATTTACACTGTCCCGTTTTATTGTGATGACAGTGGGTGAGGTTTGGTGCACCCTAGAACCTAGTTTAAACACCCAGCGGCCTTTATTGCCACTGACCGTCCCAAGGCGGTAGCCCTATTGTCAACCCTTTTGTGTTTATGATGTCTTATTTGGCATTTTATTCATTTTTAAAGTTGTTCTTTGTTTCTGTATGTGTTTGCGGTTGACTGTCGTCCTTGAATGCTAATTTTCCTGTTCGATTTTTATATCTATATTTTCAGTAATAACTTCAAGACCCCAGGATTCACAATATCCCATAAAGTCTAATTAGGACTTTGCTGAAGGTCATCTGGACTTGATCCCAGTACAACCATAGGATCTGCAAAAGAACAACAGTATTAAAGAAACCAACCTGCCAAATAACGGCAAAATTACACTACAAAACCATTTATCAAAAGTCTATTTAGGTATTCAGGTCATATAATTATGTATATGTGACGATTAAAAGTATAGTATTTTCATGGGTTCTTAAAATACCGGTGAATGAATATGCGTAAAATCAATTATGAGTTGGTAACTATTAGTGTAAACTTATTTTTTTTACATCGATTGTAACGAAAGCTCTATAACTTATTTGAATCACTCTGGATGTCTTCCTGGGTAGAACCAGTACTAAGCAATGCAGATAAAGTGTCTTGCTCAGGGACACAACGCATATGGCAATGACGGGAATCGAACCCACGACTTTTGGATCATGGGTCCAACGCTCATTCCTTCTTGTTTAGTTTTTCCTAGAACTTTATTCTACTTACTCCTCTCCTTTTTTCATCTTCTTTTGTTCATCGAAAAATGTATTTGAATATTTTATGTTAATTGTATTGCCATCTTGTTAGCTGTCAATTACAATATTGTTGGGACGGGCCTTTATTAATGTTGGAAGAACTTGTGGCGCAACCCTTTTGCTTGTATATAGAAGAAAAGCAATAAAATATGTTTAAAGTAACGCTCTACCACTAGATCACAGCGCTCCACTATTAATTCAATACTCCAGTTTTGGGGTTTCGTCTGGCTGTACAAAGCCGTTTATATTGTGTCTATAGTGTTTGGATTCTCAAAATATGCCAGTAATATACATACCACGTCATCAGTAGGTTTAGAAACGGTGTACATAATTATGTTGTAAAATGTGGCTGTTGATGGCGGGATAGCTACTTTAAAGTGATATCATTAAGAGATAAACCACCATCGGTTCAGTTTAATAAGAACAGTTTTATATCGTATACGACTATAGAGATGTATATTATTCACATCTAAAAATTCAAGTTCAACTTCTTATGAAACATAATTTGTGTACGTATTATCAACAATGCTCATGTTAATGCTAAACATCCTTTAGCTGAAACAAGCCCCCTTCCCCTATACCACCCACCCCATCCCCGAAAAATAGTTAAACTACATATCTTTGCATATTCAGTTTATATTGTCTGCTACTGCTGGGCTGCTTTTGTGCATTGCCTTATCTAATTATTCAGTATTTTTAAAGTTCTTGCATGCATACGTTTTGCTTCATATGTTGTTCTTGTTTGAGGAGGGCATGTGCGACCCTTCGCCGCTGAGAACTGTTCTGTCCCTAAGGAGCCGATGCTCCTCATTGGACTCCAACATGAATGTATATATATTAACTTATTCTTATACTTTACTCTATGTCAAAATTTCTCTCATTGTCTATTGTAGTAGTACTTCTGTGTTATTGCGTATATTTGTCCCTAAATTACTGATTGTCATGTATATATTATTATTGAATTGTTTGAATGCTTATATGTAAACTTATATTGTATGCTCTCCAACTGGGAGGAAAATAAAGAATCAATCAAACCTTAATTTTTCTCGTATTATAGCTGCTTTTATTAGATCTAGTTATGTTTTAGAAATATGTAATACAGATTCGAATGTTAGACACATCTTATGTTGGTTGTTTAATGTATTGCCTACTTTAAAACGACTGGAAGAGATCTGGAAGAATAACGGGTGTCAATCCAAATACGAGTCAAACCAACATAATATGTTTCAGTTGCATATTCAATAAATATATGCACTAACTAGGCCCCATCAAAGAATCGATGTAATTATTGTTAATGAAATAGTTTGATACTGAGCTTTCTCGCTCATTTCCGTAGATCATTGGACATATTTGAAATAAGAGGCCCATGAGGGCTTGTGGACGCTCGATCTACTGTCTAAAGATAAAGTTTATTTTGTATAAGGGGCCATAACTATGACAAAATTCATTTAACCGGAACATGGCGACGACATACGCAACTAGGCTTGGTACTGATCAACCCTGCCAAGTTTCGTTGAAATCCCGCCAGAGGTTCAGGAGAACTAGCCTGTACAAAGTTAGTGTATTAAACCCTTTAAAGGTCATAACTGTGCTAATAGGCTACTCGGTGTAACTTTGAGGTTGAACTAATTGCAAAAGATTTTTTTCTTTTACTCTGCGAAAGTACATGTTTATATCAACTTATTATTCAAAGTTGCACAAAATCGCAGGTGTCCTTCCTACTAAAAACGTGTTGTAAAAATAAACACGTAAATTGATAGTGCCAGTTACAAGCCACCATACACGTTTTTTTTTATATACGCGCGTGCCCAAATGACGTCACAACAACTTTTATGACGCATGTATTGGTCATTCTCCGAAAAACGTTAATTTTCGAGGGTGAAATTCTCAAAATTATGTATTTGCGATGGTTATCACTTTATGTAATATATGATAGAATATCATTATGTACCAGGAAGTGTATTTTTAGTGATGGGAACAATAGCACATTGTGTATTTTATAGCAATGACCTTTATAAAGATGTCGGGGTTTGAATAATGTCACTTTCTTAAATGCTCAAAAATATGGCAAGAAAAACACAATCTAAAAACAGTGGAATAACAAAATCAAAACTAATACGTCGGGCAATTGAATAAACAATTGAGCGAAACGACTCACACTGCTTGTTTAATGCAAAACAAACAACTAATTGTTTCTGTTATAGTGCTTTAACTGCAACTGTCTGGTTTGCAAAGCTTAATTCTCTGTTTGTTTGTTAGCACTGACTGATACAGAGGCGTAGCCAGGCTAAAATCTTATTTGAATTGAATTGGATTTTATAGTCGCACCAACAGCTAAGGTCATATGGCGACTTTCCAGCTTCCATTGGTGGAGGAAGACCCCAGGTGGCCCTCCGGGCAATTTTCGTGCACGGGCGGGCACCTGGGTAGAACCACCGACGTTCCGCAAGCCAGCTGGATAGCTTCCTCACATAAAGATTCCTAGGCCCCTGAGGGGCCGAAGGCATTACCCTTGGCGCGTAGCGCCGAGGTAGGGGTAGGTGCGGGAGGGTGTTGCCCCCTCTTGCTGGGGACAACCTTTGGTTATAGACATCCTTTGGCAGCCTCTGGTGGGTTTTTTGGTCGCATTTTGGCGGCCTTCTAGGGTAAAATAATTTCTTTAAAAATGAAAAAAACATATGTCAGGAGTTGTTAGCCTTCGATTTTTATGCCATTTTTGGCCATAATTATTTTTTCACTTTTCAAATCGATGTTACGCACGTGCGTAAGTGCGTATCGCTGGCTACGCCCCTGCTGATAGGACTGAAACATCTTTACATATTGGTTACAGTCGCGCCACATATAGATAAATCTGCAAACATATGATGCGTTTCGGTAGTGACATTTCGTCGTGGTAAGAACAATCCGTTGCGGTATTGACGATTGTCTAAATTCACATATAAATTCACATATATATATAAATGAACATGAACAAATAATATTCAACTGTTTAATTAATTAACTGTATACATTATTATCATACATGCAAATTAATACTATTATACAAACACCAACACCGACAGCTCTTGCACATGCACAAATCATTCTCGCATTATACATCTAATACCAGTAAAAGTGCATCATGCACTTGTGAAAGGAAATGCGTTAACATTTGGTTAACTGAAATTGTCTTTATGTCAAGTGTTTACAGTGTAGATGCACTTTTCAATTTTAATCAATCATGCACAGTCTTGCTTTCTTGCTCATATAAAACATGAACCAATAAAGTAATAAAATGAAAGAGTATTCAATTTTAACATTTTAAATTGTAGTTATTATGTCAGATTAAGTTAATCATGTTAATAGTTATAGATACTAGTTTTAAAAGAAAATAAACAATATATTCTAACTATGGTAACAACCTACAGAACGATGCATGGTCTTCCACATGTTCATCAGTGCAACGGGAGACCGATCATACTCAGTGGGCATGGTAACCATGGTAACGGCGGGTTCTAAATATAGATATAAAAATCGAACAGGAAAAGCAGCATTCAAGGACGACAGTCAACCACAAACACACACAGAAAGAAAGAACACATTTAAAGATGAACGAAAGGCCAATTAAGACATCACAAACACAAAAGGGTTGACCATAGGTTGACAATAGGGCTACCGCCTTGGAACGGTCAGTGGCAAAAAAGGCCGCTGGGGGTTTAAACCAGGTTCTAGGGTGCACCAAACCTCACACTTACCCTACTGTCAACCCAATAAAATGGGACAATGTAAATAAAGAAATCCCCAACATGAACCATTCTCTAACCAACAAGGCAGCAGAGTGGGATAAAACATTCACAGTCACGTGTTGTGTTGCAGAAGAAGCTCAGATTTGTGAAGATATAAAGCAAAAAACAAATTCAAAAAGAATTACATAAAGCACAAGTTATTTAATGAGCTTCATTGTGCATACGTATGTGCGTAAAATCTGAAAACATCCCGAACACAATGTTTTTTTAGCACTTATACTTACAGCGTTTTTATGTGTTGTATGTATTATTAATAATTTATTTTAATATCACGTGTTCCATTTTAGTTTGGTTTTGTGGTGGTGTGCTATACATTGCAGGCATATAGAGTGATTGTTTTAAAGAATTGAATCTTACGCAATTTATCAACTTTATTTCAGTAATTTTGTAAAAGCAATTAAAAGTAATGACTCTTTCACATTAGGCAACATGACAGTTATAAGCTAATTGTAAAAATATGACATGTAAACCGAAACCCTGAATTTGTAAATGCTAATTTCTTGCTGCATACCTGATGTAGTTTCATGGTTCCGTTTATAGGTTTCAAGTCGGTAGGTATGACTGTCTCCTGAGCGAGAACCTCTTCCTCATTTACCAGGAACATTCTCAAGTGGCAAGTATATCATACAGGCTTTTGGCGTCAATGATGTCTTTACCACGTAGTACAGCACGGTCTGCCTCCCTTTTCATTACTGCACTGCACCAATACCATTGGTGCTCTCTTTCCATGCCCGGTCTCCATAAATGATCAATTTACTTTGCTAAACCCTAACTCGAACGGTATCTTTGATAGCAGAAAAAATTGTCTTTGCATCGATATTGCTTTGTTGGGCCGTCACTTACAAAGAAGACATTTAAATGGTCTGAGTTTTGCTCTCTCACATCAGATGTGCCCATATACCAGCAGGACCATGCTTGAGGCAGTCAGAAAGTGAACAAAACCCCTCTGCTTGGTTCTTTGTATACAATACCCCTGTATGTAAGGATATCTGCCTCTGTGACGTACCAAAGTGCATACTTTGTATTTCTGTGCTATACATGCACCAGTATTTTTCACAAAAATCAATATGTAAAATTGCATCATTTTCTGTCGGGTTTTCCTTCAGTGTTCTGATAGCCTGGTACTGATGATATATGTTAATCAGGTGTTTACAACAAAGTTTTAGTTCCGCTTGGAAATCATCAACTAGTTGATTGATTGTACCCGTTTCTTTTTCATTTGATGTTACACTCACCATTTTATTTTCTTCGCCTTGATGTTTCATCTTTTTCTTTCTCTTTGTTCTCCACTCATACTATTCTGTGAACTTACCACCTTCAAATTCCTTTAATGGAGCTAGTTTATTCTTACATTCATCGCATTCTCTGTACATACAGATTTTGTTGTTAACGTTGCAAACAATATTACTGGCTACATCATGCAGGTCCTGACTACATTTTTTTTTGATTCTTTCCTGTCTTAACTCTACTGTTATCGTCTCTAATCAAAAACGTTTCTACTTGTGTCTTAATTTTGACTAAAACTTTGGTTCGTTTGATCTTCAAGGAATTCTTTAATTCTTTACCATTCTTTACCGATCTGTCTGTGTGTTGTACCAATGGCGTATTTCGCCATTCCCTGTAATCTATATTTCTTTAGTAGACTTGTCCTAATGGCTTTGCTTACAGTTTCCTTTTCCTTGTTCGTTTCATCTGTCTGTATTTTCTATACATACATTGTGAATCAACAAAACTTTCCTTGTCTGAACTTTAACCTTTTGACCAGCTAGCATGAGTCTTGTTTTAGTTCAAGGTGAGTCCTTATTTATATTTTGCATTTTATATCTTCACATCTGTTTCTTGTATCTTTCTGCTATTCGTGTTCTGACTTTTAACTTCTGCTTCAGGCTTTCAATTTCTCTATTTCGATTGCCCTTGTTTAGCCATTTTCCTTCCAGCGTGTTTCCTTCCAGTTGACTCCTGTAGTTGGATGGGAAATGCCCTCGCGGTTTTGATGTTGACCTTTCCGCTCCTGAAAGTGGCAATCTATTCATCTTTTTTTATAAACCGTTAATCGTGTTAATGTTTCATTGTCAATTTTTCTCTATTTCCCAGACCTCTCGCGCCCATAAAGGTATTTCTTCTGCTGTAGGTCTACGCTTAAGGTATATACTTAATATTCTTTCTAACACGATTAAGCTCGTTCTCTCACCTACCTTCACGTTTTCTTAGCCTGAATTTCCTTATTTATCTGTAATTGGTAATTATGAATTATGATAAATTTATTCAAGAATATTTGTGCTTTTATATTATTACCTCTACAAATAGTTATATACATATTACTAATTTACCTTCATTTATTATTATTATTATTCCTATTATTATTGTTATTATAATTATACTTCAGTTATTATATTTAAGAACAAAACACTTTCAATGTTTTTTAAGCTACTGCGTTAAACAGATCACATGCATTTGTTTACGCGTCATCTTGAATTGTATTTACCAACCGAATACAGATGGATGGACATTAAATTCTATGGAGAATGTGGTACATTTGATCTTATGCTACATACGGTAGTGACAGCATAAAAAGGTACGGAGAAATTCCCTACATTCAATTGCCAACAGCGCTGTATTCATGGCGGAAAAACATCTCAAAATTCGCGCCATTTAAAGTTTTGATTTATGACGTCTTTAATAGCGACGTTTTAAAATCACGTGATTTGATGACTGATTTGTCGATAATTGGTTCTTTTCATAATTGTCGCGGAAGTGCCACAACAACAAAGGGACACTTTTTACTTCGATTTTTTAATTGTTTGTTGCATTTAAACATAGGAAAATAACTGTGTTTGCTCGCGTATTATTCATGATATCAATGCATCAAATATATATTAGATTAGTTGTGTCTTTCAAGAGATACTAGTAATAAAATCGACATTACCGTGATGGAAGGAAGGGACAACACTACATGCTCAAACTTAAACGTCTTCAGGGTTATTTGTTTGGGCATAAATGTCAATCTTAATATAATTTTGTTGTACAAATGCTATTTTTTTTATCATTCTTGCTGTTCTTGACTTAAAATATGCATTCATTTTTCTGATAGATTGAATAACAAATTAGGGACACGATTTTAACTTTTTCTGTAGAACGACCGTAACATCCAAGCGATAAATGTAAACATTGGAATTTCTTTATTGTATTTAATAATTCAATCGGCCTAAGTTCAAAGTTATCACATGATTGTCATCCATGAGCATATATAGAAATTGATATATATTTATTATTTTAATACGGTATTCAAAATCCTGTGCTGTACAGTAGATATACAGTTCCATTTTTTACTAGAGTGGCATCTCGTCTTGTTTAGAAACGGTCTATTCCGGCAGATAGTTTAATATTCTCTTATTTTTAATTTATAAATCATCAAAACTACAAAAATAATATATATCAAATGTGATTTATAAATAATCTATATTGTAAAGATTTAGATCCTTTTTCTTTTAAAACTAAGAATTCATCAGAATCGTCAAAGTTCAGAAGAGACTAATCTGAACAAAGTCTGTGTATAAAACCCTTGAAGATCATGTGTATTAAAACCCTTAAAAGATCATAACTCTTCCAAAAATCATTCAACCGGAACACGGCGATGATATGCACAACTAGACCTAAAACTGATCATTCCTAAAACGTTTCGTTTAAATCCTGTTAGGGGTTCAGGAGAACTAGTGTTCAGGAGAACTAGTCAGTACAAACAAAGTTTATGTATTAAAACCTTTAAAGGGCAGTAACTCCATCAAAAGCATTCGAAACACTGTGACGATATGTACAAAAAGGCTTGGTACTGATCATCCCTGCAAAGTTTCATCTGCAAAGTTTCATTGAAATGCGGCCAAATGAAGACACTTTCGTCTTAATGAGGCAAAATACACCAGGTTTTAACCACATCAATGGCAAGGGGTGGTTTATATACCAGACCTCCCCCCACTTCCCCCACGTCCGACAAAACAAGTACCGCCGCCCATTCTAAGGCGGCCCCCACTCGAAATGCTGGCGGAGAGGCAAATTCCTGCTAAAATGAACGGTGGACTTCAAAACTTACATGAAAGAAACACAGCCGTAGTCAATTAAAACTGACAATTAAATGCATTTTAAGAATGACAGCTAAATCATTTCTCGCTAGATTTAAAGAACAAAGATAAACCTTTATGACCTTATCTAATCAAAATCTGATCAGTAATTAATTAAATAAAAGTCTTCAAAGTTAAGAATCGTAGTCTGACATTTACAGTCTATCCTCCGAGCACGTAAAAGAACCATAGGAATCTATTCGATAATAAGAGTAGGGCAGGTTCCCGGATTCCTATGCATCCTTCCCCTCTCTCTGGGGCGGCTCTAAATAACCTATACTGTGTTGATGAGCAGTTCAACAACATTCAATTCAATTCTGACATTTACATATACAAATGACCTCGATCGACCTGCAGAATTGTAGTATGTTACTAAAAATAGAACATGTTCACAACTGTTACAATGACCGACAGCAGTAAAATAAGCATGCTGTCTGCACAAAACATTTCATGGATTAAACACCTTAACATGAGATGATTTAAGGTAATTTAGCAGTTATGTAAAGATTAAACACTGGGTACAGGAATCATACAGGTGTCTGTTAAAGTAGACTGCACTATAATCCCAAAATCGGCAGTGTTACTGCTCTCACATTTAACAATAACAAAATACACTCGAATGTAAACACAAACTTAAAAAAAATAGTACACAGTTGCAGGATACAACATTATCCCCACTTTTACGTGTTTAAGTTCCAACAAACACATTAAATTAAAACATCGCACACCATAAACGATATCACATCAATATCCTGAAGAGTCTTTATGTACTCACACATTACTTTGAATTTAAATTACACTTATAATGTTACTCAGTACTTTGTATTTAAATTACACTTATAATGTTACTCTCGTAAATAGTACAAAATTATCTACGTCCATAGTTCTTTATTCCATCGTTTGTGTAAACTACCCCCCACCCCCCCACCCCCACCCCCCAAAGCACAGATCGCACTTTGTTCTCCTGACGTCGGTCCTTGTCCTGTCTTTTGTCTTCCACAACTTCGGCGTTTCCACCCTGAATCATCGTGGCAGAGGGGTCTCTTATAGGCTGAAGATTCAGCGGTGTCCTTGCGGGCTGAAGGTCCAACGCTGGTGACCAGATCCTGTTGATGAGGTCCAGCGGTCCCCGGGGCGTACCAAGTTCTAGCCCAGTGTTCCAACTTGATGTTTGGCGGATCCTTTTGGTGAGGTCCAGCGTTCCCGGGACCGTACCAATTTCCAGCCCAGTGTTCCAATTTGATGTTTGGCACCTTCCCATCTGGATCACTGATGTCTCCCAGGGGCGTAGCACAGCCTGATATACGGAGATTGGTGACGTTGACCAGTGTGATACTGACTGCTCTCTGGGTGGCGCCACAGTCCTCTGCGGGCTCTTTATCGCTATGATTGACTCAACTAAATCGTCGTCTAACCCCATTAGTCAGTTTGGAAAAAAAATTCACCAACAGCAAGGGAAAGAACATCCTTGTTTGCACCCGGGCCTGCCTTACGAGCCTTGTAAAGAAATATTTTCAAGGACTTCTCCTGTGTGAACAAGTGCATGTCTATATCCTGAATAGCGTAGGGGTTTGGGTTAACAACCAGATAAGGTGTGGAATCTTGAATGTTCCTTTCCTGAACCATCTTTATATGGCGTTGGTATTTACGCACATGGTCGTTAAGATACGTCTGGTTCCAACATCGGAAATAGGGAAAGCCGGCAGTAGTAGGGTACCTGGTCCAGAGACAGGTGAAACTTAAGGTTGTGTTCCTCCACCTTTCCCTTCCTGTCGATCATTTCCCTGCCCTGGCCAAGACATCTCTGGCATTGGTAGGCTCTTCCCTTGTGTCCTTGACTAGGTTTGGATCCATACTGGAAAAGGGAAGACATGTTTTAGGATTCAACTTATTGCTCAAACTGTAATGAAATAATAAATAAGTTTATTTGATGTCACTGACAGGTTACGTAGTTATGTCGGAACCCACACCCTCCTGTGTAATCAAATGCAATGTTCCTTTATCTTCGTACACTTATTTCATGTCAATCTCTTTTCCACTGTACTAAACGTTTCTGTCAAATGCTGACCAACTTGCCCGGACCTTTTGGTACTCTTTTATGTGTCAAGTGATGTCCAACTTTGTTACTCTTCTATTTGTCCATCTTGCCCATACTATATGGTAATCTTCTATTCGTCTATCACTCTCCTTCTACCCTTACTCTGTGGTACTCTTCTATTCGTCTATCACTCTCCATCTACCCTTACTCTATGGTACTCTTCTATTCGTCTATCACTCTCCTTATACCCTTACTCTATGGCACTCTTCTATTCGTCTATCACTCACCTTCTACCCTTACTCTGTGGTACTCTTCTTCTTGTCTATCGCTGTCCATCTTCCCTTACTCTATGGTACTCTTATATTCGTCTATCACTCTCCATCTCTCCGTACTCTATGGTACTCTTCTTCTTTTCGTCTTCCACTGTGTATCTGCATGTACTCTAATAAAGCTTAAAACTCTAAACTCTAACGCCAACTTATTATAGTGAGTATTAATACAAATTTAAAAGGATATACAATAAATAAAACTACACACACACATTAAAATATACAAGTAATAGCAACTCATTATTTTCCTCTCTCTGGCTTTCTATCTAATGGTGAGTGACTGTCCCCCCACCTTTAATCGGACTTTCTTTCTTGCAGCATTGATTCAGCTCAGAGCTTTATCTCCTTCGTATTGCTTGAGCTTGTTATGATGGACCATTCTCTCTTTGCCTTGTCTGTCCAATTGAAGCAGAACGTTTATATCCGACATCTATTGCACTATGAGGAACAGACCATCATACAGCTTTTCTAGTTTCGGAGAGATTCCAATCTGTCTTGTCTCATGGAGGCATCAAACAATATCGCCTACCTCATACTTGTTAAGTGCAACCATATAACTTTTTGCTTCTTTTTGCTGAATCACCCAGGTACTTTCTGGCAACTTCATGGGCGTGCTGCATACGTGACTTCAGTATGTCTACATAGCCACCGTAGGATGTGATTTCCTGACCATGGCAGGTTGTTGTGCAACCAAAGACTAGCTCTGAGGGAAGGCGTACCTCTCGTCCCATAGTCAACAAATTCGGAGTTAACTTGGTCGCCTCATTAGGTGTGGCTCTGTATGCGTTAGCCAAGCAACCCAAGTTTAAATCCCAATTTGTCTGCTCTCCACACAGATAGGCCTTTATCATGCGTAGCAGGGTGCGGTTAAACCTTTCCGATTGTCCATTGCACCGAGGATTCCTGGCACTAGTTTGTGTCTTCCGAATCTCTAACAATCTACAGAGTTCGCGGAATACATGACTTTCAAATGCGCTTTTTGATCCGGTACTGCAAGTATCTCGACATATTTGGAAAAATGGTCTGTACGTAAAAGGATATGCCTATTTCCACGTGGGGTCAGAGGTAAAGGACCCAAGTAGTCCATTGCGTCAACATCCCATGGCGCTCCTACACCCAGCGTTCCCATTGGGGCGCGAGGCATCTTACCTACATTACGTCATTACGACATTACGTCAATGTTTTATCTCTGGAAATCGGCAGCACCAATTCGTATACTCCAGTTAATTCTACTGAGGAGGATGTTGTTTCCGCACATATCACTCGGTGCACTACTTTCAAGGCTGGTGTAAACGATAAGCAAAATAAACTGCCTACTATGTACTGAATTCCTAAATTACATAAAAATCCATATAATGCTCGCTTTATTTCGAATTCTAGTGCATGCACCACAACAAACATCTCCAAACTTTTAACTTCTTGTCTTACTGCCGTTAAAGATCACGTTAAACTATATTGGGATAAAACTTATGAAAACCCTGGGATTAATTTATTTTGGTCTATAAAAAATTCAGGAGACGTTGAAAGTTTCAATAAAGGTCAAGTTTCATCAATAAGCACTTATGACTTCTCTACACTATATACAACCTTACCACATCGCCTTATTAAAGACAAGCTAATTTCTCTTATTCAAAAAACATTCGCTAGAGAAAGAACTACATTTTTGGCATGTAATAATATAAAAGCGTTTTTTACTAACGGTAGTTTAGACAATTATACTATGTGGACTTGCTATGAAGTTTGTGAAGCACTCATCTTCCTATTAGATAATATTTTCGTCAGGTATGGAATCACCGTGTATAGACAAATTGTTGGTATCCCTATGGATACGAACTGTGCACCACTTGTCGTAGATTGGTTCTTATTTTGCTATGCAAGGGATTTCATGTTGAGTCTTACACCAGATACCCAGGCAGATGTTATTGGAGCCTTTAATGACACCTCTCGGTATCTGGATGACATATTGAACATTGACAACCCTTTCTTTCCTACTATGGTTAATTATATTTATCCTAAAGAACTTCAGCTTAACAAAGCTAATATAGCTGATAATAACGCTTCTTTTCTTTATTTAGATCTCTCGATTGAAAATGGTAAAATAATGAGAAAAATCTATGACAAGAGAGATGATTTTAATTTTGACATTGTTAATTATCCCCACTTGGATGGGGATGTTCCCCGAGCAACTTCTTATGGGGGTGTATGTGTCTCAACTTATTCGTTTTTCTACAGCTTGTTCTCGAGTTGAGGACTTTAATATACGTAATCTTTGTATAACTAAAAAGTTACTCAATCAGGGTTACCGTTACCATAAACTTCGTAAAACCTTTGCACAATTTTATTATCGTAACCCTGATCTTCTTTCCAAATATAAAAGTAATTTAAGGACTCTTCTGCGACAAGGACTATCACAACCTGACTTCTATGGTGATGTGATTTATAAACTTCGTAAGATTCTTGGTCATGATCACTTTCATACTATCTTTGTTAAACTTGTTAAACAGTTTATCAAAAGAGGTTATGACCCTATCATTTTGCAACGTACTACATGCTTGGTAGTGGACCCTTTTACAGTTCGCCACTCTGCTTTCCTCTTTATTTGTACGATGACCGGACAGGCTGTGGATCCTATGATGACGCCTACCTAAAGCCCATTGGGACGGTGGCGTTTGATGTTTGTCCATGATCTTTCTTGTCGTGCCCTTAATGGTTTATTTTCTTACTGCTCTGGCTTCTGCCAAGTCATTGAGTATCTTCATTATGGCTTTCTAGGCTATTGTTTTTTAGCTCTCCTGATCAGAGATCAGCAGAGCTTATGCCATGGTGCGGCGTCCGTCGTCCGTCCGTCTGTCCGTCCGTTAACTTTTATTTGTAACGACTACTCCTCTGAAACTACTGGATGGATATTCATAAAACTTTACAGAAATGTTGCCCATGAAGTCTAGTTGATCCTAGCAAAACTTCATGTTGATGTGAAATCCAAGATGGCCGCCAAAGCTAAAAATAGATTTTTTAAATTCAAGTTTGTAGCGACTACTTCTTGAAAACTATAAGTGATATTGATATGGGACTTTTTCTAAAATGATCAGCATGACATGATGTTGGTCCTTGTCGAAAATCGTTTTGATTTGACGTTAAACATGGCTGCCAGCGGCCATCTTTGTATACATAGAGTTATATAATGAAAACTTGTAGCGACTACTCCTCTGAAACTACTTGACGGATTTTCATGAAACTTCACAGGAATGTTGCTATTGATGTCTTTATGATCCTAGCAAAATTTCAGGTCGGCCGGAAATTCAAGATGGTCGCCACGGCTAAAAATAAATTTTCAAAATACAAGTTTGTAGCAACTACTTCTTGAAAACTATAAGTGATATTGATATGGGACTTTTTCTAAAATGATCAGCATGACATGATGTTGGTCCTTATCAAAAATCGTTTTGATTCGACGTTAAACGTGGCTGCCAGCGGCCATCTTTGTTTACATAGAGTTATATAGTAAAAACTTGTAGCGACTACTCCTCTGAAACTACTTGGCGGATTTTCATGAAACTTTACAGGAATGTTGCTCTTAATGTCTTATTGATCCTAGCAAAATTTCAGATAGGCCAGAAATTCAAGATGGCCGCCATGGCTAAAAATAGATTTTCAAAATGCAAGTTTGTAGCGACTACTTCTTGAAAACTATAAGTGATATTGATATGGGACTTTTTTCTAAAATGATCAGCATTACATGATGTTGGTCCTTGTCAAAAATCATTTTGATTAGATGTTAAACATGGCTGTCAGCGGCCATCTTTGTTTACATAGAATTATATAATGAAAACTTGTAGCGACTACTCCTCTGAAACTACTTGACGGATTTTCATGAACTTCACAGGAATGTTGCTCTTGATGTCTAATTGATCCTAGCAAAATATCAGGTCGGCCGGAAATTCAAGATGGCCGCCACGGCTAAAAATAAATTTTCAAAAAACAAGTTTGTAGCGACTACTTCCTGAAATCAAAATCAATCAGTAGAGCTTCAAGGTCATTGACCTCTTGTTTGTATTATATTCACACGAGCATATTTCTGTTTAAATTATATTGCCTATTGATGCTGCCTTGTTGGTTAGAGATTAGATCATGGCGGGGATTTCTTTATTTACACTGTCCTGTGCCACAGTTAAAAATAGATTTTTAAAAAATAAGCTTGTAGCGACTACTTCTTGAAAACTATAAGTGATATTGATATGGGACTTTTTCTAAAATGATCAGCATGACATGATGGTTATCCGAGTCGAACATTATTTTGATTCGACATTAAACATGGCTGCCAGTGGCCATCTTTGTTTACATAGAGTTATATAATGAAAACTTGTAGCGACTACTCCTCTGAAACTACTTGACGGATTTTCATGAAACTTCACAGAAATGTTGCTCTTGATGTCTAATTGATTCTAGCAAAATTTCAGGTCGGCCGGAAATTCAAGATGGCCGCCACGGCTAAAAATAGATTTTCAAAATACAAGTTTGTAGCGACTACTTCTTGAAAACTATAAGTGATATTGATATGGGACTTTTTCTAAAATGATCAGCATGACATGATGGTTATCCGAGTCGAACATTATTTTGATTCGACATTAAACATGGCTGCCAGTGGCCATCTTTGTTTACATAGAGTTATATAATGAAAACTTGTAGCGACTACTCCTCTGAAACTACTTGACGGATTTTCATGAAACTTCACAGAAATGTTGCTCTTGATGTCTAATTGATCCTAGCAAAATTTCAGGTCGGCCGGAAATTCAAGATGGCCGCCATGGCTAAAAATAGATTTTCAAAATGCAAGTTTGTAGCGACTACTTCTTGAAAACTATAAGTGATATTGATATGGGACTTTTTTCTAAAATGATCAGCATTACATGATGTTGGTCCTTGTCAAAAATCATTTTGATTAGATGTTTAACATGGCTGTCAGCGGCCATCTTTGTTTACATAGAATTATATAATGAAAACTTGTAGCGACTACTCCTCTGAAACTACTTGACGGATTTTCATGAACTTCACAGGAATGTTGCTCTTGATGTCTAATTGATCCTAGCAAAATATCAGGTCGGCCGGAAATTCAAGATGGCCGCCACGGCTAAAAATAAATTTTCAAAAAACAAGTTTGTAGCGACTACTTCCTGAAATCAAAATCAATCAGTAGAGCTTCAAGGTCATTGACCTCTTGTTTGTATTATATTCACACGAGCATATTTCTGTTTAAATTATATTGCCTATTGATGCTGCCTTGTTGGTTAGAGATTAGATCATGGCGGGGATTTCTTTATTTACACTGTCCTGTGTTAATGGGATGACAGTAGGGTAAGTGTGAGGTTTGGTGCACCCTAGAACCGGTTTAACCCCCACCAGTGGCCTACTTTGCTACTGACCGTTCCAAGGCGGTAGCCCTATTGTCAACCCTTTTGTGTTTGTGATGTCGTTTGCATTTATTATAACTTTTGCCTTCTTGTTTGTCTGTGTGCGTGTTTGTTTCTGTGTTTTGTGGTTGACTGTCCTCCTTGAATGCTACTTTCCCTGTCCGATCTTTTTATATTTCTTTTCATCGGTTTATTATCTATAAGCAGCACACGTGTCACATTTTCTGATGTGCAGAGCTATATCATCTTTCAGGGCGTACCGATAAAAACGTATGGTTTTCTCTTTGGTTTACTTGCACCCCAGGTGGCCTGAAAGGACGGAGTCATGCATCTGGAATAATACAGTATCTCTCAAACTTGTTGGGACAACACATTGGATATGCTCACCAGTATCATTCTGTCTTTTGAATGTCTTAAATAGAAGGCCATTTCTGACTTCCAGGGCATAATGATAAATAGGGTCCTATAGAAACCACAGCGTCCGAACGCAATGGCATCGTAGGTCCGCATTGTACTGCAAACAAGGACTTGAAACTACAATGAAAGAGACAAAAAAAACAGAAAGGGTGGTGAAGACAGGGTTACCGACTTGGAACGGTCAGTAGGCAATAAAGCCTATTGGTTAGCTTGAATCGACTTTGTATGCACACAATCCTCGCTATTATCCTGTCTTTAGCGCCCAAATAGACAAGACAGTGTAAACAAAAATGAAAAGAACCACAAAACAACAGAAAAGGTGGTGAAGACAGGGTTACCGACTTGGAACGGTCAGTAGGCAAAACGGCCTACTGGTTAGCTTGAATCGATTTTATATGCGCACAATCCTCGCTATTATCCTGTCTTCAGCGCCCAAATAGACAAGACAGTGTAAACAAAACTACATCCCATCAAAAGGAAATCTCTAACAATAAAGTCCACATCCAGAGAAACCAACTAAAGATATACATACAAAATAATAAACATCTCAGGATGTATCCAGAATCGTATAGAATCCAGTAATGCCGCGAAGCTGGACTCGACGTTACCATCTCGTGGTGGCTCGGTCTGATATTGACTTCTTTAGCCTTCAGGATAGGTCCTATTGCGGGATCACTTTCTTGGCGCCCGCCGCAGATCTCCATAGAAAGACCTCCTGCCCAGCTGGAAGTTCCTCTTCTTGGATATTGTCTATCTTCCCGGGTTGAGGGTCTTGGTTGGGGAGCTGGATCTACGCTTCTTACTATCGGGGTCTCACGGGTAGTTTCAGGCTGGCATTCATCTGAGGGGCTGATGATGGTTCTAGAAACTTGACATGATCATAAAGCCCTTTCAACATCATGTCTTCAGCTCTTTTGCAGCACTTTCTGCATGGGCCACATTTCAGTGGTTCAGTGGTGTCCCTTTCTGAACAGCTACAGTCTTGAGAGTTTTGGCAGCGGGACAATGCATCACAGTGACCTTGATGTTTCCCTGCTTGATACTCTATAGCAAAATCGTACATAGCCAAGATCTCGATCCATCTGGCTGTTTTGCCTCGTGGCTCCTTTAAGCTGAATAGCCAGACTAGGGCCTGGTGGTCACTTCTCACTGAAAAATGTCTGCCGAGTAAGTACTGTCTGAAATACTCTTATGAAGAAACGTACTGCTAACAATTCCTTCTCTTAATCAGTAGTTACGATCCGCCTTGTTGAGAACTCCGACGTTCCTGAGATATCGTCGGACTCTTCTCGTTCTACAAATACATCTATAACCGCTTCACTCTGGCCGGGTATTATGAAATGGTCAGCCACAGTAACTTTTCGCACTTTATCTTGCAGACCTACCTGTTTACATGGTATTTCAACTCCATTCAAAATTATGACCCCCACCCCTGTTTAAGAGGAAGTCAGCCGGACCACCCTCACTATTTTGTAAAATGTCTATACCTAGCAGACATTCGTCCTCTCTGTCTGCAACGATAATTTCATTTTGCAGGTTTACTAGCCCTAACTTTATGGAGAAAACGCCCTTTCCCATCTCTTTGAGTGGAGTGCCACATGCTGCTGTCATACATGATGTTTCAGTCAGTTTCGGTCTGTTATTAAGGTTGATTTTGTTGAACACTCTCTCTGATATAACCGTTTTAGTTGCCCCGGTGTCTGTTGTGAAATTTATGGGGACTCCTTATATTGAGCCTTTGATGTATACCTCATTACTATATGGTTTTCTTCTCCGAATCACGTTATTAGCTTCTTGGCTTCCATTGCTAATTGTATTTTGGCTATTTATGTTACAAAGGGCATTTCCTCGGCCTCTAAGGTCTGCCCTTGCTAGTTTAAAGCTTCTCTGTGGTTTCCAGTACTCTGGACCCACGCCCTATTTCCATATGGCTCTCTATTTGAATTTGCACTGTTTCTGTTATAATGGTTTCTTGTCACATTTTCACGTACCCTTGAGGGAAAATCTCTGGCATAATGGCCTTGTTGTTGACACGCAAAACATGTCACAGTTCTACTAGGGTTGGTAGATTTATGTTCTTTTTGTTTATCTTGTGTAAGTTCGGTAATCTTGGCCAATAACAACTGGAGTAATCCCCCGTCTCGGACACACTATTTTGTGTATTGACTTGTATGCCTTCTTTCTGATCTTGTTTTGTACCTTAGGGTTTCTCGCCGTTACCTGTCAATGGTGTTTTTATGTTGGAAGGCACCCTACATATATATAATGTATGTTCACTTTCGTCACTTGTCTCGTCTGTATTGTCACTTTCTGTTCGCCTGTGACATATCTAGTTTGTCTCACAAATATCTTAATTTTCTTGTCTGAACCGGCTATTTAGTTCTTTGACAAGTAGTTGAGAAAAAGCAAACTCGCCTGCACTACCCTGTAGTTTGGGTAATAGCTGATCAAGCATGTCATCTTCTCTCCAATAACACCTTTCTGCCATTGCCTCAAATCGGTTTCTCCATACCTTCCAATCCTCTTTGCCAGTAAAAGGAGGTAATTTTACATTGCGTGCTCTAAAAGTCCTCTGGTATGTTTGAGGCCTATGTCCAAACCTCCCTTCTGTACAGGTTACCCCCGTCTCATTTTGTGTTTCGTGCTCCTGCCTGATATTATGTCCGGAAAATGGTCTCTCATAATTCTGATTTGAATTTTGGTTCAAACTAAATCTCTCTTGTTTAGAGGTAACGGCAAATTGTACTCTCTGGTCCTCTACTCTCTCTGTAGACATTGCCCTTGGTCTCTCTACCCTGTCGTTATGACTGCAACTACCATCTGATATAGATGGTTGGGGGTTCTGACTGACATTTTTCATATCATGCAGGACCCCTGATATTTGCTGTAATGTTCCTTTTATTTCTTGGGTTTCAGCAGTGCATGCATATGACCTGGGTTCACCTTGCATGGACTGATATTGAGGAGCTATTTGTTGTGCCAGTAAAACATTACCGCTTCTAAGTGGGTCTTGAACCTCGCTGTCAAATATGTTCATATGTTCCGATCTTTCCACTGGTTCTTTGAAGAAAACCTCAGTTTCCGAATCAGAATCGCTTTGGTCTCTATGGTCCAAGTCCCTATATGAGTGGGATGTCCTATCCATTTTCTTCGCTTCTCGGCTTAAAGTTCGATCACTGGACCCGTCGGTTACGTTACACCAAATTATGTTACGTGCCTGTACTGTCTCTCATTGTGGTAGCGTGCTTTTATAATGCACTTGATAAAAAATATGGACTCCTTAAATAATATAAAAAAAACCAAAACACTTGGTCTTTATAAACTACTAAGAATCAAGCTCAGTTAATATGTTTAATCAAACAATTCTCTAAATAATCACAATTCATAACTAGCACGACACATACGGAATATTGCAGTCTCGGTTTGATTGAAACTGTTCATGAGCGGTAGTGTAATATGCTAGCTACCGCTCACGCCCTCTAGCCCCGGGTTGAACAGAACTCAATATTCATAAAATCAATAGTACACAATTTAAACCATGCCGGAGATGGCATGAATACGGCGGTGGACATGGTCGTACGGTGTATGGTACCAGTATCTAATAAAATTAAATGCCCAGAAGAGCGAAATAAACATAA
Source organism: Cyrtodaria siliqua (assembly GCA_037043455.1). NCBI lineage: Eukaryota > Metazoa > Mollusca > Bivalvia > Adapedonta > Hiatellidae > Cyrtodaria > Cyrtodaria siliqua. Next base: position 69,413 of record JAWPHD010002458.1, read on the forward strand.
TGGAATTTAGTTGGGAGCAGCGGTTATGAAGCCTGCGTATCACAAGTAACAGCCAAAAGACTAAAGTAGACTGCAATATAATCAAAAGACTAAAGTAGACTGCAAAAGACTGCCAAAAGACTAAAGTAGACTGCAATATAATCCCAAAATCGGCAGTGTTACTGCTCTCACATTTAACAATAACAAAATGCACTGACTCGAATGTAAACACAAACTTAAAAAAAAAAAGTACACAGTTGCAGGGTACAACAATATGCGCAACTAGGCTTGGTACTGATCATCTCTGCCCAGTTTCGTTGAAATCCAGTAAGAGGTTCTAAAGAACCAGTCTGTACAAAGTTAGTGTATTAAAGCCTTGAAAGGGCCATAATTCGCATGGTACTCATCATCCCCACCAACATTCGTTGACATTCGGCCAGGGGATCAGGAGAACTAGTCGGGATAAAGTTTGTGTATTAAACCTTAAAAGGGCCATAACTCTGCCAAAAATCCTTCAACCGGATATTGGCGATAACATGCGCAACTAGACCTCGTACTCATAATCCCCGCCAAGATTCGTTAAAATCAGGCCAGGAGTTCAGACGAGTCTAGTCTGGACAAAGTTTGTGTTATTAAAACCTTTAAAGGGCTATAACTCTGCCAACAATCATTCAACCGGAACAGGGTGGCGAGATGCACATCTAGGCTTGACACTGATCATCCCTTCCAAGTTTCGTTAAAATCCGGCCAGGTGTTCAGGGGGACTAGTCTGGACAAAGTTTGGGTATCAAAACCTTTAAGGGGCCATAATACCGCCAAAATATTGCTCAACTGGAACAGGGCAAAGATATGCACAACTACACCTGGTACTGATAATCCCTCAAAAGTTTCGTTGAAATCCGGCGAACTAGTCCTGACAAAGTGTGTGTATTAAAATCTTTGAAGGGCCATAATTCCGCCAAAATCATTCAACCGAAACACGATTACGATATGTACAACTAGTCTTAGTACTGATCCTCCCCGCGAAGTTTCGTTGAAATCCGGACAAATGAAGTCCTTATCGTCTTTTAAAGAGTCAAAATACAGCATTTTTAACTACACGAAGGGCCACAACTCCGGTGTTATTAATCCGATTTGGTTATTTTTCGTTGATAGTACAATCTGGTAAAGTTTGGTAAAGATCGGATGAAAAATGAAGGCCCTATTATCTTAACAATGCAAGAAACAGTATTTTAAACTAAATCAAGTACCATAACTCTGGTTTTACTTGTCCGATCGGGCTGGTTTTCGAACTCGTCTGAGCTTTCATTGATATTAATAATCTGTAAAGTTTCGTAAAGATCGGTTAAAAAACGAAGGAGCAGTATAAATCGCATACGAGAAAAATGTGCTATAAATGTTTTTTATACCACAATAGCCTAAATACACACTATGCATCGTGTAATACTCGAGGATATACACAGCATATGTTAGTTTTTGTGGTATAAATACAATAGAGCATGATTATTGCACGTGTACGGACGATAATGCACTCGCTAGCGCTCGTGCATTATCTCCCCGTACACGTGCAAAACTCATGCTCTATCCTATACTTATACCACAATAGCCTAAATACACACTATGCATCGTGTAATACCCGAGGATATACACAGCATATGTTAGTTATTGTGGTATAAATACAATAGAGCATGAGTATTGCACGTGTACGGACGAGATAATGCACGAGCGTCAACCACAATAACTAACATATGCTGTGTATATCCTCGGGTATTACACGATGCATAGTGTGTATTTAGGCTATTGTGGTATAAATAGTATCAATAGTTTATGTAGTATACATCATTATAATTGCAGGCTGTTTCCTCCATATAATTAGACATCAAAACCTGCAAAGAACGTAAACGCTATCTTTATTACGAACACAGTACAACATAAACAACATTAACAAAAGGAAAATAAGTTTTGCTATAGTAGTTATCCCATTTGCGCCTCTTAAACGGCGAAGTTATATCAAGCTGCGCGTATGCACATGGGCATGCACAATGATGGACAAACACTGCTAGTGCTTCATGCTTCCTGATAAAATAAAGGCTAGATTCAAAATCACTGCAGTCTGGTGTACATCTAATAAACGATCAGTTGTGATTCTGGTGTAAAATACTCCCATACAACTTTAGTTGTGAGAAAGGGCACAAGTAACTTTAGTGTACATAATTGCGGCTACAAGTAATATAAAAACAGGGATTTGTGTGGCGGGACTGGGGTTGGGGATAAAATTATATCAGTATATCACTTTTCAATAGATTTCCTGTTCTCCTTCTCCTTTTTCATGTTCTCCTTCTCCTTTTTCCTGTTCTCCTTCTCCTTTTTCCTGTTCTCCTTCTCCTTTTTCCTGTTTTCCTTCTCCTCCTTCGCTTTAAGCCTAATCAGCTTTCGTTTTTTCGGTTTGTTGTTGTTTAATTTCCTTTTCTTCCTTTGCTTCTTTTTTTCAAGATAGAAGGCCAAATCAGAAGATGTAACAAAACTGTATGCTTCTTTTTTGTAGACTTTTTCGACTGAAGTGGCATTCTCAGCAAATCATTACTTGAACTATCATGACAAGCTGGTCCTGCACGTTTATATGATATGTCTATATATGATAGAGTGAATCTTCAAGATTCATTCCTGAAAGTAAACCAATAATGAATCGCTGTTATTAGAAACACTAAGTCACTCTAGCTATCGTAAAGGGACTGGAGGCAACCTGGAATGTAACATGTACACTTTTATTAATAGCATTCAACCTACAGTAACGTTTTTAATTTCCCCATCTGCTCGGCTGATGTCGTCATTGAGACGTTGCGATTTCGTTATTTCCAAACGCAACGAACGGGACAATTTTAGCTTAATAATAGGGTGGGATAAACTCCGAATGCTCATTCAGTTGACTGGGGCAATTATCTAGCCTTGGTTATCCCGCCCGCTTCTGATTTCTTCGTTACGCTATTTTATGTATTTTATCTTCTATTTTTTTGCTTTTACCCCACACAGTACAGCAATAATCAAATGCAGACATGATGAAGGCATTATAAAACATAATTTTCATTTCATATGTTAAATAGTAAGATATATGTTTCAATAATAAGACAAATTTAGAATTGAGTTTGGAACACAATTTGACTATTTGTAAATTCCAAGACAAAGTTCTGTCAACATAAACTCCCAGGACCTTTTGAACTGCGACATTTTCTATATATAAACTATCAACAGTTAATGTCAATATATCCTCATGTTTGAACTTTTGATTTGTTCCTATGACCATGCATTTAGTTTTCGCTGGATGTAATGACATATTATTCAAAATACACCACTTATTTATAATATTCAAACGATCTTGAAGTCTATTTTGTGCATCCAAAATATTATAATCAGATTCGTATACTGTAGTATCATCTGCATAAATGCCTGTATTTCCAGAGGTAGATGCGAATGCAATGTCATTAATGTACAATACAAATAGCAATGGATCAAGTATCCCTGTGGAACACCTGAAGTAACTTTAAGCATCTCAAGATTTTCAAGAATTTACCTTAATCAATTGTTTTCTATTCGAAAGATATGAATCAAATAATGTAATGGTATTGTCTGAAAAATGGTAAAGTTTCAATTTGTTTATCAATATTCTATAGTCTACAAGATCGAATGCCTTTCTTAAAAATCAAGAAATACAGCTCCTATTAATTTATCGGAGTCTATATCCTTTAACCATGCTTCTATTAACCGTGTCAGAGCAGTATGACATGAATGATATTGTCTGAAACATGACTGGGTCTCGTGAATAACATTATACGTCTTGACATAGAATAGACATGGCTATATGCCGCTCATATATTTTTGAAATTGTTGGTAAGATTGAAATAGGACGATAATTACATGGGTCCTCTTTATTTCCATTGTTGTGTATAGGAATCACACATGCCTCCTTAAAAGTATCAGGGAACACTCCAGTTTGCATGCTGTTATTATGATTGAAGCTATGGAGGATGTTATGTAATCACCACAATATTTTAAAATTCTAGGAATAACACCGTCTGTACCTGTTGATTTGTTACTATCAAGTTTATCAATCAACTTTCTAACTTCAAAAGGTGATATGAGTTTTATACTAAATGAAGCATATTTCAATTTAATATCAAGTTGTTGCCGTAATTCAGAGAACTCTACTTTTACAAAACTCGTCTTTTTAACAATGTTTTAAATATTTATAAAATGCTCATTTAATGCATTAATAATATTTAATTGTCCTTCAATGAAATGATCATTTTTGATTAGCCTATCAGGTATTGAAATACATCCATTGTTTTCTTTTCCCGTTTTGGAAATGTTTTTTAAGTTTATCCACATATACTTTGGGCTTTTATTTTCTTTTATTTTTCTTTATTATGGATGAAATTTTATTGCATTATAATTTATATTGGTCCCCCTGTTTTTCTTTGTGTAGCTTATCTCTCTGATAAATAGCGTTCTTAATCTCATCAGTAAACCACCCAGGCTGGGTTTCATGTTTTATTCTCTTTTCTCGAATAGGTGCATGCTTTTCTAGAATGGTGTTTAATAGTGTATAGAATACATTTGATTTGGATCAACGAAATATTCAACTATTTCGAATGGTGATTTTGCTAAATCATTACAGAATATATGTTCATCGAATTTCTTAAAAGATCTGTATTTGATTGTCTCATGGATAACTCGCCCTGACTTAGCATTATGTGTCGATCGTTAAAAGTATACAGGATAGTGATCACTTATACTGTAAAAAGGTACTTTAATTTCACATATTAGATCGGATCTTGAAGTATAAATACGGTCGATAGTTGTAGACTGTTTTTATTTATTCTGGTTGGCGTATTTAACATTTGATTAAGACCAAATTTTAAGATAGTATTGGCCCATCATTGATTACAATACTTTTCAGAATCAGTTTATGTTAAATTTCTAAATTCAAATGATCCAACTTGTCAAGCTGAGTTTCATATAATTCAATCCATGATACATTTGAATCAGGTGCTTGATAAACAAAATATAGTAGGAAAGCTGTACAATTAGAATACTTTATCTCTATCCATAAAGATTCAATAGCATCATGCTCAAGGTCGTAACGACGTGTGTACGGAAATTTATTAACTATATGTACTAGGATACCACCTCCCTGTTAACCTTTCCTGTCTTTAAGTTGTTGATATATATATCATTAACATCGGTATTTGCAGTACGAAAAGTTTCACAGAGCCCTAATATATCTGTCGAGTTTGGTTGGCTTAAGTGGTATTTTATTTCATCAATCTTTGGTATTATATGATGTACGTTAAGATTAGCAATATGTAATCCTTTTTTATTATAGTGAATGAACTTACATTTGAATTGTTGTTCTTTAAATGTATATTATTTGTTTCAATGATATTAACGTTATCTATGGTTACTATGTTTGTTATATTATCATTCGAAATAGCATCTTTAGTTGAGGACAACGAAACTTCACTCACAACAGTCTCGGTATTTATAAAACTTTCTTTAGAGATTGAATTATCATCAGGTCCCGACGTAGAATTTATATTATAAGTACATGCATTTGGTGTATTCCTGTTAAATTACTATCATTATTGATAACTATTGTTGTTTTATAAGATTCCTTTTCCAGCAATAAATTAAAAGCACAATCAGATTAAAGTTCGTCACCATTGCTGCATATAGTTTATAAATGTTCGTACATATTCGTATTCTCAAACTGTGATGAGTATTTGCCGTCGTTGTCCTATGACCTGTTTCTGTTTGGTGCGAATGTCCATTTCCTGTCATGGGCCATCTATTTCCGCTACCGTTTCTATTGAGACCACAGTTCTGGGTATTGTTATTATTCATGTCGCAATAGTCACAGTATCGTGAATAGCCGCGATTTGAAACAATGCGTCTGCTTCCGTTACCACCCGCACGTGCACGCCATCCGAATATTGGTCGGTGAAAAGGTTGTCTTCGACGTTGCTGCTGACTAAACATGCCCACGGAAGGACTGCCACCGTTATGATGTTCATTAGATTGATTTGCGCGATTTGTAGTACAGCTGGCTTCAGTTGATGAACGTTTCTTGACCACATTAATCCATTCATTGAAGCACATGATTAATGTACTCGAACCACGGCCGTTGAGATGGATTCCATAGGGTGAAAAGTAGTGTTTTGCCGGTTTCTTGTTTATGTAGGTGAAGAATAAATGACTTTGAACAAGGCTAGCACCGGTATCTAGGCTAATCTGTTTTAAAGTATCATGGTAGGCGGCTACTTCTGCATCTTTCCTGTGACACAGATTACTAAGGTACACCTTACACTTCCGCTGAACTATTGTTTGGGGCGCTTGTTTCAGCCAAAGGTTTTTCTGCAGTAACTTGAGCAATTTAAATAATACGTACATCAGTTATATATCATTACAACTTTTCTCAACAATAGTCCATTGACGACGTCTTTTATTTCCGCCCATGTTAAGCATTCATTTTTAAAATGTCAAATGAGTACCAGTTTTGAATCAAACGCTTCAGTTACGACAATATGTTGTTAGATTGGTAATTTATTTTTAGACACTCCCATTTATTTTAGACCATATTATGTTGAGCTTTCTTTGAGTTTAATACATATTTTCTTGTTTTTGTTGCTAGATGTATATAATATGCCCTTTACTTTAAACAATGGTAATAAGTAATTGGCTGTGTTCGCTTTAAGGTTGATGGAATGTCGGATGGTAATGAAGATCCTTGTTTGATACGTTTCATGATCTTTTGCAATTTAAGATCCATGTCTATGGAATAATCTTCACTCTCGACAAGTTCCGTTTCAATATCTGCGGTGTCTTGATGGTTGATAATCTTTTCACTCAACGCCTTGATTGTGTTGACCTTTTCCGTGAGAATTTCCAACATCTTTTCGCTCTCTTCAAGTGATAAATCATCTTCAAATCTCGACACATGTTCACGACCTGACGCTGGCCCTCTTTGAGTGAAATAAGCTTCGGCAACTGCATAGTTCATATTATATTTGTCTTGCTGGAATGATTTGCTCCTCTTTTAGGGAACATGGTCTTAAATAAAGTTCCATTAAGTTCTACTAAGTTTGACTTTAATTATCAGGAGAATTTATTACTTTCTTTTAAATGTAAATCAAATTTGCCGTGTTTCTCCAGTAGTCTGCTAAACTTGAGAGAGTTTCTCAAAAATAAAGATAAAACCTAACCAGCTTGGACCAAACTCACAAATCGTATTGGTGTAATGACAGCAATTTAAAAGGAGTTGCACGTTTTATACAGTTCCCGTTATAACTAAAACCTTCGCGGCCCTGTGGCGACCATCCTGAATATTTGAAAAAGATAAAACAAACGCTCCCAAGCAGTCAAACGTTCAACTATACTTAAGGTATACATTTGCATCTAATCATGTAGGGTCAAACCCGGTACGTTCGGACACTCTCGTAAATAATCGTCTGTGTTGGCATATCCATATCAGTTGAGCGCTTCATTAGACTTGTCATTAGTTCAACAACATTTTTGTTCAACACATGTTTAATAGATTTTAGCTATATGACGCAACATTGCAATGAAACAAAGAGCTAAAATTATATACAGCTAGAAATATGGTACATTCGGACGTTTTCCGGTACGATCTGTGGTCCCTTCCAGCTGATAAAGACATCCTTCTGCGTGCCTCAATGATTGACGTCATAAATCATGCTAAACCCACTGTCAACAATAGTTACTACTTAAACCCGTCTCATTCTGCAGGAAAAAAACAACCCCCCCCCCCCACCCCCCACTCTCCACCCCCGCCTTCAAAATAAAAAAATAGTAATGACTCGATCTTAAAATATATCCAAAAGACCAAATGCTGCCAAGTAATATATTACGACATGTATATTGTGTACTCGTCTTAGACAATTACTTAATTGTTATCACAGTTTGTTTGCGCGTCCCGTCAGTATCCTCATTAATTATGTATGAGTTTATATTTATACGCGCTATAATTGGACAATTCCATCGAACAAGGTTTTAACGATCGGAAAACCCATTGCTATCGGAAAATTACTGATTGAAGATCGTAGTAAACGAATTAACGATGAATTAATGGTGGATATTTTCACGGGATTCAGTCAATCAAACTGCCACTGAACACAATGCACAAGACAGATAAGTTTTAAAAGCAATAGCGCTCGACTTCAAATTATTGATGCCTTTAATAATACTTCTCGGTATCTTGATGACATACTCAGTATTGATAATCCGTTCTTTGCTCATATGGTTACTAACATTTATCCACCAGAGCTTACGTTGAATAAAGCCAACAGTTCGGAGACCGTAGCAGCATTTCTCGATCTTCATCTCTTGATTTCAAATGATGTATTCATACTAAAATCTATGATAAGAGAGATGATTTCAATTTTAACATCGTTAACTATCCACACCTGGATGGAGATGTACCTCGTGCTACCTCATACGGGTGTATATCTCTCAGCTCATTCGATTTGCTAGGGCGTGTAATGATGTTATAGACTTCAATGATCGAAATCAAGTTATTACAAGTAAACTTCTTCAGCAAGATTTTCGTTATCACAAACTACGTAAATCTTTCTCTAAATTCTACCGCCGCAACGATCGAGGACCTGCTGGAAAAGTACAACACCAACCTTAAAACACTTCTGCGACTAGGCATATTACAATCCTCATTTTATGGAGATGTGGTTTATAAACTTCGAAAGTTAAAGGGGTCTGACGGGTTTTCTAACCACTTTACAAATTTGATCAGGTAGTTCGTCCGAAAAGGATATAACCCTTTGGTTTTACAGCGCACTGCATGTTTAATGATTGACCCCTCTACAGTCAGTCATTACGCTTCACTTTTCACGCTCCAAAGTCGGTGGTGGGGTGATAAGAATCAACCGACTGCTCGTTACTTAGCAGAGGGGTAGGACCCCCCCCCCCCACCCCCACGAAATGTAACCTACCTGTTGACCGTGGGTGGCGACCCGTGTCGTTGGAGAAGGGAGTCCTGGTGGTTGAGTGGCGTGGAGATCTGGTAGTTATCGCCACGTTGCAACACACCACTTTGGTCCGGACTTCAACTAGACGGGCGGTCAGATTTGGCCCGATCTGATCAATCGGTTTGTCACGCCAGCTATAAGAGATCCGACCTGATTATTCAGACAGTACCAGTACACTGTATCTTACTTACTTTTTATATTGTTCTACTTTAAACATTATATAGATAGGGTATTTTATGGCGGTGGCGCACGGGCTAATCATGTATTTCAAAACGCTATATGGCTATACTCATGCCACTTTTTAAGCGGAACATAAGTGCGGCTCTTTGACTTTTTAGTTAAGGGGTTGTGTCAGCAGGGTGGTATGGGGGGTCTGATGCGTTAGCTTTATATGAGTATACCTTCTACGTATTCTTGGCATTTTGACTATTGGATATCCACAGCAAGTGTCCCCTTGTTTGACTCCGAGGTGGGTGAGAAGCGCGGACGATGAATTCTTAACGCCCATCATGGCATCACAAAACGCACAAACTACAAACAAAAGGGAAAAAACAGAACATGAATCTGATACTGAGGAACCAGTGATCAATCACTCCTTTCCTCGTTTTCTCATTATCGAATCTGAAAACGGGGAAAATCTATTACAGATATGTCACCTTTTGTAATTCAGAAAACTGTCCATTCCATTGCTGGACATGTAAAACAAATTAAAAAAAAAAAAAAAAAAATCTTCTTATTGAAACAGAAAAAAAATCCCACTCTGATAATTTATTAACAATTACACAAATTCTAAACACGAAAATCAAATGCTACCCTCACTCCTCTATGAACATCTCCAGAGGCGTCATCAGGTGCCCGGATCTCTCCGGGGTACCTGAAGAAGAAATTATTAACGAGCTTGCGCCACAATTGGTAACTGCGGCTCGCCGAATAACCATAAAGAGGAATGACAAAATTATCAGTACAAATACCATCATCCTCACATTTGCAACACCCGTCTTACCAAGAACAATAAAGGTGGCATATCTGCAATTGCATGTTGACGCCTACATTCCAAACCCGTTACGTTGCTACAACTGCCAAGCCTTTGGGCACCACAACTCCAGGTGTACTAAAGAAGAACGTTGTGGTAAATGTGGCGAGTCTGCATTCAAGCATAACGAATCAGATTGTCCTAACGACCTCAAATGTACCAACTGCGGTCTAGGACATCACGCAAATTCAAAATTATGTGAAAAATTTAAAAAGCAAATCATAACAGTTAAATATACACAAAACATTCCCTTTCCAGAAGCAAGAAAATTGATTGAAGAAAAATATAAAATTTCAAGTCCGACCTCTTACGCATCTATTCTCAAAACAACAGCAACACACACAGAATGCAGGGATGCAAGTACGCAATACGAACCACAGTCAGAAATTCAAAATACAAAGAATACTTCCTCAGTATCAAATCCAAACAAAAGTCAACAAATACAACTTAACAAACCAAAATTAAACTTTTCATCTAATCAAACTTTTTCATTTAAATCAAACACAAAATCGGCAAGCTCTGGCAATGTCAAGAGCATGTCAATTTCTCAGAATTGGAAAGCGGGTTCTTCTAAGAGATTGAAGTCTAGTAGTTCCCCAGTCGTGAAGCCTAATACTTCCTCGGTTGGAAAGCCTAGTGCTGCTCCAACTAAGGAAGTTGGAAAGCCTAGTGCTTCTCCAACTAGGGAGCACAAGGAGCAGCCAAAGGTGTCTAACGGCTCTATTGAGCTGCATAACAAATTCGAACAGCTCATGGACATTTCAGAGCCAGCAGCTGCACTGCCACTTCCATCCTCTCATGAAAAGTTAGTTGAGGTGCCACTTCAGCCGACTTCTTCCAGGGAGGAGGATTCATCAGTTGAGATGTCGCTGCTTGAGTCTCCTAAGACCTCTCCTAAATCTAAGGCCAAAAATAAAAAATAAATTAAAAATCGCCTTAGCGCTAAATAATGGGTAAAACTAATAAGATCATTCAATGGAATTGTCGAGGTTTGTAACCAAATTATGATGAAATCAGTTTAATTTTAAATGAACACAACCCTATTGCCTTTTGTCTTCAAGAAACATTCTTGAAGACAAGTGATAAGGTATCTTTTAAACAATACTCACTATACAACCATATTTGTGATACCGGGGACAAGGCGACTGGTGGAGTTTCGATAATCGTTAATCGAAACATTCCTCACAGACCTGTTGCGTTGAAAACAAATTTGCAAGCTATTGCCGTCAGTGTTACTATGCACAGAGTCATAACAATATGTTCCTTATATTTACCACCTAGTTCTTCACTAGACCCTAAAGGTCTAAATCACCTAGTTGCACAATTGCCATCACCTTTTATACTCTTGGGCGATTTTAATGCACACAACTATATCTGGGGTTGTAAAGATATAAACGATAAAGGCAAAAAAATTGAGGATTTCTTAGCCAAAAACAATTTGTGTCTTTTTAATAATAAGTCACATACTTATTTACATCCTGCTACAGGCTCTCATTCTTCCATTGATTTAACAATATGCGATCCAACGCTTTTGATGGATTTTTCGTGGAGTGTTGGAGACGACCTCTGTGGAAGTGACCACTTCCCCATATTTCTTGAAAATGTCGGCCCTCCACTTCTTGAAAAAATGCAACGATGGAAACTTCGCAAGGCTGATTGGACTACGTTTCAATCTCTTTGCGAGGAACAATTAAAGCCTTCCGTCTTCGAGGATGTCGAAGACGCAACTGCTCTTTTTACCAAAACTCTTCACGATATAGCTGAAGAGGAAATCCTGGAGATCTTACGTCTCTAGGCTGAATTCTCGCTCATCTCTTAAGAAGACATGGGACACTGTCCGGAAAATAAGCGGTAAAGGTAATTCTAGTTCTGTAAATCATCTTAAAACAGATAAGGGAGATATAACGTCTGTCAAAGATATTACAAACACTTTGGCAGAAACTTTTTCAAAAAATTGTCAACCAAATTTTCTGAAAAATAAGAAACTAAAAGAACAGAAGAAGCTGAACTTCAAGTCGAAAAACTTGGAGAAATACAATAAACTATTCACTCTTAAAGAACTCCGAGAGTCCCTTAAAAAGGCTCATGATACATCAGCTGGTCCTGATGATATCCATTATCAATTACTAAAACATTTATCTGAATCCTGTCTCTCTACCCTTCTTGATATATTTAATGAGGTTTGGGTGACGGGAAACTTCCCCGATTCTTGGCGGGAAGCAATCGTTATTCCAATCCCCAAACCTGGAAAGGATCATACGGACCCAATAAATTATCGCCCAATCGCTTTAACGAGTTGAATATGTAAAACCATGGGACGAATGATTAATGAGAGACTCGTTTGGTACCTGGAGTCCAACAAACTGATAACAAAGTATCAAAGTGGATTCCTGCGCCAACGAGGCACAACAGACAATCTCATACGATTTGAATCGTTTATTAGGGAAGCTTTCATAAAAAAAGAACATCTAGTCGCTGTTTTTTTTGACTTGGAGAAAGCTTATGATACTGCATGGAAGTACGGTATTATGAATGATCTTCATGACCTTGGTCCTAGAGGCCGATTACCCATTTTTATAGAGAAATTCTTAGATGATAGACAGTTTCATGTTCGAATGGGTTCAACCCTCTCTGACATTCATGAACAGGAGATGGGTGTGCCACAGGGCAGCATACTCTCTGTCACCCTTTTTAATATAACAATTAATAGTATAGTTAAATGCATCAATCCTGGTGTGGATTGCTCTCTATATGTTGACGACTTTGTTATATGTTATCGTGCAAAAAACATGAACACTATTGAGAGACAACTTCAACAATGTCTCAATAAACTTCAGACCTGGTCTGATGAAAATGGTTTTAAATTTTCTAAATCTAAAACTAATTGTATGCATATTTGTCAACTACGTAAACATCTTGAAGACCCTCATCTAACACTGGATGGCTCACCAATACCAGTAGTGGATGAGACAAAATGCCTTGGTCTTATTTTCGACCGTAAATTAACGTTTATACCACACCTTAAATACTTGAAGGCCAATTGCCTTAAAGCTCTTAATTTACTTAAAGTTGTTGCAAACACTAACTGGGGAGCGGATCGTAAAGTCCTCTTGCGACTTTACAGATCTCTTATCCGATCTGGACTACGGCTCGATAGTATATGGATCGAATCTCAAGTCGTACTTGCAGATGCTCGATCCTATACATAATCAAGGATTACGACTCGCCTTAGGTGCCTTTCGTACATCACTAGCCGAAAGTCTATATGTTGAAGCTAATGAACCATCACTGTCGCATAGACAGGACAAATTAGCCCTTCAGTACGCCATTAAACTGAAGTCTAACCCTTCAAACCCAACTTTCGATAATGTTTTTAATCCAAATTATGAACCTCTTTTTGATCGAAAACCGAAGGCCTTTCGATCATTTGGTCTTCGTATTAAACCAAAATTAAGATACACTGAAATCGACCTAAATTTAATTGCCAAGTACAAAGTACCACAAATTCCACCGTGGACTTTGGAAACACCAACAATTATTTTTGATCTTTGTAATAGTAACAAATCCAGTACAGACCCTATTGTGTTTCAAAGCAAATTTAATGAAATTAAATCGAAATACAGTAACTTTCAACATATATACAAAGATGGTTCTAAAGATGGAGATAGGGTAGCTGCAGCAGCTGTTATTCACAAACACAGCATAAAGAACCGCCTGCCTGACAAGGCCTCTATCTTTTCAGCTGAACTTAAGGCAATTGAACTTGCCTTAAATTATATTCATGAATCTGATGATGACCATTTTGTAATATTTTCTGATTCCCTTTCATCTCTTCCAGCACTGGGTAATATGAAACATGATAACGCAGTTGTGCTTCAACTTTTAGAAAAGTACAATTCTCTTACAATTGATAATGTTATTATTTTCTGCTGGCTTCCAAGCCATGTAGGAATACGTGGTAATGATAGAGCTGATAGTGCTGCTAAGGCAGCATTAGATTTACATATATCTAATACCAAATTACCTCATACTGATTTTAAAAATTGTATTAACACATATATTCGTAACTCTTGGCAAAGCGCTTGGGATTTGTCAGTTAACAATAAACTCCATTCAATTAAACCGTTACTCGGAGAATGGCGTTCTTCTAGTAGACCCATTCGTCGAGAGGAAGTTGTCCTAGCCCGGTGCAGGATAGGGCATACACGTTATACTCATTCATATTTATTACAAGGTGAGCAATTACCAGAATGAATACCCTGCTTTGCACCATTTACGGTCAAACACATCTTATTGGAATGTGTAGACTTTGATCCTATGCGTCAAAGGTACTACAGTGTTAATACTATGAAAGAGTTATTTGATACTGTAGATTTTAGTCTTGTTTTAGATTTCCTAAAAGAGATCAGACTATATAAATCATTATAATGTGTTCTTATATATATTTACTTGTTTATATACCCGTTGACGGGCATTTGTTGATTTACATACATAGTTTATATTACACCTTATCATCACATATTTTTTATAGTTTTATCTTTATATATTTACATTAATTTTTATAATACTTCATTTCTTCATTTTTCATCAATTTTTGCGCACAATATGACCTATTTATGTGTCGACATATTTATGTGTAAAACACCATTCATTCACTTTTCACGTGTGCGATGACTGGACTACCTCTTGGGACTCTATGATTGCACCTACTGAAACCCCAACTAAGGGAGGTGGGTGCATGAGCTTTCGTCCCTCGGTTTTTCTGGTCGTACCCTAGATTGGTTTTCTCTTTAACTGCAATTACTATGGTTGTTCAGTACGATTCTGGATATATCCTGAGATGTTTATTATTCTGTATGTGTTTCCTTAGTTAGTTTCTCTGGATGTGGACTTTATTGTTAGAGAATTCCTTTTGATGGGATGTAGTTATGGGATGGCGAGTTGTCCGTCGTCCGTCCGTCGTCCGTCGTCTGTCCGTTGTTAACTTTTGTCTTGTGACAACTCTAGGGCCTTCATCCGATCTTTACCAAACTTTAACAGGTTGTTAATATTAATGAAAGCTCGGACAAATTCGAAAACCAGCCAGATCGGAATAATTTCACCGGAGTTATGGCCCTTGTTTTAATGAAAAATGCCATATTTAGCCTTGTGAACACTCTAGCACCTTCATTTATTACTTGATATTTACCAAACTTGCATAGATTGTTAATAATGTTACGTGCTGGTAGCGTTTAACGTTTAAATGAAATGGACTCCGAGGAAAATTAACTTATATGGACATCCTATTGATTATCTAACTATTGTAACTAAGGGGTAAACAACAAAGTATAAAATCAGAAGTAAGTTTCCCTCTCTTTATTTATATCTTGGTAGGAAAACATATAACGTAGAATTATCAGTAATATATAACAAATAACAACTTTCCTTAATAAATAATAATACTCTCTTTGACTAGAAATACACTTTAAGTACTTAATCCCTAGCAATATGCTGATAAATATTATAATCTCTATATTAAATATTTATATCAATTCAAAACCTTCTAAAAGTAAATCGTTTTAAATTCTAAATTTACTATTTAATCTATTTATTAAAGTTACTATAATCGAATTTTAAATGCAAAAATAAAGTCTAAGTTCAACCTAACACACAATGTGTTACCTTTAGAAGAAAATTCGGGAGTCCGAGATCTGCAGGCGATCTAGCTATTTATACTGCACAAATAAAACTGTGCGGCGCACAAGTGCGCAAATGTGCACTGTGCACTAACAACGCTAAAACGCGCAACGTCAAATGTGCGCTTTTCCTGTGCGCTAAACGCACATACAAATAAGTGCGGTTTGATACTCGCCTATTTCAAACATGAATTAAAACACTTTTATGAATTAAAGTAGCGTAAGTAAAGTTTCATACACATAGAATAATGATTAAATAACCTGACTCTTACATTTAAAACAAATATTCTCCTTGGAATAAGATAGTTTCTTGAATCAAAAGATCGAATAGACAGATTTGAATTCGCCGCACAAATAGTTGCTATGGTAAACAATCCCATCATGCAACGTAATTCCGGATGCAATATGGTTGCCGGAAGGATTCATATGTAAATGTAAACAACACGCGATAAGAATAAACAGCTAGAATTTGGCTGAATACACTCGTTACAAAAAGGTAACTTTATAGATTCTAGTCTAGATGATAAATTAGACTGAAAGCGTAATCATTATGTTAATAAATTACAAATATCAATCTAAAAGATCGATCTAACCTCAAATCGTGAAAACGAAAGTAGAATGCAAAATAGCGAGGCACTACATAACCATCCTTTTAATGTGTTAAAGGTGCTCCTAACACCTTACAAATTGCAAATACAAAGTTAACAATAATAATGACATTAAATATGTTGAAAGTGAGTTCAAGTTAGCACTCGGACAATGAGCTAAACATAATAACCCATTTACCCTATTAATTAAACATTAACATACGAGTATATGAGAAACCCTAAAGCATTTCCTATCACAATTTAGAATTAAAAGTTTTTGAAAATAACATCTTAAACGTTACATAACTATTCCTTAAACATGACCTATATCACTATCACTTCCAACATTCTCTTAACATGAGTATTACTGTACATTTTTAAATACATGTATACATCATTATGCAATAAATATAAAACCACACCAATAAAGTATTTGTTGGTAAACAAGTTACAACTGTTCCTAAAAGTAATATTCACTGTTGTGAAAGTGTCACTGATTGTTCCTTCCATACATATTAGCACTAGAAACTTCCTCAAATGTTTCTTCCTTAAATGTTAGCACTAGAAATGTCCTCTATATGGCTTATGTAGGTATACGCACTTGAAATATCCTCTATGTAAATAAACGTACTAGAATTGTCCTCTATGTGGCATATGTAATAAATTGTCCTCTATATGGCGTATGTAGGTATACGCACTTGAAATATCCTCTATGTAAATAAACGTACTAGAATTGTCCTCTATGTGGCATATGTAATAAATTGTCCTCTATATGGCGTATGATATAAATTATAATATTTTCCATCTGTTTTCCTTATTTCCTTTTCTCGGAGATGGTCGATCTTCCTTCGTCCGTTTGTAGGAACTCTGCGGTGGAGGATGGTCCTTTGGCTGGGCAGGCTTCAGCAGAGCAGTAAGAGACTGGAGGGCATCTTTCATATCTACCATGGCTCTCTCCTGCCTTCTTACTGCCCTGGTGTTGTCTTCCAACAGTTTGCAAATGGCTGCCGAGTTGAGCTTCAGGGTGTCGTGTATCTCCACTAAGGTCTTGTTCCTTACGTCGGAAGCATCCGAGGTGGTCGTTGATGATGAGGAACTGGATGATTCCGAGACACTTCTGGCACGCTTCATGGTTTTTGTTGGGGCTAACAAAGGTCTCATATCGCGGCTTGGTGTGCCCAGTAATGAAGCCAATATGCTCTCTGGAGCAGGAGATGTCCTTGTCATGTCAGAGTCTACAGTTGGTCTGGTAGATGTCGTTGTCACGTCAGAGTGTACAGGTGGTCTGGTAGATGTCGTTGCTGCCGATGAAATTGGTGAGTACTGTGAGGTGATTACCGCTGTATGTGTGCTGGCTTGATTTTGGCACAGTGGTGGTAGTGTGGTCAATGGTGCTGATGGTGGTCTCTGTAATAATACTGGTGACCTCTGTGGTAATTCTGGTGATTTAGGCATGAATGAAGGTGACCTCTGTACAAATGCTGGTGATCTATACACAAATGATGGTGTGGTCAGTGAAGCTGGTGTAAACAAGTGTGAGGTGAGTGATTCTGATTGATGTGGCATTGATGGTGGTGTTGGTAGCGTATGCCTGACGTGTCGCTCATCACCATCTAGTTGAGGGAAAAGGTCAATCAACGTTGGCAGTGGGGCAAGTACACTTTGTTGAGTGTCCCACCGCTGCCACCAATAATGTTACGTGCTGGTAGCGTTTAACGTTTAAATGAAATGGACTCCGAGGAAAATTAACTTATATGGACATCCTATTGATTATCTAACTATTGAAAACTAAAGGGTAAACAACAAAGTATAAAATCAGAAGTAAGTTTCCCTCTCTTTATTTATATCTTAGTAGGAAAACATATAACGTAGAATTATCAGTAATATATAACAAATAACAACTTTCCTTAATAAATAATAATACTCTCTTTGACTAGAAATACACTTTAAGTACTTAATCCCTAGCAATATGCTGATAAATATTATAATCTCTATATTAAATATTTATATCAATTCAAAACCTTCTAAAAGTAAATCGTTTTAAGTCGGCCGCAAATTCTTCAGCCTTTTCACCAATCTTCTGGACTCTTCGGGAGAATTTTGCTGCGAAAGTCTTTGATGTTTCTACCTTCCTGTAACGACTGTTTAGCTCCTCAACTAGTGCTGGATATCTCGACAATACTGGTTTTGGAAGTTGAGTGAAAACAAACTCTCCTGCTTCACCTTGGATCTGTGGTAAAAGCTGATCTAACATGGTTTCCTCATCCCAGTGTTGTCTAGCTGCGATTGCCTCAAACCTGTTGATCCATACTTTCCAACTATCTTTTCCGTTGAATGCTGGCAGCTTCACATGATGACCATTGAATTGTCTATTTGTTGAATTTTGACTTCTGTCCAAATTTGTATAATTTCTATGTTGTTGATAATTTCCAGAAAAATGAGGGTGCTGTTGATGATGGGGTCTTGCTTCTGGATACCGGTTATTGTAGGTGTACATGGAGTTTCTATTTCCTGTTGATCTAGGATAAGAATCGGTCATCTCGACAGGGCTGTAGGCATATTCTTGCACAGTGTCATTAAATTCAACTCTATTTTGGGACTGACGAGTCATTGATGTGGAGTTAATGTTATTGTTGTCCCTATTACGGGATAAACCAGTCGCTGTGTCGCTTCCACTAAAAGGCCTGTATTGTATGTTGTTCTCATAATCAGTTTGTCGCGTTTCATCTTGTGACCTGTGTTGTTTATGATTGCTCGAGCCCTCACCGAAGTGGTTGTACTCATTTCTTGTTTTTGATCGTGTACTGCTTGGAGTAGGATTTGTAGATGCTGTCACAGAGTGGGAATCATCACCTGACTGCTGGCTGTCTGCATTTAGGCTAAGATTGGTACTAGGTACCATGTTGCTCTTTAAATCCTGTAAAGCTGAAACTACATGACTCAGTATATTAACAATTTGATATTGTTGACTAACACCCGGTAAACCCATACTATCTATGCTATCATGCTGAAGTGAAATACTAGGTCTACTACTAAGACTATGAGGACCTGATTCTATGCGAATGTCTGCTTCATCATCAAAAATGTAATCTCTTTGGTGATGACTGTCGTCCTTATGATTAGTCAGTTGCTGCTCATGGTAACCTCTCAGTGCCGACTCTGTATCCTCGATGGTTTGGTTGACTTCGCATGTTGTATCATCTCGGTTGGTCATTGATGCTGAAGGATTGTTGATGGTCTGTGTAGAGAAAACAACCTCGTGGTCATTACTGGCCACTGACATATCGTCATAATCGTCGCTTGTTGACTGTTTGTCGCTCTGCTGTCTTCTGCGAGGCATATTGTTGCAAAAATAACGTTCATGTTCGTATCTCTAGATCTGCTGATTTAAACAGATCTCACCGCTCTGCCGCCAATAATGTTACGTGCTGGTAGCGTTTAACGTTTAAATAAAAAGGACTCCGAGGAAAATTAACTTATATGGACATCCTATTGATTATCTAACTATTGAAAACTAAGGGGTAAACAACAAAGTATAAAATCAGAAGTAAGTTTCCCTCTCTTTTTTTATATCTTAGTAGGAAAACATATAACGTAGAATTATCAGTAATATATAACAAATAACAACTTTCCTTAATAAATAATAATACTCTCTTTGACTAGAAATACACTTTAAGTACTTAATCCCTAGCAATATGCTGATAAATATTATAATCTCTATATTAAATATTTATATCAATTCAAAACCTTCTAAAAGTAAATCGTTTTAAATTCTAAATTTACTATTTAATCTATTTATTAAAGTTACTATAATCGAATTTTAAATGCAAAAATAAAGTCTAAGTTCAACCTAACACACAATGTGTTACCTTTAGAAGAAAATTCGGGAGTCCGAGATCTGCAGGCGATCTAGCTATTTATACTGCACAAATAAAACTGTGCGGCGCACAAGTGCGCAAATGTGCACTGTGCACTAACAACGCTTAAACGCGCAACGTCAAATGTGCGCTTTTCCTGTGCGCTAAACGCACATACAAATAATAGCGGTTTGATACTCGCCTATTTCAAACATGAATTAAAACACTTTTATGAATTAAAGTAGCGTAAGTAAAGTTTCATACACATAGAATAATGACTAAATAACCTGACTCTTACATTTAAAACAAATATTCTCCTTGGAATAAGATAGTTTCTTGAATCAAAAGATCGAATTGACAGATTTGAATTCGCCGCACAAATAGTTGCTATGGTAAACAATCCCATCATGCAACGTAATTCCGGATGCAATATGGTTGCCGGAAGGATTCATATGTAAATGTAAACAACGCGCGATAAGAATAAACAGCTAGAATTTGGCTAAATACACTCGTTACAAAAAGGTAACTTTATAGATTCTAGTCTAGATGATAAATTAGACTGAAAGCGTAATCATTATGTTAATAAATTACAAATATCAATCTAAAAGATCGATCTAACCTCAAATCGTGAAAACGAAAGTAGAATGCAAAACAGCGAGGCACTACAATATCAATGAAAGCTTGGACAAGTTTGAAAACCAGCTAAATCGGACTATTAACAGCGGAGTTATTGCCCTTGATTTAGTTAAAAATGCTATATTTTGCCTCGTTAAGACGATAGGGGCTTCATTGTTCATCCGATCTTTACGAAACTTTATCAGATTGTTAATATTAATGAAAGCTCGGACAAGTTCGAAAACCAGCCAGATTGGACCAGTATCGGCGGAGTTATGGCCCTTGATTTAGTTAAAAATGCTAAATTTTGCCTCGTTAAGACAATAGGGCCTTCATCTTTCACTCGACCTTTACCAAACTTTACCAGATTGTTACTATCAATGAAAGCTCGGACAAGTTTCGAAAACCAGCCAGATTGGACCATTTACACCGGAGTTATGGCCCTTGATTTTATTTTCTGAAATATGCTATATGTTGGCCTTATTAAGAAAAAAGGTCCTTCATTTGGCCAAATTTCATAGAATTTTTTCAGGGATGATCAGTACCAAGCCTAGTTGTACATATCGTCACTGTGTTCCAGTTGAATGATTTTGGTGGAGTTATGTCCCTTTAAAGGTTTTAATACACAAACTTTGTCCTGACTAGTTTTCCTGAACCCCTGGCCGGATTTAAACAAAACTTTTTAGGGACGATCAGTTCCGGGTCTAGTTGTGCAAATCTTTGCCATGTTCCGGTTGAATGATTTTTGGCAGAGTTATGGCCCTTTAAAGGTTTTAATACACAAACTTTGTCTGGACTATTCTCCTGAACGTCTCCCCACATTTCAACGAAACTTTACAGGGATGATCAGCACCAAGCTTAGTTGTGCATATCATCGTCGCATTCCGGTTAACAGATTTTTGGTGGAGTTATGGCCCTTTAAAAGTGTTTGATACACAAACATTTTCCGGGCTAGTTTTCCTGAACCCCTGGCTGGATTTTAACGAAACTTGACAAGGATGATCAGTATCAAGCCTAGTTGTGCATATCATCGCCATATTCGGGTTGAATGATTTTTGTCAGAGTTATGGCCCTTTAAAGGTTTTAATAGAGAAACGTCCAAATTAGTCTGTTCTGAACTCCTTGCTGGATTTCAACGAATCTTGATGGGGATGATCAGTACCAAGCCTAGTTGCACCTGTCATTGCCGTGTTCTGGTTGAATGAATTTTGGCAGAGTTATGGCCTCTTAAAAGTTTTAATACACTAACTTTGTACAGACTAGTTCTCCTGAACCTCTGGCTGGATTTCTTGTCAGGGACAATCAGTACCAAGCCTAGTTGCCTATATCATCACCATGTTCTGGTTGAACGATATTTGAAAGAGTTATGGCCCCTTGTGTATAAACTTTATCTTTAGCCAGTAGAGCGTCCATAGGCCCTCTTGGGCCTCTTGTTTACACTGTATTGTCTATTTGGGCGCTGAAGACAGGTAATAGCGAGGATTGTGCGCATATAAAATCGAATCAAGCTTACCAATAGGCCTTATTGCCTGCTGACCGTTCCAAGTCGGTAACACTGTCTTCACCACCCTTTCTGTTGTTTTTTGTCTGTTTCATTGTATTATCAAGTCCTTGTTTGCAGTACAGTGCGGACCTACGATGCCATTGCGTTTGGACGCTGTGGGGTCTATAGGACCCTATGTTTCATTTTTGCGTGATGTCTTGAAGAGTATCCGCTATTGTTATAATCAATTACGTCAATTAAAAAAAATCACAATTATTAGACAAACAAACAAAAAACACAACAACAACAATATTTTATATAAATAACGTTTCACTATTCATGACTTATTGTTGTCTATGAATCTTGATCAACATGTTGAAATTTCGCGTACGGAATAAAACAAAAGTAGAAAATTTAAATTGTTCATTTAAATCCGTGCCTGTCCATTTTCAGGAGCAACAAGCCCTGGGCCTGTCCCTTTTTCCGGTGAGCCCTAACGTTACCGAAATAGAGTGATTAGTTTACAGTTGTTACAGTAGCGATTATCTCTTTTTCATTCACGGAACTCGGAAACCAGACACCTGCAATTTGATTTTTTTTTTATTAAATTGTTTAAAAATAAAATAATTAACTATTTGGATTTTTAATTAAACATCTGACTAATACTTTGAACACGTTCTTTCATTTGTTAAACGTAAAAATAATAAATCGGACCTGATCAGCAAAGACAAGAATATAACGTTCGTGAGTAACAAACAACATTTAAACATATTCTGCACTGTCATTATTCAGTGGCATAAATGTATATATACATCTGATGATGTATATATACATCTGATGAATTATTTTGTTCATGTCTTTCGTCTTCTGTTAAAAAATCTGAATTATTCGGGCTAATCTTGGTGTATATTTCAAGTAACCTATCATTTAAGAACCTTGGGTTTCTTCAACATTTGTTTTTCCTGTTTGATTTTCTCAATTGTGTCTCTCCTTCGTTTCCTGTTCTTCTCTCTTCTCCTTTATGATTGCCTCACTGGTTAACAGCCAATGAGATGTACATATACTCCTTGGCCTTTTCACCTCCACTTTTTCACTCAAGTCATTTTTGTCAGAACTGTCTTGTATGTCAAACATGGATCTAGTTCTTTGTTCCAGACATCTGTCAGACTGACCAGCTGATATCCATGCGTTCGAGGATGGAACTCGACAGATTCATGGTATCCCCTGTCGTTAGCGTCAAAAGGACGTTGGCGGCTTCTTCTATGGGCATCACGGGCATCATTGGGTCATCTAACAGTAGTGCTGTACTGTCACATGGTGTTTCAGTAGCTGATGTAGACGGTCTACAACTTAGATATTTGCCATCCTGATCCACGATGTTTGGCGCAAACACAAGCTCACCAAGTAGACCACCGTTTTCTAGTGCTTCTTCTCCATGACCATCGTTGTCTCCTGCTTCATTCATAGGTGGTGTTTTGATTTTATTGATAACCACTGGAGTGGATGTTCGTTGGCTTGTTCCTGTGGTTTTCTATCAAACGGCTCAGATGGTTGAAATGCCTTCGCTGGAATAGCCTGGGGATTCAACTCAAATATTCCGGTAGCTTCAAATCCAGAGACAATGTCAGACCTCGAAAATGCTTTTTTTATATGCCTGGTTCATCAGATTGGGAAATGTAATTTTGTTTACTAGACATATATTCAGAGCACAGAGCATCGTATGTTCTCTGGAATGGATCGAAAACAGTCCAATCCAAAGGGCAGAGATAGTGGGTGGAGTGTGGCGGGAAGGTTAAAACAAGTATGTTGTTAGCTGAAGCCGCTTCTAACAAGCCAAGTGTTTCGTGAAAGTGGTGGTTGTCCATTATCAGCAACCGAGGTCTAGCTTCACCACAGTGTTGCAAGAACACGTCCCGAAACCATGTAGTTCCCATCTCGTCATTCATCCAAGCATTTTTTTGGTATCCCCAGAGTGCTCCTTCTGGCCCCTCGTGAGTGTTGTATGATCGTACGGATCTTGGAGTTTTACCTTTTACTATTATTATAGGAGCATCTTTTGCCCGGCTGCATTTACGCACGGTAAAACTGTAACACATTCCCTTGTGTTAGATGTACGTCCTGGTACAACCTTACTACCTTTTCTGGCAATAACCGTGATTGGGGAGTGTTCAAGACTTAAACTTGTTTCATCCATATTCCAAACATTCACTGGAGCGATGTCTTTCACCAGGGCATGAAGGTCAACAAAGTATGACCCAACGACCGTCGCGTTAACCCCCTTTGACCTGAACGTTGTCCGTTTTTAGCATGGTGAACTTGTTCACCAAGCTATGGTTACCGTGTTTTTTCACGAATCCTAACTACAGCCTCACTGATGAATCGACGCATTTCCTGAAAAAGAATACCCATATTTTAACAGGTGTTTCTTCTTTTCTAGTGCGGATACAAATATGGTAATGTCATTTAGAAATTTCAAATAATTTCTTCGATACATTGTTTAAGTTATATATTGTTTATGTAGCTATTTCATCTATTGTTCCATCGTTTTGCTGTGCGGTCTATAAATAGATCAATCATCATCATCACGTGATCATCACGTGATCATCACGTGATCTTGCATAAAATGTCCAACAATATATTCATACGCCGTATTGATCTCTCTCCTAGGATAGTTTATTGAGATTTGTAACCAGTTAATTGTATAATTCATTTCTCTTGCAACACCATCAAACGCATATCTTCCATCTTTCTTGGATTTATATATTTAAGAACTATACATATATGTTGTGACATGGCCTTTATAATATTCATATAATATTTAATAATTTTGGTCACTAATGGTTAGCGCATAAGCAACTATCCTTTGTAATTCCGTCTCCAATTGCGCGCGAAAATATCATCTGGTAGCCTACTGGTACACATCGCCTGTCTATACCTCGATAACATGGACGGTAACCATTCCCGCGCGTCTCTTTGAGAGGAGGTCATTACATTCTGGACAGTGTAATCGTAAATATATGTGGTCTTTGATGTTTTATGAATACATGTGTGACAGAACAGAACGCCGCCAGACTGTACCGAAATTGAATCCCATTAGATGAAATTGCGTAGCTTTGACGGAATGGCGGGGAATTTTGTATCGGAGTTTGTCTCAAATTTCCTCCACCAATTAAACTGGCCGCCATACATAACTAATTGATCTGTTGATAAATGGCGTAAAACACCATGCAAAAAAAACAAAAAAACAAACGAAACCGCTTTGATGAATCCGTTTTGGTAAATCCGTACGTTATAATCAAATGCTAAAACTGGAAATAGTTTTAGGAATACTGTAGTTCTGTATAGCATTGCTTTGTTGATATTATAAATGAATCTGAATGAATAAGAAAATTAGTGATATATATAAAAAACAACATAAGATACACAATCTGTAATGAACCAAAAGCTAGCAGCTCTAAATAAAATAGGGTAGGTGGGTAGGGATTTTTTAATTTTTTTTGCTTAAAAAAGTTTAGGGTCGGTCGGCCGAGGGGAAACACACCTAATTTTTTGGCTTTATCAATAATCTGAGGCCTAAACAAATGTTTGCTTCTACTTTTGTGACCCATAGGGATCTGTACAATACACATTTCTATGTGTTTACTCAATTTATTAGCTTTCGGCCAAAGGCCAGAATGTACATTTACCACTAAACCACTACATTATTGCTCAATCCAATGTATTTAAGGAATACATTTTATTTTTTAAATTCATGCCACTGAATACCATCAGGTCACGTCAAAGTAAGTGAATCCAGAAGGGATTGTTAACTTTGCTCGCGACCAGATGCTATTCATAGTCCCATGAATGTTAAAAAAATAAAATGTATTCCTTCTATTTATATTATTATTGTACTCAATCAATACCCATATGTCCCGTTTCTCAACCATTTTCATCTCTAAATTGATAACACCTATATGTATCACGACAAATGGGACAGCGTAAACGTTTTGCCTCGCCTTCCTAACCCTTTATGGTATAGTCACGTCAAACGTCAGTTGTTTTTTCTTGTTTTAAGTGCGCGTGAAGCAATTAAAATGTGATTCATGGTCAAATGGATGTTTCTAGTTTTGTATGTGTTATACAAGTACTTACATTAGAAATGTAAATATAAATGAATGAAATGAGGTCGTCATGAACAAAATAATAATTAGAGTAAACACACGGAAATAATTACTAGTCATTAATATTTTGTGAGTGTATTTTTAATGTGGTTTGTTGTTTAACCCTGGTTAGCAAGTTAATATAAATTACTTGGTAAATAAAAATAAATTGTGAATGCCTGGTCTTTATGAATATTTTAATACTTGGGTAAATTTTAATATTAAAAGCCTTAATATGTCTTGAAATCATTGAATTTAAATCTGTCCTTCAAAGCCTGCAAATGGCAAAACATTATCTGTGACCAGTGTACACAAGAACAGCTTTTGATTAGTAATATAGGATTGTCAGGTTTATTAAGTTTATTTACTATTGAATGCTTTATTTTTTTAATGAAATAACAGTTAATGCATGGAACATTCAATACACACATTGTTCCAAGGTCCATCCAAGGTTCTGTTTAGCCATCCAAAGTTTGAGGAAGAAAACAAATTAATAAAAACAAATCCCTACCCTACCTAATTTTTATGAAGATGTTACCCGAAAAAAACACTATTTTTAGGCCTGATCTGTTGTCATTCGTAGCATCATTGGCCGAAGTGTTCCGAATGATCCGTCTTGAATCTGCACAAATCCATCCCGAGAGCAGGATTCCCGGTTTGTCAAATCTTGTTCGGGATTCATCAAAACTGTTGTAAAGAAAAAGTATGGATTTTGAATCCAGTTCCGGTTTCATTTCAGTGTAATCAAACACGACATTATTCTAAGACGCAATTTCATCACAGTTCACCATGCTCTCAGTACCTTCGCTACTTTGATTTCTCTACCATTTTGCGCTCTATCTAAATTGGTATAACTGGGGTTTTACCCTGCCTGGCTTCAGCAGCGATTCGACCCGTTATTCTGTCACCGAGAGTAGAGCGCGGGACTCCATACTTGGCCGCAGCCTTCCTGATCGACAACTCATCCCTCACGGCTTCTACAGCATCTATCATATTCTGTACGGGGTAGGTCGAGTTTACGCCTTTCGATACCTATGCTGTGTCATACGTTAAGGTTAGTATTCAAGCATCCGGTATTTTTTAGTATAACAATTAAGACTTGTATAGACTTACATAATATAAAACATTTGCATTATTTTTTAAACTATTTATAATATTAAATAAGAATGTTGTATATGTCTTTCGATGTCCTCACAATAACAAGTTTTCTAATGCTTCATCCAATATAGAATAAATAAAAAAAAGATTACGATAAACCTATCCCATATACATCGAGCGGTTCAATGTCAGGGTGCCGAACCCACATGACTTTTGGTTTAATTACAGGCTAAAATTGTAACGAAAGGCGCTTGAGTCCGTTAGTTTTTTTCTTAATAACTGTCTTAATATTTGACTTTTTTTTAATTAAACGCACGTACCCTTACAAGGTGAGTTATTTTCTCCGCCGCAAAAGGTATCTATCTTATCTATCTTCCTTTAAAGCCAAACCCCTGCTGGGGACCTAGGCATGCGTCGTCATACCGACAAAGACTGTTAGTATTTTAAAAATATATATAAAAGAAATTTAAGAAAAACATTGAAGTTTTTGGATGTTAGGTTTAAAAATAAAAACAAACATTGAATTTATGGTGAGATATGTTCAATTTTGCTGACTGCAGAATTGAACTGTTCTATATTGGGTAATATAGGGATGTCAGGAGCTAATGAATTCCAGTGGAAGACTGTTCTGGGGAAAAAGGAGAATTTGTAGTAGTCAGCGGTTGCGTCAATTAATTTGAAAGCAAGCGAGTGTGAATGTCGGGATTGTCTGTTCGTCAGTGTCATGTAGTCTTCTAGAGGGATAGCTACCAGGTCATTTGTGATCTTGTAACATAGTGAGAGTCGACTGTCGATACGTCTTTGGTCTAGTCTTCTCCACTGTAGGGACTGGAGCATCTCAGGTATGTCGATTCCCTCATTACTTTCTGAGATTAGCCCTCCTAAAATAAGTTAGGAGTTTGAGATCTTTAGATTTGTTTGCCGTGAACCCGATCAAACGCCAATGCATTGATTAAGGGGCGGCATAATAATAAATATTTTAAGAGTGTATGTGTAGATAATAGTTTTAATATTTATGTATGTACTGCATTTACATAATTATTTCTATATATTGGTTTGTCAATGTTCCAGTTATTAAAGGGAGCTCATTTTTACATCGTCAGCGAGTTTGACCAGATCCTCGTACACAGCTTCATACTCGTCATTATGATTCGCACTGAACAGTTCTTTTACAACGAATACTAAACATCTTGAAGAGAGTTTTGCGTCAACAACTTTATTAATCTGTATCTCACATATGGACACTTCATGGCTAGGTCAAATGTTTTATAATAAAGAGTCCCTAAATAATCGGAATCAAAATACCATTCATCATCAACCCGTTGCCGCATTATCTGCCACAGAGCAATAGCGTGAATCTTGTTTTGCAGGCCAGTGTCCCTTCTTATTAGGTTTTTGGTCAAAGACATGTACAATCTCTGCATAAACAGTTAAGGACACATTTTTTTGTAATTATAATATGAAGAGTGAAATTAAACGGATAATCGAGTCCCCTTGCATTTTTCAGTTGGGTGGTCTATGTGGAAAGGGTTCAAGTTTTTACGGCGGTATGTGTTGTGTGTGGTGGTGGTGTTTGTGTGCGGGGGGGGGGGGGGGGGGGGGGGGGTTAGTCTTGTGCCCTGTCCCACTTCTTAATCCGACAGTGGAGGAGCACTCCGCCCGTCAACATGAATCCGCGCCTGATTTTGTTTTTGTTATCCAGTTGTTGTTTTTATATTATGAGGGGTATTAGATCTATTGAGGATGTCCACCCTCCTTTCATTGGTACGCTCTTGTAAATAGTTAATTGACTTTGTTATATTAGTGATGGTTCCTACATAAATCGTTACAGGCAACAAACTCCCTGTATGTGCCTCAAGACGTGCACATTAACATGTACGTCATCGTTCTTAGCACTGTAGAGTACTGTATGTTTACTGATCTTTTTGGTATACAGTATCTACGATAATCTTGTGAGAGATATAATTATAACTTTTTGAACTTTGATTGTATTGCTCAACACGTCTTCTATCAAACAGACTAACGTCTTTTATAAAAAAAATACATAAATACTCATGACCCATTATGAGGGATATTTACATGTGGAGACGACACGCGGTTCTTATGTGTCCGAATGTACCTATCCGTTAGTTTTTATCAGGATGGTACATTCGGACACTTCCATTTCTTGGAATAAAAAAAGAACACAAGCAAACAATTCATTAATTTTACTGCAATCATGATTGTTTAAACTTGTTTTTGAAGAAGGATACAACTTTTATCACGGTAGCTCACACAATATGGGAGAAAATCACCGTCGTCGTAGCCGCCGGTGCGCAGTTTGTTTTGCTTCCAATGTTTATATTTGGCGCCAATGGAGCCTTTGATGACGTAAGCATTTATGACCAATGAAATCGTGGGTTACAAGTCACATGACAATAACAGATTCAAGAACAGAAACAGCGAAATGTATTGGGTAAAACATTTCACCCGCATGATTGCAATAGACCGTAGCTGCATAAGCTTAATAAGTAAACAAACAAAACGTCCGAACGTACCGTGTTGTCCGAACGTACTGGGTTTGACCCCTAATACGGGCGAAGCCCTCTTGCAGTAACGCGAGTATGAAAACTTAATTGTTTTCCCACATTCTATGCGATATTTTGTTTTCGTCATGTTTCGCGCCGCCATTTCCAATCCGTAGGCTGAACAGCAATCGTGCAAACTCGCTCATTTCCGTAGATCGTCGGAAATA
Organism: Cyrtodaria siliqua; assembly: GCA_037043455.1. Classification (NCBI taxonomy): domain Eukaryota; kingdom Metazoa; phylum Mollusca; class Bivalvia; order Adapedonta; family Hiatellidae; genus Cyrtodaria; species Cyrtodaria siliqua. The sequence continues at coordinate 99,669 of JAWPHD010002458.1, forward strand.
CTGCTCGTGGGTATTTCCAAGGATACACGTCGATTTGATAGGTTTGGGTGATTTTCCCCTGCAAAGTACCGTGTAAACCGTAACAAAATATAGACCCGGAAATGAATTGTTAAAACATATTTGTATTATTTATTAAATGTTATACTCTTTTGAAATAAGTCTTATCATTTTGTAGTCAGTTTAAGTTAAACTAGTTAAATATAAAAATATTTTGTAATTAATTGTGTATTGTTTTGTTTACATAACAAACGGAGTAGCCAATCGTAAACGCTCGGCCAATCCCGTCATTCTTCGGGATGAAGGAGCACACAGTGTCACAAAATGTCACGGGTAGAGCGTACTGGTCGTATATAGCTCTTGTTATCGGTTACACCCAAAATCTATTGTTCGAGTTGAAACAATTTCACAATATTCATGATCTATTCATGTAACACGTAAAAGCGTGCACATTTTAAGTGGCCGCCAGAGAGGCCGTGTCATAAGTTTAGTTTTGTGCTAATGCATGTAAACGGATAGGTATATTTTCCTTAAACGGCAAAATTGTATAAGGGGCCTCTCGTGTTGATTCAATACTGTAGATTTAGCCACGTTTGTCACGGACTGAACGGGGGAAATAATGATTTGGGCGTAATGTTTGCTATAAAACCCATTGTCTTCTAGCTATCGCCGGGATCATCGATAGTACTTTGTAGGAACAGAGATTGGACGGCAAATTTCACAGGCAACATGTGGTTAGTAGTTTTATTAAACTTTTATCGTATATTTGTATTCAGTGGGCGGCGCCATCTTGTTTGACGGTTACGACATCCGGTTAGCATTGATGTTTCTCAAACATAACTTTAGACTAGCATATGATTTGAAGTGACTTTATTAGATGTAATTATGGTAATTGATCATTAATTGTAAAACAATATTAATTTGATAACAGTGGATAATAGGTGCATTAATTAACGTTGGCGTATAATTCAGTGATTGTAATACACGATTGTTAACATTAGTTAACAATGAGATGAGTGACACGAATAAATGCGTGCATGCATAACTCAGTGAGTGTAATATATGAGTTATTTGATCATGTTTATATTACATGTATTAGGGGCATTGATTAACAGCGACGTACATAGCGTATACATGGCGTTGTAGAATATGTATACATTGCTACTCATCATTAGTACAGCTTACATATATTGATTGAATAATGATTTGTTTGGGTAATGATAATTATGCAAGATTGTTATGTTTGTAAACCGACAGCTAAAACGTATGTATAATTACAGCCTAAGCCATCCAGGATATAAGCCATCCAGGGTTGGAGTAAGCCATCTAGGTTTGGATATCCAGGAGTGGAGCTAAGCTTCCACGAATAACGTTACAAGCGGTGGAGACGGTCCCCGTACCTGCGCAGCCAGGTTTTACTAACGACAACCCCCGGGACACAAGGTGGGCCCGTTACCAGTCCTCACTGGAGGAATATCATTCACAATCTCAGTGGAGATTAACTATCATTGCATCGCGTCATCAACCCTTACAGAAGGCATTTGATGACAATCATCCATTGAATTCGCGCATCATCATCTTCATGAGCTCTCGCGCATCACAGTTATCGCGCTAGATCAACATTGTTATAGATTTAACAACACTTTAGTGTCTTAGACTTTCAGTATTTATAACAATACTAAGAACGTCTTAAACGTTCAGGAGAACATTCTTTTCATAGTTCATTTGTGTATTCGCTTGTTTTTTTAGATAATTGTATATATATTAAACATATTTTAAAAGTTGCATTAAACTTATGTAAATGCATTCACCGTCATTGATTCTTTCCTGAGTTAGCCCAACCACTAAGGTCATCCTGTGACAACTGGTGTCAGAAGTGGGATTTTGGGCGACTACGGAGGGAAAGAATCAATAAGTGATCTTTATTATGATATACTAAATCTCTACTTATTATTTTAGAATTGTGTACCACCCTCTGATCCATCAAGGCGACTGTCGACGATCACGGCCACAGCTTGGAAGACAAGTCAAGACACGACAAGGGTAGGGTGAGTCCAAACTGTTGTTTTGTCCGTTCTTTCCTTGGCGCGAGGTCGCAGTGGTCTACACGAGTGGGTCTGAGGCACTTTTGCTCAATAATTTGGGTGTTTGTTTTTACCTCCCTTGATATACACATAGTATCCAATTAGGTTGGCGAACAAGACGTTCTACTCATGTTGTGACACTCGAGTATACTTTTATTAATGGGAGAAGTAAATATACATGTACATGTTATGCACATTTCTATGATGGTTTAAGGTTTATGTCCAATATCAAATATAGATATTTTATGTAGTGTATATGTTTTGTGGAAGCTAGATACTATCTATACATAACCGTTAGTAGTTAGCGCTAGTACAAATGTGTATGTAACTTGTCCTATGATGATGCCCAGGTATTTACTGAGGACACAGTGACTTACCATTAGTAGTTAGTTGAGTAGAATTATTAGTGACGTGTGTATTGTAATTATCGTAGTGTGTAGTTCACAATGTCTATAGACATGACGTCCATAAAGGATCTTACGGAAATGGGAAAGGAGTTAGGGTATGCTGGAGAGGAGCTTAGAACCTTTGTTAAAGACGAACAGGCTAGGGAAAGGGAATTTAGACTTAAGGAAAGAGAATTAGCAAAGCAGGAAAGAGATGAAGAAAGTAGACTAGTTAAAGATAAGCTAGAAGTAGAAAGTAGAATAGCTAAAGAGAAGCTAGAATTCGAAAGTAGGTTAGCTAAAGAGAAGCGAGATGAAGAAAGTAGACTAGCCACAGAGAAGCTAGAATTAGAAAGTAGATTAGCTAAAGAGAAGCTAGATGCTGATAAAGAGAAGCTAGAATTAGAAGGCAGGTTAGCTAAAGAGACGCGAGATGATGAAAGCAGAATAGTAAGGGAGAAGCAAGAGTTAGAACATGAGAGGTTCGAAACAGATGGTAGACTAGCTAAGGCTAAGATGATAATGGAAAGGGAGCAAAAAGAGTTTGATCATAAGTTAGCTTTAGAGTTGGAAGCAGCTAAGACACATAGTAAGGAAAGTAAAACTGAAGGGAAAGATAGTTATTCTGGGAAGGTAAAAGGTTCGAAGTTACCATACTTTGATGCTGACAAAGATAACATGGACAGTTACTTGTTACGGTTCGAACGTTATGCTGAGTTACAGGAATGGACCAAAGATAAGTGGGCAGTTCATTTAAGTGCGTTATTGAGAGGCAAGGCCTTAGATGTATTTTCTAGATTACCTAGTTTAGATGCTCTTGACTATGACAAGTTAAAGGATGCTCTTTTAAAGAGATTTGAGTTAACTGAAGAAGGTTTTAGAAAGCGGTTTAGAGCGTGTCTGCCTGAGAAAGGCGAGTCATTTATTCAGTTTATTAGTAGGTCTAGAAATTACTTAGATAGGTGGTTAGAGTTAGGGAAGGTAGCGCAGACTTATCAGGGCCTCATAGATTTCTTGTTGCGGGACCAGCTATTCAATGTTTGTAGTAGAGATCTGTTCTTATTTCTCAAAGAAAGAAAATTAGCTAGTGTAGGAGAAATGGCAACACAAGCAGATCAGTTTGCCGAGGCTAGAGGCGGAGCTCATAATGTAGTGTCGAAAGACAGAACTTTTAGAGATAGGCAAGGGGACGATCATAAACAGAAAGGCCAGAGTGGAAACTATAGAGGTGGAGGTAGTTCGATGGGTTCTAGAGGAGGTAGCAATAGTGGTAACATAGGTAGACCTTTTATTCGTTGTCGTCACTGTAATGGAAATCATGCTTCACATGAGTGTAGGAAAGCGGTGAAAGTGTCCGCTGTCGTAGACAATTTTAGTGACAATAGTAGAGGGGACAACCATGTAGGTAGTCCGAACCAAGGTTTTAACAACCCATGGAATTTCGGTAGAGGTAGAGGTGGTCAAAACCGAGGTAGAGGTAGAGGCAGAGGTAGTAATAGTCCGGTTATTAAAACCGAGAGTAGTAGCTGTTGTGTAAAAGCGGATGGTGTAATGACGAAGATCGGAACATGTCTCTTCCGTATGCAAATCTTCCAACGGCAGATGGTAGAGTGAATGGCACGGACGTAATTGTAATGAGGGATACAGGTTGTACAGGTGTGGTAGTTAGGCGTAGTTTAGTTACGGATGACCAGTTGGTAGGTAAACAGTCACCGTGTATGTTGCTAAATAAGTCGGTAGAGCACGTGCCAATAGCGAGAATAGAGGTAGATACACCTTTCTTTAAAGGGACTACAGAGGCACTATGTATGGACGACCCGATGTATGATTTAACGATGGGGAACATAGAAGGTTCAGTACTTCCGGTAATGTCCGATTTTAGAAGTAGCATAAGTAATGCCGTAGAGACTAGAGCGCAGGTTCAGAAGCAAGCTCAGGCTTATAGAAAATTAAAGGTTCCTGCAGCCGTAGGTGACATATCCAAAGCGGAGTTTATAGAAGCACAAACTCAAGACGAGTCATTAGGTCCTTGTAAGGTGAAGGCCAAGGATGGTGTAGTGAAGAAGTGTAAAGGGTCCGGTAGTTGTAAGTTTGTACATAAGAATAGGTTATTGTACAGAGAATTTGAAGATAGTGGTAGTAGACAGTTTCACCAATTAGTGGTACCTACCCAGTATAGAACGACAGTGCTTAAGGTAGCTCATGAGTCGATTATGGGAGGTCATTTAGGCGTAAAGAAAACGTCAGATAGAGTATTGGCAGAATTTTATTGGCCAGGCGTTAGTGGAGATGTAACTAGGTATTGTAGGTCCTGCGATGTATGCCAAAGGACAGTACCAAAAGGTCGAGTGACCAAAGTACATTTAGGTCAGATGCCACTGATAGATACACCATTTAAGCGGGTAGCCGTAGACATAGTTGGACCAATTTTTCCAGTGTCGGATAGGAAAAATAGGTACATTTTGACCATGGTAGACTATGCAACTAGGTATCCGGAGGCAGTAGCATTGCCCTCAATTGAAACTGAGAGAGTAGCTGAGGCATTAGTTGATATGTTCAGTAGGCTAGGTGTACCAGAGGAAATGCTGACTGATTGTGGGTCACAGTTTACGTCAGAACTTATGGCTGAAGTAAGCAGGTTATTGTCTTTGCGTCAAATCATGACAACACCATATCACCCTATGTGTAACGGGTTAGTCGAACGATTTAACGGGACGTTAAAGCAAATGTTACGGCGTATGTGTACCGAGAGACCCAAAGATTGGGACAAGTATCTCAATGCTTTATTGTTTGCATTTAGAGAGGTTCCACAAGAGAGTTTAGGATTTTCACCGTTTGAGTTATTGTACGGTAGGTCAGTTAGAGGTCCCATGAGGATTCTTAGAGAGATGTGGGCAGGTGAAGTAGATAGTGATGAGGTTAAGACTACATATCAGTATGTTTTAGATCTGAAGGAGAAACTAGAGGAGACTTGTAAGATAGCTCAAAGTCAGTTAGTTAAGGCAAGTACCAAGTATAAACGGTACTATGACCAGAAAGCTAGAGCTAGGAAGTTTAAGATAGATGACCAGGTGTTACTGTTACTCCCGACCGACAATAACAAGTTGTTATTACAATGGAAAGGTCCGTTTTACGTTAGAGGGATAGTGAACACTATGGATTACCGTATCGAGATAAACGGAAAGTTAAAGACCTTTCATGCGAATATGCTGAAAGAGTATATAAGTAGAACCGATAATGTGCAACAAGGGGTGTTAACCGTAGTTAATGTTGCAGTTATTGAGGATAGTGAGGAAGACAGTAGTGAGGACACTAGTCCCATGTATTTTCCCACTAGTGTAGGTAGGGAGAGAGCAGCCGATGTAGACATATCGGGCATGCTTAGGGTAGCAGAGAAACGAGAGGTAAGTCGTTTAGACTCTGAGTGTAGTACTGTTCGGTCCGATAAGTCGAGACCAACAGATATAGTGCAGTGTAGCTTTAGGCACACGTTAGCAAAGCCGATTAGGGAAACGAGAGACCCTACTCCATTTCGCAAACAGTATACTGGTAATGCGATGGATGCAATGTGTAAAGTTGGAGTTCTTGTAGTGACAGGAAGTAGTGTTATTAGTAACCGTAAAGTCGGTGTAATAGATCGTGGAAAGCACAATATTGGGGCAGACTATTTAAGTCGCCGCACATAATGACCGGTTTAATACAATAGTGTATTGCAGTGTATTGTACAATAATAGTATATGTTACGACAGGGTAGTGTACAATTGTAGAATAGTGTTGAAATTGTAATTACATATTATAGTTAGGTTATAACTGCAGTGGATGTTTTCCGGAAGACGGTCGTTGTACTGGCTGAAGGTTGCATCCCTCAGTAGTAATAGTTAACATACTCAAGCGATTGAGCGATCAGCTTCTACGTTTTGTCGCTCATTTGCTCAGAAGAATTAATAGTTTCTTAACGTGTAAATATTAATTATCATTTTGTTGAATTTTAAAAGTGTAGCACTTTCTTTAAGTGGGGAGATGTTGTCACAAAATGTCACGGGTAGAGCGTACTGGTCGTATATAGCTCTTGTTATCGGTTACACCCAAAATCTATTGTTCGAGTTGAAACAATTTCACAATATTCATGATCTATTCATGTAACACGTAAAAGCGTGCACATTTTAAGTGGCCGCCAGAGAGGCCGTGTCATAAGTTTAGTTTTGTGCTAATGCATGTAAACGGATAGGTATATTTTCCTTAAACGGCAAAATTGTATAAGGGGCCTCTCGTGTTGATTCAATACTGTAGATTTAGCCACGTTTGTCACGGACTGAACGGGGGAAATAATGATTTGGGCGTAATGTTTGCTATAAAACCCATTGTCTTCTAGCTATCGCCGGGATCATCGATAGTACTTTGTAGGAACAGAGATTGGACGGCAAATTTCACAGGCAACATGTGGTTAGTAGTTTTATTAAACTTTTATCGTATATTTGTATTCAGTGGGCGGCGCCATCTTGTTTGACGGTTACGACATCCGGTTAGCATTGATGTTTCTCAAACATAACTTTAGACTAGCATATGATTTGAAGTGACTTTATTAGATGTAATTATGGTAATTGATCATTAATTGTAAAACAATATTAATTTGATAACAGTGGATAATAGGTGCATTAATTAACGTTGGCGTATAATTCAGTGATTGTAATACACGATTGTTAACATTAGTTAACAATGAGATGAGTGACACGAATAAATGCGTGCATGCATAACTCAGTGAGTGTAATATATGAGTTATTTGATCATGTTTATATTACATGTATTAGGGGCATTGATTAACAGCGACGTACATAGCGTATACATGGCGTTGTAGAATATGTATACATTGCTACTCATCATTAGTACAGCTTACATATATTGATTGAATAATGATTTGTTTGGGTAATGATAATTATGCAAGATTGTTATGTTTGTAAACCGACAGCTAAAACGTATGTATAATTACAGCCTAAGCCATCCAGGATATAAGCCATCCAGGGTTGGAGTAAGCCATCTAGGTTTGGATATCCAGGACTCACACCACTATTATCTCCCTTGAATACTCCTGCCCTACAGATGAAGGAGGTAGATAAAAAAAACAAGTTCGCTTTTCTGCATTTTACAGGATACACTGATTTATCTTTACCAGGTTCTAAATCTACAGCATTTTAGGAAGAGATCCCAGAAAAAATGCATGTTGATATAAGATTTCTAGCTAATTCTGCCTCATTTTACACATCATGGGTCTAATCTCCACGGGGTTGTATTTTTGTCTCAATTTTGATAGGTGTGACACAAACATGAAATTAAAAAAAGTTCAATCTGGTAAATATTCGTTAAAAGTTAATAGCATGCAGATATTGGATCAATGAAGAATTTAAGCATAAATACATGTTGCAAAATCTTTTTTATCTCTATGCCACGAACAAAAACATTACAATGGGACCCTATGGAAAATTAATTGTGGTGTGAGACGTTAAGAAAGAGCTGCAGAATGGGTATCTTTATTCGTTATTCTTAAGGCATTGCGCTTTAGAGCTTCGGAATGGCATTTTCATCCGTCATCTCTAAGGTATTGCGCTTTAGAGCTGCTGAACGAGTATCTTTCATTCTTTAATGCTAAGGCATTGCGCTTTAGAGCTGCAGAACAGGTATCTTTCATCATTCATCTCTAATGCCTTGCAATTTAGAGCTTCAGAATTTGAATTTCCATCATTCATCTCTAAGCCCTTGCGCTTTAGAGCTGCAGAACGGGTACCTTACATCCTTCACCTTTAAGCATTGTTTGTGTATCTGTGAACGTTTCAGACATGTTAGGACACAGTTAACACGGTTATTCAGAAATCCCGCCTGTGTATGTATAGTTACTTCAAGTTATCTTCATATTGCAGGAATTAGCAGACATTTTACTTGATACCATGTTTAACTAAAAATTAACTATATTTTCAAAACCAATACAGGAATAAGCATAATTTTAGCTTTATTTTACAGCTATTGGCTTGTAAAACAAACACACATATCAATGAAGACAGACTACTTTGAAAAAATGTCAAAATTAAAGCGAGAGACTGTTACTTTTCCTGGAAAATCAAAATTTTGACGGGTAACCCTTAGTTTGAGTTTATTATTTTCAGCATTTTTCTCAATAATCATTTCTGAAAGATCATTTTTATGCTATATTCAGATGAAGAGATGCCTTTTCATGTATATTTGAAAGTTTCAGACATAGCTGAGCACAGGTAAATGCAAAATCCTTATCACTACTGTAGATTTTCAAAATCTTAAAGGTGCTCGGCCTGAATTTCGGCCAATACCCTAGGTCACTAAAACTTGAATAATTTGAAAAGCAATAAACATGGAATCAAACTTTTAGCACTTTTCAGCGTGTAATTGATTTGTATACATGTTCAATTATTATTGAGGTGATCATTAGAAAAAAAAAAGACCTTAAGGACTCACACCACTATTATCTCCCTTGAATACTCCTGCCCTACAGATGAAGGAGGTAGATAAAAAAAAACAAGTTCGCTTTTCTGCATTTTACAGGATACACTGATTTATCTTTACCAGGTTCTAAATCTACAGCATTTTAGGAAGAGATCCCAGAAAAAATGCATGTTGATATAAGATTTCTAGCTAATTCTGCCTCATTTTACACATCATGGGTCTAATCTCCACGGGGTTGTATTTTTGTCTCAATTTTGATAGGTGTGACACAAACATGAAATTAAAAAAAGTTCAATCTGGTAAATATTCGTTAAAAGTTAATAGCATGCAGATATTGGATCAATGAAGAATTTAAGCATAAATACATGTTGCAAAATCTTTTTTATCTCTATGCCACGAACAAAAACATTACAATGGGACCCTATGGAAAATTAATTGTGGTGTGAGACGTCCAGGAGTGGAGCTAAGCTTCCACGAATAACGTTACAAGCGGTGGAGACGGTCCCCGTACCTGCGCAGCCAGGTTTTACTAACGACAACCCCCGGGACACAAGGTGGGCCCGTTACCAGTCCTCACTGGAGGAATATCATTCACAATCTCAGTGGAGATTAACTATCATTGCATCGCGTCATCAACCCTTACAGAAGGCATTTGATGACAATCATCCATTGAATTCGCGCATCATCATCTTCATGAGCTCTCGCGCATCACAGTTATCGCGCTAGATCAACATTGTTATAGATTTAACAACACTTTAGTGTCTTAGACTTTCAGTATTTATAACAATACTAAGAACGTCTTAAACGTTCAGGAGAACATTCTTTTCATAGTTCATTTGTGTATTCGCTTGTTTTTTTAGATAATTGTATATATATTAAACATATTTTAAAAGTTGCATTAAACTTATGTAAATGCATTCACCGTCATTGATTCTTTCCTGAGTTAGCCCAACCACTAAGGTCATCCTGTGACACACAGACATATTAATAAATTGTTATTAGGTCTGTGAGGAGCCCCATGATGGTTCAATGGGCGCCGCCATTGTTTATTCCACGTGAATGACCCCACGAGATCGAAAAGTAGTATCCAAGATGGTGTCTAATTTGTTACGAGATTATTTTTGAAAAAAAAGGTTTGAGGCAGTTCCGATTGGCTGAACAGCAGACGTCAAACGAAGGGCAAAGCTTTAGGCAGACGAAGTGGAAGACCAGTCAATTTCGTACGTTTATTTTTTTCTATTTTTTATTTTCGGTCTTTATTTTGAGTTTTAAGCGTAAGTGAAACGTTTAATTACAGAAATATAACATTATATAAATACTTACTGTAAGAAAAGAGAGTTTATCGAAATAAAATACAATTTGATCGCATGGGGGGTCACGTGATCAAAGTTTCCTCATGAGGTCACAAACGCATAAAGTGATGACGTCAAACTTCGGGTGATACTATTCCCCGGTAGATTCCCGGTTATTTTGCGGTTGAAAAGGGATAGCATTCTCAGGCTGATGGTTTAATGATTTATTATGTATTCATTTTTGGAAAAAAAGGAATAGTGCAATTAAGTCCTGAATATTGGTTTCAAGTTGAAGCACTTGATGTCTACTAATATATACTATAAGGTAAAGGTAAATAGTGTTAATCGTGAATGTTTTACAAAATAATGTATGGACAACAATATTTATTTTTCTCTCAGGATTTAGCTTCAAACGCGGGCCACACTTATTTGAAGGCCACAAAGTTGCCCGACACGCTAGGGGTGTCCGGAGGCATTCCAGTAACATCTAGCAGTGTTGGCTTGTAATCGTGGTAATAACATGAACTAGGACCACATACCCTATATTTTTTGCTACTTAGACTAATTGTTGTCAGTTTTTAAGACATGTCTTTTTTTCTCCATTTCCTTTTCCTCCTGACAAGCTTTCAGGGCATTGCTCGTAATGTTGTAGTAATTTCTGACTAGGCTTCCACTCTAGGTAAGGGGTTTTGAACATGTTCCGCTTACTTGCTGTCCTTAATTCTTCTCTGAACACTGTTGTGCTTCCTTTTCATTACAGATGCATTGTCAGATGAATAGGTAATGCATATCCTTAACCTTGTCCTGCATAACTCTGTCAAGCGTTTCAAATGCAGATGCTGATTCTTCTTTGCGTTTGTGTGTAAGCTGTGTTTACAAGTCTATATCTTTTACATTTCTTAACCTAGCACAACCAAATATAGCCATGGGCTTCCTAATAGCATTATCTTAAGGGCTGCATAAGCAAATTTGGTTCCTGTAACCCATGGGCTCCCATGGAACCCAAATTATGATAGCCCATAAAATGTGTCCCATTTCACATCAAATTTTGCGTGTAAGCTGCGTTTACAAGTCTATATCTCTTACAATTCTTACCCTAGCACAACCAAATTTGGCTATTAGCTTCCTTATAGCATTATCTTAAGGGCTGATTAAGTAATTTTGGTTCCTGTACCTGGGCTCCCATGGAACCCAAATTCTGATAGCCCTTAAAACATGTCCGTTTCACATCAAATTTTGCGTGTAAGCTGTGTTTACAGGTCTATATCTCTTACATTGCTTGTCCTAGCTCAACTAAATTTTGGAATTGGTTTCCTTATAGTATGTTGTAAAGGGTTGGGTAAGTAATTTTGTCTTCTGCTAATTCTGGGCTCCCATGGAACCAGCTGCATGGAACCCAAATTGTGATGGCCCATAAAATGTGCAATAAAGGCAGTAATAGATTTGCATGTAAGTATGTATATATCTATAATGTTGGTTTGGGATTTATTATAGCATTATGCATCTTATTTATACTTCACCCATATTGGGGCATGGGCTCCCTCGTCCCACCCCCGACCTGACTGCCACTCCCACCCACAATTTTTATTTTATTTTTTATTTTTTTTATTTTTTTTACATATTTCTGTGTTGTTTTAGTCAATTCTTACACATATATGTTTCCACCTAAAGCCCCCACCCCCCCGCCCAACCCACTCTCACCCCCTCCCCCCCCCACCCACTTGAAACTCTCTCTTTTTTCTTCTTCTTCTTCTTTTTTTTTTTTTTACATATTTCTGTGTTGTTTAAGTCAATTCGTACACATATATGTCCACCCACCCCACACCTCTCACCCCCTACCCCCTCCACTTTTTTTTTGTGTGTTTTTTTTTTTACATATTTCTGTGTTGCTTTTGTCAATTCTTACACATGTTGCCCCCTCCCCCACTGCCTCCCCTCCCCCGCCCCCCCCCCACCCCACCACACACTCGAAACTAGAATATTATTTTTTTTTACATATTTCTGTGTTGTTTTGGTCAATTCTTACACATAGCTTCTTACAAATATATGTTGCTCCCTCCCCCACCACCACAGCCGCTTCCCCGCCCCCCCCCCCCACCACCCACACCCACCCACCCACTCGAAACTCCTTTTTTTGTTTTTTTGTTTTACATATTTCTGTGTTGTTTTGGTTAATTCTTACACATAGCTATGTTGCCCACCCTCCGCTCCCCACACCCCACCCCCACGCTGGAAACTGGAATATTTTTATTTAATGTTTATTGTTTCATATATCCCCACATATATAAACTCTTACATAGCTTCTTACACATATATGTTGCCCTCCCCACCCCACGCCTCTCACCCATCCCCTCTCAAAACTCGATTATTATTTTTTTTACATATTTTTGTGTTGTTTTTGTGAATTCTTACATAGCTTCTTACACAGTTATGTTGCCCTCACCACCCCGACCCCCACCACCCACCCCCGCCTCTCAAACACCCCCCCCCCCCCCCACCACCTCCACTCAAAACTCGATTTTTTTAATATATTTTTTACATATTTCTGTGTAGTTTTGGTCATTTCTTACACATAGCTATGTTGCGCCCAAAACCCCAACCCCACATTGTTGTAGCCTTGTTTTCTGATGGTATATACTAGCTATATAATTTATTATTCTCTGAAAAATCGAATAGTCGAGCTGCGCTGTTCTCCGACAGCTCTTGTTTATTACATAACTTCCTGTGTGAGAAATATATTTGTCATGTTGCACTAGTGTACTAAATATGCAAATGCAGGCCGAATAATTGTTCTTTCTTTTCCGTTTCTGCATTAAAAATACAGTAATATTATGCTAACCCTGCATCTCATCGTTTAGATCTATTTTAAAATAGTTAGCTTCGCCTGTCTTGAGGCTTTGCCTTGTTCATATTGTTTACCAAGAAGTAGACTGTTTTACGGTCCTTTGCATTAAAGAGAATAGAATAGAATAGACTAATGAATACACAATTTATTATTCGTCTGGAAAAACTTACAACCAATTCTTAAATTTAATCAACCATTAAACCGCGGGAAGGGATCTCTCATTATAAGAGTTTAATTAAATGTAAATAGGGTGCAATTTTCAAAGTTATTTATAAAGGCAGTTCATAAAATATCAAGAAAAGTGTAATTAAAATGTATTTGATGAGCTTTTGCGCAGATACACAGGGTTGCATCGTGTAAAATGTATATGGGCTCCATAAATGGTTACCCCTTTTTGTTTACAACAAATTGATTGACTTTTTTCGAGATGTGAATACATTTTGAACAGGACGTTTTCTATTGGGATGTTGATTCTTGGAGGATAGGTAACAGTTACAATTGCTGATTAAAGTGTTTTATTTATTTGTATTTGTATTGTAGAAACTTAGTAGTCGGTAATTTCAGGTCAAAATCGTGTTGTCTATCCGTTTCCATGATAAACAAGATTTTGTCATGTGTATTCGCGGTCTGTCTATTCCGGCTCCAGGTTTCTGACATCATTGATCACCCAAACTTATGCCTGCACAAACAACCGCCATTTGTTTTTAATTGACTGAACATTAATAACACAAATACATGCATAAAACACACAAAAGAGAAAGATCACATAGCTCTAGTGATTTTTTTGTTAACAACTATATTTTGGAAAAATTCTGCTGTATTCATAACTTTCAAATGACATCATCAAACTAATTTGACCAATCAGTGATCAGTAAAATAAAAGACCTCTACATTCTGGTAGGGGGTAAACTAAAAGTCCAGACTCTATTGTGCCCATCGCGTCAGGTATTTCTATTGCAGAGATGTTGAGATTTTATCTTATTTTCAGTAGGTGATAAAATTTGTCTTACTCGGTTTTTATCCTTAGGTTCTATAGTAAAATAAAAATCTTTGGCAGAGTTAAAATACGATAATATTCAAGATTTGATTTCGAAAGATACATATATTGAATCAATTAGCAAGAATGTGCATGACATATGCAGGGTTTTAAAAGAATCACACTGTAGATACCCTAATTTTAACAGTAAACTTGGTTGAACAACAAGGATAAAGACCGAGTTTATCACCTACCAGAATGTATTGGTATGTTTTATTTGTGGTCACTGATTGGTCAGATTTTTTTGATGATGCTCTATCAAAACTATGAATAAACCTTAGAACTACACACACACACACGTAGGGGGTAAACTCGGTGTTTATCGTTGGCGCTCAACTGACTTTAGCCCTTTATAAAACTAGTTTGTAGTGATAATTATATTAAAAGCTTTATTTTTTATGTACATCTATGTATTTTTTTTTGGTGTTGTCAGATTTTAAAACACCAATATGGATACATTTAATTTAAATCAAGGTCTTATATTGTCTTTTTTCATATAGAGATTGAGGATAAAGTCCGAGTAAACCCCTTTATTTTCACCTACTGAATATCTCAACCTACCGGAAGTTGACCAGATGTGAAAGTTATGAATTTGAAGACACAGCCCCACCGTGACATAATTGTGGGTTATTGCATTTGATTTTTGTGTATGTCTGTGTCAGTTGTATTGTGTCTCCGACTTACATTTTTGCCATACTGGACTCGTATTTTTAAATTTATAATTGCGTCCTTGGGACGCGCTGCCGTAAAATATCTATTTCGGTACTTATCTACGTTTTCGCTATTTCAGTTAAAATGTTTTAATGTAGGCGCTTGTTCTAAACAAACTAAATAAAAGCGTCTGTAATGATGAATATCATTCAGCTGCCGATTGCTTATAAATTGTTCAAGCGTTCATTGGAAATGTTCAGAAACTACCGAGAAAAAATTATGTTTTGCGTTGTTAATTTGTTCACTTATCCACTGCAAATATAACATAGGTACTTAAAGGGATTCTTGCACTATTTTGGAACTAGCTTTATTTAGAAGGGCTTTAAAAAACATGGAAAAAAGTGAAAGAATTATCAAAATATCATAACAGCGATTTTTTTCATTCATTTGGGAATGGTACCAGTACCTATTAAATTGGGAAAATTAGCGTGGTTTTGCCTTAAATTGGGAATTTTTCACTATCAGACAAAAGCAATATTGTATGTTTAAATACTTTGCAAACACAATACCCTGTATACATTCTCTTGTGGTATTTCATTATCCTCCCCTAAAAATATATTCTCCCCCCGTTTCTGTTTAAAGTTCCCCTCTACTAAATTTACTCCAATTGGGAAAGAAACATACTTTTTGCCATTGGGAATGATACCATTTTTCGGTACCACATATATAAGTGAAAAAACCACTGTATTCACATACACACCTCCTACTGAGTTCTACTACGTCATAAATATATTAAATGGGGTTTATATGAAATACAGGAGATATGATCATTTGTGTATGATCTTTTAAAAAATCGCAAAAATTCTCAGATGGAGGCATCTTGGATTGATTAGGTCATTGCGCCTTTTTACCATTTATTGCATATTGATAAATATCAGGCTGCCTCCATTGGAGTCTTTCTGCACATTTTCAAAAGGTCATATCGACTATATTTTGTAAGATATTTTAATATTTTTTCAGCTTTTCCATGTTTTTTAAAGCGATTTTAAATGAAGCTAGTTCCAGAATAGTGCAACAACCCCTTTAAACACACAACTAAACACAATCTTGTTTTACTCGGAGGATATATGATCTTTTAAAAATTTGCAATAATTCTCAAACAGAGGCAGCCATCTTGGATTGATTATGTCATTGCGCCTTTTTACCATTTATTGGTTATTGATAAATATCAATTAAAACAAAGAATATCACTTCAAATACATGTAAATAGTAAAAAGAGCATATACAGTATAAATATATATTACTTTGTATTTATAATTTAATACATTTATTTGCTTTAAACACCATTTATTATCTATTTTCCATATATGGAAAAAGACGCGATGACGTCATCATTCAAAGACGGCTGCCTCCATTGGAGTCTTTCTGCACATTTTCAAAAGGTCATACAGTACGGCTCACGCGAAACCCACACTTTACTCTTTCACGCCGAGTAAGGAATGTACAAATCGAGTACTTACGCGGAGTTTGGATCATAAAACTACTCGGCGTGGGAATCAGCTACGCGAAAGCTCTCGGCGTAATTACGCCATGATACTTCGCGTAGACAAACTCGGAGTTCGCCGAGACGAAACTGCACAGGTAAAAGGTGCAACTTTTTCTAATTGCAGTCATTTTAATGCATAATTATTCAATAACTTTAGAAAAAATCGAAGCAGAAGACAATTTTACTTTTGTTTTGGAAAAGCAGATGTGGTAAAATTTGAATGGCCGGATTATGTATACTTGGTCACGAGTTATATGGCGGTTCCTATTACCGGCTTCGCAGCGAATGAACATAAAATTCAATCAGTAATTATTAAACCGGAAATTATAATTACATTTTTAGATAATCGTTATTTGTGACAAATTTTTACTATTCTCTTGTTTATTATTAATACATTGATGGGTTCTTTAGTCAGAAAAAAATTGTAAAGAATTGTTTGTACTTTTTCTGGCAATCGGCTTTTTCAAGCACGCTGTCGGAAAACTTCCAC
The DNA here is from genome assembly GCA_037043455.1 of Cyrtodaria siliqua. Classification (NCBI taxonomy): domain Eukaryota; kingdom Metazoa; phylum Mollusca; class Bivalvia; order Adapedonta; family Hiatellidae; genus Cyrtodaria; species Cyrtodaria siliqua. Next base: position 116,464 of record JAWPHD010002458.1, read on the forward strand.
CGAAAAGTTGTCGGAAATTCAGATTTTTTCCCAATAATAAATCACCACAGGTGTGCACTCATGGTTAATTGGATTCTACGCGGAGTAACCCGGAGTATGATCACAAGGAGTGACTCGACAATGGCATACTTTCACCGCATGGATTTGCCGAGTCCAAACACTGACTCGGCATAGATTCACGTGGTACTCGATACGACCAAACTCGGCGAATCGAGTAAAGTGTGGGTTTCGCGTGAGCCGTACTGTATATACTATATTTTGTAAGCTATTTTGATAATTTTTTCATTTTAAAAGAAGCTAGTTCCAGAACAGGGCTCATTCTAGGCAAGGAATTTAGGGAGAAGTCACTTCTCCCTCAAGTGATTTTAGGGAGAAGTGGAGAGAATTTAGGGAGACTTCACGCGACGTGTATACGTAGACAACGGTTGAATAGTCATCACCATGTATATCGCAGTGCAGTGAATACAGTGTAATGCACACTAATTCTTTTTACTCTATAATATGAGCTTGAAATATTGATGCAAATTTCTATGATAATGGATTAATTACTATACTGTACCTTTTTAAAAAAAAAAAAAAAAAAAAATATATATATATATTTTTTTTTTTAAATTTTTCGGCGACTTGAACTTCGCTTTGATGTGCTGCCAAGGCGAAGTCAAGAGATCGCGGGCGCGTTCTTCGCCCGAATCGCCCTGTAGATTGAGCCCTGCAGAATAGTGCAACAACCCCTTTAAACCCACAACTAAACACAATCTTGTTTTACTCGGATAAAACCGGTATATTGGAGCGTCAAGCATTCGAGGAATTGACATCGTGTTACGGGTTTTCCCATTTTTCAAAATGTGGAAATTATTTGAAAACGTCTCTCTGCCAACAAAACACAAAGCTGAAAAACTTCGAACCAAATCTTATTTGAAACTACAAAGCTGTGAGTGTATCTTGCATTATAATGATTATAAATGAAGTTTCGGTAAGAGTTATACTCCAAAATTTGTTATTTAAAAACGGAACCCCCAAAATCAGGTTTAGGCCCCTTAAATATTTTTTCCAGGAATAAAAACTCCTGGAGAAATCCTTGCCCTGAGTTGTATTCCTGAGTTTGGCAGTTTACATTTCGGATGTAAGAAGTTATATTGGTGAAAAGGCTGAAGATAATTTAAATGATAAACAATTAATTCATTGTTATTCTAATCATAAATGTGTATAAATTAAAAATATTTACTTCTCACAATGACATAATTACTTTCAGATGGTCACAGGTCTGACAAAATTATAACAAACATTCATGTCAGCTTGACTCGTTTTGTACGCTTGTTTACACTGAGAAGGTTGATAGTTCTGTAACAATGTCACACTCAAACCGGGTCACGCCCTCTCCATCACATGATCAGGCATTTGAAACTCATCCCCTGCAAGCAATGGACCAGCGGACCGAAGGTCCACAAAGAGCTTCATCAGGGCAGAAGAGGGAGGATGATGGTGAAATCATTGGAGGTAATTCTTTTGTTGCATTGTTTTTAAGTGGATGACAGAGGGTCAGTTAGAACAAGGTCAATAAATTATGTCTTGTGAGCTATATTCCATTTACCTGTAAATCATTTTTTTTTAAAGATCATCAACTGTTGAGATACATGGAAATCTGGTAACCTTTCCCTACTCTTATTATTGATAAGGCTCAACGTATTGACTGCCATCAAAACCACACAGTTCATCTGATGCATGCGGCTAAGGTCTTGCCTAAAGACACACTGAAGAAACCCATTGGTGTCAGTGAAGCTTGAACCTTGGATCTCAGGAACAATAATTAAGCTGTTTTGTCGTATTAAAAGTAAATTTACTTCAGTGGCTAGCCTATAGTATGCTAAAGTTGGTGTAAAATAGGAATAAAACATGTACAATTTGAGTTATTTAGACTTTGGCTAGAGTTAGTTTCCTTGCAAACCATGGTTTTGAAATTTAATAAAGTGCTAATAGAACCTCAGTTGAGCTTAACTTTCACTATAACGTCTTGGATCAATTCTTGTTTTCAAAATTCAAAATAATATTGTCTGAAAATAAAGCAAGATTGTCGTGTAAGCCTGTTTAAGCAAGGCTGCACTGTAAATGTTTGCACATCACTTAGAGGTGTACAGAGTAGCACATCACTTAGAGGTGTACAGGGTACATAATCATACTGTATTTAAGTTATAAAGGGATGATATGCCATATATTGTCCCATGTATATATGTCAGATTTCATTGTTAGGCCCATATGAAATATTATGTGTGGTTCCTATTTTCAATGACATGCTTAAAAAACACATAGGGCAAACCATACAAAATTGTTGGTTTGCAGTTTTAGAATCAGTACCCATGAATATCAGTACCCATGAATATCAGCACCCATGAATATCAGTACCCATGAATATTCAAAAGCATCCTACTCAACTCTTTTTTTATAATTCTTCTATTTTTTTGCTATTTTCAGAATTTTTTGCTTTAATTTCATAAAGTTTTTATGGTCTTATTTAGAAGAAAAAGAAATTTCACCTATCTACGCGTATATGACTACCTTCCTATCTTACCATGTTTCAGGAAACAGCAAATATTTTTTTACGGATGCCTTAGGGTATGTGGGTTGGATTTATTTTTGTAAATCATTGTTTTTAGCTCACCTGAGCCGAAGGCTCAAAGGTGAGCTATTGGGATCACTCTTCGTCCGTCGTCCGTCGTCGTCAACTTTTGCTTCAAACGACTTCTCCTCAGAAACCGCATGGCCAATTTTGACCAAACTTCATGTGTATGATCCTGAGATGAATGCTTTTTAGATTTGTTAAAATTAGGTCAGCGCGAAATCCAAGATGGCCACCATTACCATATATGGTCGAAACCTTAAAAAATCTTCTTCTCAAGAACAGCTGGACAGATTTCAACAGTTTTTCTTTTAAAATGATTGCCAACACCTCGACTATCAAGTTTGTTCAAATGAAGTCCCCGGGGTCAAAAATGACCATGCCCCGGGGGTCCAAAGTTTGTATATTGAGATTTTGCATGTTTTTCATATAGACATATAGGAAAAAACTTTAAAAAATCTTCTTCTCTGAGACCACAAGGCACAGAGGTCTCATGTATTAATTGTAGCATCAGCTTATGGTCCTCTACTAAGTTTGTTCAAATAGTGACCCTGGGGTCAAATTTATTCCCGCCCCGAGGGTCGCAGTTTTACATAGACTTACATATATATATTTTTTTAAAAATCTTCTTCTCGGAAACTACAAGAGCCAGAGGTTTGATATTTTGCATTTACTATAAGCTTATGGTCCTTTACCAATTTTGTTCAAATGGTGACCCTCGGGTCACATTTGGCCCCGCCCCAAGGGTCACATGTTTTACATAGACATGTATAGGGAAAAACTTAAAAAATCTTCTTCTCTGAAACTGCAAGAGCCGGAGGTTTAATATTTTGCATTTGCTATAAGCTTATGGTCCTCTACCAAGTTTGTTCAAATGGTGACCCAGGGGTCACATTTGGCCCGCCCCGGGGGTCACAGTTTTACATAGGCTTTTATAGGGAAAAACTGAAAAAAATCTTCTTCTCTGGAACCACATGGCACGGAGCTCTCATGTATTACATGTAGCATCAGCTTATGGTCCTCTACTTAGTTTGTTCAAATGGTGACCCTATTGTCAAATTTGTCCCCGCCCCAGGGGTCACAGTTTTACATAGGCTTATATAGGAAACAAAATTAAAAAATCTTCTCGGAAACTACAAAAGCCAGAGGTTTGATATTTTGCATTTACTATAAGTTTATGGTCCTTTACCAAGTTTGTTCTAATGGTGACCCTTGGGTCACATTTGGCCCCGCCCCAAGGGTCACATGTTTTACATAGAGATGTATAGGGAAAAACTTAAAAAATCTTTTTCTCTGGAACTGCAAGAGCCAGAGGTTTAATATTTTGCATTTGCTATAAGCTTATGGTCCTCTACCAAGTTTGTTCAAATGGTGACCCTGGTTTCAAACTTGGCCACACCCCAGGGGTCACAGTTTTATATAGACATATATATAGGAAAAAAACAATCTTCTCTTAAACTGCAAGAGCCAGAGGTTTAATATTTTGCATTTACTATAAGATAATTGTCCTCGACCAAGTTAGTTCAAATGGTGACCCCGGGGTAAAATTTGACACCACTCCGAGGGTCACAGTTTTACATAGACGTATATAGGAAACACATTAAAGTCTTCTTCTCTGGAACTACAAGAGCCAGAGGTTTAATATTTTGCTTTTACTATACTCTCATGGTTCTTTACCAAGTTTGTTCAAATGGTGACCCTGGATTCACATTGGACCCTGCCCCAGGGGTCACGTTTTACATAGACTTGTATAGGGAAAAACTGAAAAAATCTTCTTCTCTAAAACCACAAGTCACACAGCTCTCATATATTACATGTAGCCCTGGGGTCACATTTGGGTCTGCCCAAGGTGTTACTCTCGAGCACCTTGATTTTGTATTTGATCTTTACCAAACTTTGTCAGAGTCTTAAACTGTCTATATCAATGTTGTTATATTCTACAGAGTCCACATTTCTTGAACAATCTTAACCAAACTTGCACAGATTGTATATGACCATAAGATTTCGAATTAGTTTGATAATGTGCCAGTACTCAGGTGATCGCTTTAAGGCCATCTTGGCCCTCTTCTCTTGTAATGGTTCAAATTTACTCAGGTGAGCGATATAGGGCCATCATGGCCCTCTTGTTTAGACTTTTCCCACATCACACAAGAAAGGCTATGAAATAGCTTTTACTGTAACCCTGTCCCAATTTATGTTCAATTTATGGTAAGTAATTACCAATTATAACTAGACATTATAACTAGACATCCATCCATGCTTGTCGAAACTATTGTCGGGACTCTACTTTGTGCCATAAAATTAGGGTTGGCTTGCAATTGAAACATAGTGACGGTTGGGTAAGTGAAACCAACTACTATCCTCCCGTTTGTTTATACTATTTGAGACAACTCAGATTAACCCTTAACCCGCTAATGTACGCCTGCGAGTTACTCTCAAGGCTGATGTGGGTTTACAGTGGACGCAAAGGCTATTATAGTCATGCTAAGCGGGTTAAGGGTTAAGCTCCCCTCTGAAGTTGGTTTCAAACATAAGTGGTTGGGGGAAAAGGATGATAACAGTATTTTATTTTTATTCTAATTACATAAAAAATAAAATAAAACTACAACCACTGAGTCTAGAGAAACTGGAACCACACATATGATATGCTGTTCTATTTGGCCTAAGCATGTATTCCCTTTACTTCAACCCATATTATTGTTTGCATGCACTGCATCTTGCATGAACTATTTTGTTCTCTTGTTATTATATTACTTTGGCATGTGAAGAAAAGACATATATATATATATTTAAGTTTAAAGTTGTTTTTATTACGTTCTGCAAATTGCAATGAACTGTTTTTGTTTTAAAGGGACACACGGCAATCTTGAAGTTTTTATCACTCATTAAAATAAGCATCTTGATTTATTAATCCTGTATAATTTGGAATTTAAAACTGCTTACAATAAAATTAAATACAATTTTGTGAGTTTTCAATTTTCTTAATTATGCTACCTAAATATTAAAATATTTTATTTGTGCAATATATTCAGCAGTTAGTAATATGTAAAAGCAATTTGCTTTAAACTATTCTAATAATTAATATTAATGATTGCAAATATGCAACTTCCGTAGAAAAACTAACGGGACACCACAAGTTTTAAACAAATCAAGATTGCCATGTGTCCCTTTAGTGTGGTCCTTTTGCTGCCATATCCTTATTACTGAATTGGCGATAGCTCATGCTATACCTGTAAAAAATATGATAGGGCCATTTTATTGATAGGAAAATACGTTAAATTTTTGTGTTTTATAATAAAGAAAAATGGTGTCTGTAAAATAAGTTTGAATGTGTTGACCTACTGACCTATTAAATAGAGTAAATTTGATTTTTTTGACATTTTTGAGAGTTACCAAGCGCATAAATGATATTTGTAAAATATCAAAATGACATCAGGGGTTTTGGCAACAAAGGGGCTACATGTAAGTTTTGCTGTCCTTGTAGTTCATGTTTGCTTTTGTCACATTTATTAGAATACAAGGCTCATGATACTGGCTCGAGCGATCAGTTGCTCCCTTCTACCGACACGTATGATTATACAGCCAATCAGGACAACGGATCTATCGGCCGGGAGTCCCCAGATGTACCTCTACAGGACAGCGGAACTATCGACCGGGAGTCCCCAGATGTACCTCTCCAGGACAGCGGATCTATCGGCCGGGAGTCCCCAGATGTACCTCTCCAGGACAACGCATCTATCAACCGGGAGTTCCCAGATGAACCTCTCCAGGACAACGGATCTATCAACCGGGAGTCCCCTGATGTACCTCTCCCAGTGTATACTGATGATACAGAAGATACCATTGTGCACGAAGAAGGACATAAAATAGAACATGACAAATTAAATATAGGGCAGACGGGACCACACAATTATGAGAGGATTTACACGCCAGCCCTGCCTAAAGCTGAATCGCTAGAAGAAACAATGTACCAGTCCCCAACCCCACCCCCACAAACTCCACAGGAGGCACAGGAACAGACCACCCCCTTGGTGATACCCCCACCTCGTCTCCCCCCACCGGAGAAAAGGACTTCAAATCTAAGTGCTGCAGATTCTTTCGGGCAATCAAGTCCACGTGTTTTACCTCCAATTGGAGCAAATAAAATCTCCCCAGCAGATGATTACACAGTTCACAGGGCAGAGGTCAGACAAAGGTCAGCTGGAAATCAAAGGTCAAATGCTGGTATGTCAGACAATGTCATGCGGGAAAGAAAGAAGTCATTGGTCATTGGTTGTAAGTATTGCTTTAGTTTAAAGATTTTATGTGATTATGATTGGCTTTACATTATGATTGGCTTTCTGTGTTGACCTAAACTAAAATTTAAGAAGTCTAAATAACAACAGAGTTAATATCGGAATCCAGGAACCTCACACCCTCAAATGTAAGATTGGTAAATCAGGGGATTGCAAGAAAAGCCATCCCCTGGTTAAATTTTACTGGTCTGAACAGGCTCAAGAAATGAACAAGAGATATGCCTATATATGCATTGAATAATTATATCAAAATATCTTCGCGCATTTATATAAAGCATGTAATATACAATTAGTATCCTTCATTATAATTATATACGCATGGCATGCACTATACTAATATATATGATATTAACCCCACATAAATATTTACAGCTTTTGGTCATTTCATCCTTATTTGTAATGCAGCTACTGTTAAATGTTAAAGTTCAATTTATTATCTGCTGATCCAAAACCACAAAAGCGCATCCTCGAGGGGTTAACGACATTGCATTGTACACCTACCCACCCCTCATTAGTGTTGGGAATCGGCTGAAACTTCATGATCGATCATCAGTGTATTTAACCGACCGATGATCGATGATTAATCGCAGGCCTTTTTCTGCCCATTTTGGGAAAAAGACCCAGGACAAATTGGGAAAATTTACGCCGTAAATTTTGCCCAATTGGAAAGAAATTTAATCGCTTTATGGGAATTTTCATAAGTTAGTTGTACATAAATATCAGGTTGTTTTAATTGCCTGATTTCAATACATGATACATGATTTAAATATTGTCATTTTTATAGTATTTCCTTGTAAACATTTGTAGTATTTCCTTGTAAACATTTGTATATTTGACCTGACTTTGTAAAAAAAAAAAAAAAAAAAAAAAAAAAAAAAATTTACAAAAGGAAGGGGAATTTCATTTCAGAATTGGGAAAAAACAACCATATTTGGCATTGGGAACGGGTCCGATAGTCGGATCCGTGAGAATAGTAGAAAAAGGCCTGAATCGATTAAACATGGCTGCTATATAAGACAAGTGTAAGTCTTTTTTAGACTATAATGAAGAAAAGAATCACATTTCAAGTATGTTATGGTAATAAAGGAGATGAATGAAACTGACCAACATATATTTTAAAAAATAAATTGTGATACCCACTATAAATATGTGATTACTTGTCGCAAAATTATAACTTTTATTTTCTTGTATATTTTAGTACAAGAGAATGAAATAAACCATAATTTTCAACAACCGAGTACAGTCGATCATGAAAAAGTGTAATTGATTAATCAAATCAAAGGCATAACTGATTAATGATCGATCAAATCGATTAATCGGAATAACACTACCTCTCACTGTTGCGTGGCTCAACTTGTGAGAAAGTGTTGATTCTTATGGATGGCTGGAGGTATACGGTACTGGTTGGCATAAAATGAGATAAAACGCCATTTAAACAAACCAAAACCACAAGAGCAAATTGGATGGTGTGTTGTCTGGGCAAATGTTCATTAAACTTTACAGGGACGCAAACAGACTACTGTTTTTCCTTCTTTGGCTGAGAACATTCCCCTAAAAAAAAAAATGACACCTCTAACTTTCTCAACATTTATAGAAGACAGTTTATCTAAAATGTACCTCCTTTGCATATTTGCACACACAAATCTTCAATTTCTGCCTAATACACTGTTCCCCCTAAGGCTATATTTTGAAATTGCATTATTTTTCCCCTTTAATTCGAAAATCATGCTTTTTTTTGCCTATTGAAAGGCCTGGGCCTCTTCCCATTTTTTCGATAAAAAACCCTGGACAGAATTCAGTTCCCTGCAAAGTCCAAGATGGCTGACAAGTCGAAAAAGTATTCAGTTTTAAGCTGAACATGCCGGTGTATCATTTCATTATATCTCAAGGAAAACTACCGGTGATTTAGAAGTCCCATATACATGTACGTTTTCATCAGAGGCGTAAAATTACGCTCACCTGAACACAGTCATGGATTTATTTTACGGTCAAGTTTTAAATAGCTATCACCATAGGAAATACCTTCTTCAGGCCGTTTATTTTATCTGTTCAGCATAATTTCGTTTGGTGTTGTATGGCTCATTTAGTTTATTGTTATTAATTAAATACATAAATAACGTATTTGAACAATTCTAAAAACAATTCCAATCCTGGTATACTTCTTTTAAACGTGAAAATTGGCAATAAATAATTAAGAGATATATAAAAATTGCAAGTACAGTTTACGTCTGCTGCCGTCAAAATACAAATGGAGGAAAGTTTGTCAGGGGAAGTAACTTTGGCAAAAAAAAGTTTTCGGCTTTTAAGTATATTTAATAACGATAATAATGAAAAATACTTTCTTTTGATAATGTATTGCATTTCTTAATTGATAAGCATAACAAATATTGTGTATATTTGTAGTTTAAATGGCTGATTCCTAAATTTTTAAGTCATCGAATAATAGCGCGGGTTAGTAGACAGTAGCTGTAATTGTATAGTAGAAACATTCAGTTGCATGATAAATAACCTTTAGATGACGCACAAAGCACAGATTTAGTCAATAGTCAAGGTATTAGTTGATACTGCCGTTTACGTAAATATTTAACCATAAATACAGTCAGACCAGTACTTAGAGACCACTAACGAAAAGATGAAAATTGGTCACTTAATATGTGTGCCATCGCAAATACCCATGTTTTCTTCACACAGGTCAATGCCCTTTAACATCCATTTTACATGTAATTGTTTTGATCGTTCTTTGATATAGTATTATTTATGATTTTCTGTTTACATGTAATTATGGCACTGTAAATGAATAAAAATCTTTAGGGTATTGGTGTAATTGAATCTTTCACCCCTATCCCAGAGTCCCATGGTGACCCTGGAGCAAATTATACTGATATTCCCAAAATCATTTAATTTTATTTAGAAAGAAAAATAGATATTGACCAAATTTACCTCTCTCAACCCCCCACCTCTCCCCCACCCCACCCCACCCCACCCCCACGCGTTGGCACACCTTTAAGGTGGAAACACTGAAATTGTTTGATATGCTTTGTATTTTCAGAGGAGTATACTTTGTATATTCGCCAAGTTAAAAAAAAACAAATAGAAAAATGACACTGTAATTGAATTTTGTGGATAATGGACCTTATGATGTCTCTTAACCCCCCACCCCACCCCCGCACCACCCCCACCACCATATTCTTTATTTAAACACTAATGATTAACGGAAATTGTTTAATATTCTTTAGTTTATTTACAGTTATTGTTTATATACAAACTGTGTTTTCACAGCAATTTAAATGATGATGAATCACTAACAGTTCAATAAATTAATTATTACATAATTTGTCTGGTTCTGGGTTTATATTATTACGGACTTTAGTTCAGGTTGATACTTGATTCTGTGGACCTCTGCATATTGACCGAAGACAAAATTTTATTATATTCATTTGGTACATTGAACCAATTGTATAGACAGAATTAAAAGTTCATAATTATTATAAATAGTATTATTTAACTGGAATTATCTAGAATAAACTTAACGAGAACAATAAATCCAAAATAGTCCATATATATTAATCCTTTAAATTATTTAAATTTGCAAAGCTTTCACATAATTATGCTATGCTAAAAATAGTAACAAATGTACATATCCTTTTAAAAGGACATCTCAAAGTCCATATTCCTTTCTATCAATTGTCATGAACCAGTTATAAAAAACAAATTTTGTCTCTTACAAATATTACCTTCCCTTTAAGTGAAATGGTTCGTTCCAATATAATATATTGTAGGCCGTCCCATTTTGTGCATTTAAATGGAAAGTCGCAAACTAGTTCATCATTCATTTCTATTGCATGGCATAGATATCGACCTCATGAGCAGGAAATGATCTCGATTTTAACATAGTTTGAACTAGATTTAATGGCACATTTATATCAGATAATATATACAATGGACAGTCAGTAGACCCAATTTGTGACAGTCAGTCAGTCATGAACTAGTTCATGTAGTTTTCCTTTCCATTGCCAAAATCCTGACCTCAATACTTGCCATGAGCTTGATGTTAACATCTTTGTCATAAAACAACTGTTTTTTGAGCTAGATTAAAACCTTTACTTTAACATATTGTAGTTTGAGACACTTATTGACTGGAGTTTATCAATGGGTTAAATATTGACCTTTAACAACTGTACAGTTATTATTATTTGTATACAGGTAACATTAATTGCCATATGGGACATCGGTAGTCATGATTATATAGCATATGGGAGCAGTCTGTCTGCTTTTATATTTTATAATTTATATGTATATATTTTTTTATGTAATTGCAAATAATTATTTTAAAAGTGGAAATTGTCTATTAGCCCTTAACCCGCTACATATATATAATGGACTGTTCTTTCTTTCACTTAAGACCATTCCATTTATGTGACAGAGGGGTGTTTTGGGGAAATGTTTGATGAGCCCTGATGTAAACCCTGATCAGCTTACTCGCAGGCTGATCTGGGTTCAAAATGGACGAAAGGCTATAATAGTTATGCTTAGTGGGTTAAGGGTTAGTATTGGTATTATGTGTGAAGATTTACACCAACAGTCAATATTCACAAAATATTTGATATATTCGAATACCTTGATAGTTTTATTCATTGTCAGTTAACCCGTAACCCGCTACATATATATAATGAACTGTTCTTTCTTTGAATTACGACCATTCCATTTATGTGACAAAGGGATGTTTTGGGGTGAAATTACTGATCAGCAGCCGAATATATTGGACAGTGGAAGCAAAGGCTATTATAGTTGTGCATAGCGGGTCAAGGTTTAAATTACTTTAAAGCTGCAGGTAAATTAATATTTAAATATTGGTGATACAAAAATTCTAATATATATATATTTTTGTTCTCTGTTGGACAAGGACACACCATTATGTTATTCTTGACACTTATATGTGGTTGTTCAAGGAGGGCCCTTTTTTTTGGTTCATTTTGACCGTTTGATCCTTGTTCTGTTAAAGAGGGCCCAGGAGTATCTGTTCTTCTTGACTTCTGCTCCTTAATTATGCCCCCACCAATATTGGTGGGGGCTATTATGTTTTTGGCCTTGTCCGTTCGTTTTCAACAATTACTTTTCATATTTTATTACTTTTGTCGATTACTAAGGTCTTAGAAAACAATCCGTCATATTTTTGATCAGCTGCGACTACAATGTCAAGGTCACACTCTTTGAAATTTTGCCATGCTGATTAATCATGATATGAAGATGTCAGTGAAGAAAAAGATTTTTGATTTGATCAGTTTTACATGAGTTATGGCCCTTTGATTTTTTAATATATATATATATACATATATATATATATACATATATAGGGGCCAAAATCTTGTGTGTTTAACTCTCATTCATTTTTTGGTGGATTGTTTTAATATTGTTCATGCTGTTTAAGTATGATGTGAAGATAATTTTTACATGAGTTATGGCCCTTTGATTTGTTTTACATATATAGGAAAATCTGGCTTGTCTAACTCCTCATTCATTATAAGGTGGATTGTTCTAATACTTGGTACGCTCATTTACTCTGATGTGAATATTGTTAGTGAAGAAAAAGATTTTTGACTGGATTTTTTTTTCATGAGTTATGACCCTTTGTAGCTTTAGCCAGTGGGATTCCTTTACTAACCATTCATTGGCCTATGGATTGTTTTTAGCTCTACTGATCAGAGATCAGCAGAGCTAATGCCGTGGTGCGGCGTCCGTCGTCTGTCCGTCCGTCCGTAAACTTTTATTTGTAGCGACTACTCCTCTGAAACTACTGGATGGATATTCATGAAACTTTACAGAAATGTTGCCCATGAAGTCTAGTTGATCCTAGCAAAAATTCATGTTGATGTGAAATCCAAGATGGCCGCCAAATCTAAAAATAGATTTTTAAAAAACAAGTTTGTAGCGACTACTTCTTGAAAACTCTAAGGGATATTGATATGGGACTTTTTCTAAAATGATCAGCATGACATGATGTTGGTCCTTGTCTAAAATCGTTTTGATGCGACGTTAAACATGGCTGCCAGCGGCCATCTTTGTTTACATAGAGTTATATAATGAAAACTTGTAGCGACTACTCCTCTGAAACTACTTGACGGATTTTCCTGAAACTTAACAGGAATGTTGCTCTTGATGTCTAATTGATCCTAGAAATAATTCAGGTCGGCCGGAAATTCAAGATGGCCGCCACGGCTAAAAATAGATTTTTAAAAAATGAGTTTGTAGCGATTACTTCTTGAAAACTATAAGAGATATTGGTATGGGATTTTTTCTAAAATGATCAGCATGACATGATGTTGGTCCTTGTCGAAAATCGTTTTGATTCAACGTTAAACATGGCTGCCAGTGGCCATCTTTGTTTACATAGAGTTATATAATCATTTGTCGACCAAACAGCATGGAAGATGGTGTAACTCCTGTTAATTCATGGACACTGGAATTGTATGCCATGGTAAGAAGTGGTAGGTACTTGTGCCAGTCCTTCTGGTTTTTACTTACAGATGCTGCAGTCATACTTTCAAGAGTGCAGTTAGCTATCGTGACCATCCCGTATGAACTTGGTCTTCCTGCTGTGGCGCGGGTTTTGTGTAAAAATCACTTTGGCTGGTATTCTTTTATTTTTTTATATTTTTTTAAAAATTGGCATTCTTTTTCTTATTACCGTTAGTAAATCAAAATATTTTTTTTACACTACATTTCTCTCCATACGTAATTTCCTTGGTGGTATTATACAGTATTCAATGCGTTGACATTGTAATTCGCAACTAAGCAAATAAATTATTTTTGAAAATAATTATATTTTTTAATTTACTATTTTTTTTGTTTTAGTCATTGTATAATATTCAAAGGAAATTATTTTTGTTTTTATTTAAAAATCAACAACTTGATTTACAACAAATTGTATTAATGGAACATTGCATAGATATCTTCGTTTCATATATATACATGTATGTGGAAGATTCCCGCTCCTTTTTCTTTTCTTCTTTCAACAAAATGGCCGCCATGGCTAAAAATAGATTTTCAAAAATCAAGTTTGTAGTCACTACTTCCAGAAATCAAAATCAATCAGTAGAGCTTCAAGGTCATTGACCTCTTGTTATATATTTGTGATGATTCAGTTTCAACTGAATGTGATCATAAAGGAAAATTTTATTGGTTCAATAAAGTGCAGGGGGTCAAAGGGGCAGAGGCGGGGTGTATATTTGTCTGTCTTTAGGGACAGTTTTAGTTTAACTAAGGTTGTACAAAACAAATTCGGTCATATTACTGATACCTGTGACCACTTAAGTTGAGAGTTTAGCTGGTCATTAGTCAGAGTATCCAACATTTCTAGTTACAACTTGTAATGCATAAACTTCATCCTGAAATGAGTCTTCTTTGTAATTTTGGAATCATTTTAAGTCATGGTCACGACAAGTTTGTCTGCCAGTTAACCATGTAGTCAAACAAAATATTAATAATTTATTGATCAGGTTATACCAGAGAATATCAGATCAATAGTATCTCCTGTAGTGTTGTATATTATGGTATTAACTCAAAATATTAAATAGTTAAAAATAGAAATCAGAAATATTACTACAGATAAATAAATCAATTTACTTTATAAAGAATGATTATGTGTGAGATCCTTACTAAGTATGTATTGAGCATGAATATAAGTGAGTGAACATCGTAGCAATTTTGTTCACCCTTTTGGGAATGGTACCCATTCAATTGGGAAAATGTGCGTTTTTTTGCCTTAAATTGGGAATTTTTCACTATCAAACAAACGCAATATTGTATGCTTAAATACACTGCAAACACATTTCCATGTATATATTCTGTAATACTTCATTACCACCACCTAAAACATTATGTTTTCCCCCTTCTACTGTTTAAAGTTTCACTCTAAATATTTATTGGGGAATGTTTTTCTTTCTTGTTTTTTTCCTTGGATTGGGATTTTTTTTGCAATTGAGAATGGTTCCATTTTTCGGTACCACTTATATAAGAGAAAAAAACACTGCATCGCAACAATTCTGCCAAATAAATATTATTTAATTTCAGTTATTTTACATACTATTTGTTTTCACTTTATGGTTTCTGTTCAGTAAACAGTTGTTACTATAATGCTTTTGTCTCTCCAAAAAGATTTGGAAAACACTCAAGTATTTTAGAAGTTTTACAAACAAAGCAATCTGTTTGGCAAGATTAAAGAACTGAAAATGGTTGATGATGATGACAAACGAGTAACTCGCAGGCTGATCAGGGTTTACAATGTCCGACTGCTGATCAGGGTTTACAATGTCCGGCTTCTGATCAGTAATTTCCCCCAAAACACCCCCTTGTCACATAAATGGAATGGTCTTAATTCAAAGAAAGAACAGTCCATTATATATATATAGGGGTTTACGGGTTAATTTCTGTTGACATTGAAGTGATATTCAGTGTTTTGTACTTACTGTAAATGAACTGTAGGGAGGGGCATACTGTCTCAAGAAAATATTGCAGCTATAGAATACAGAGGACCTGCAAGGATTTGCCCATCAATTTGTAAAAAATGTCAGTTCATTAATGGTCTCTTCTGTGACAATGACTTTACTTGCTGTTAGATTCATGCATAAAGAAAGGATAAAGTAATATTATTATTATATCCAACATTTATTTTAGAGAAATTTTATATAAAACTTCATGAACTTTTGTTTTGATATTATTCCAGATTTCTTTCCATTAATTGAAACATGCAATTAAATTATATAAATAAACTCAACTCTGCAGTCTGTTCAGCTCACCTGCATCCGCAGCATGCATTATGGGATTCGGTGCCAAATTAAAGCACATGCAAAACATGACAGACGGCCTGCATGGGTGTTAAATGTGCCTCTGTGCCTCTAATCTGTTACCATCAAAGTATTTTGACAGTGATTATTAACAAACATAATGAATATGCTTATCATTGTAGGCTGTTCAGGCCAGTTGTTATTTATTACAGTTTATCATTAGTTACTTGCGAATATGAAAGTATGCCCGATAATGCCAGATTATAGTAATACTGCTCACTGTAGTAGTTCAAAGGGGGGCAACTTAATAATACAGAATTATTTTACATTACAGAGTTGTGGTTCTTAATAATACAAATATTATCTCAGTGTTTTTATAACGGGACATATTATCGTATGGGGTTGTCCATCTGTCCTTTTTTGCGTCTGTAAACAATTGCGTATTCCGGACGATAACAGAAACCATTACACCTACACCCATAAAACTTCATAGGTACAGTGCCCAAGGTGAAAGGAGGATCCCTATTGTTTTTGGGGTCAGTAGGTCCAAGGTCAAGGACATCATGACCTTATATAGACAAACGCATTCGGAATGTTACCTTTTACATCAAAGCGTAGCAGCCTTAAATGGACACATGCCAATCTTGATTTGTGTAAAAATTGAGGCGTACGGTTAGTTTTCCTAAATAACTTGCATTTGTTCAATCATTAATAATACATTTTAGATTAGTTCAAAGCAAATTGTTTTTGCATATTAATAACTGTTGATTATATTTCACCAATAATATATTTAAACTTTGGTCGAAAAATGAAGGAAACTGAAGACTCAACATTTTATTTAAACATATGCAAGCAAGTTTGAAGTCCTATGATGCTAAGTTTTAATGTTAGATTCAGACCTTCGGCCAGTAGAGCTTATGGGATGGCGAGTTGTCCGTCGTCCGTCGTCCGTCCGTCGTCCGTCGTCCGTCTTCCGTCCGTCTGTTAACTTTTGCCTTGTGAACACTCTAGGGCCTTCATTATTAATCGAATCTTTACGGAACTTTGCCAGTGTCTTTATATCAATGAAAGCTCGGACAAGTTCGAAAACCAGCCGGATCCGATAAATTTCACCGGAGTTATGGCCCTTGTTTTGCTGAAACATGCCATATTAAGCCTTGTGAACACTCTAGCACCTTCATTTATTATTTGATCTTTACCAAACTTGCACAGATTGTTAATATCATTGAAAGCTCGGACAAGTTCGAAAACCAGCCAAATTGGATCAGTAACACTGGAGTTATGGCCCTTGTTTTTTCTGAAAATTGCTATTTTCTGCCTTGTGAACGCTCTAACACCTTTGTTTATTATTTGATTGTTACCAAACTTGCACAGATTGTTAATACCAATGATAGCTTGGACAAGTTCGAAAATCAGCTGAATTGCTTCTGTAACACCAGAGTCATGGCCCTTGTTTTTTCTGAAAAATGCCATTTCTGCCTTGTGGACACTCTAGCACCTTCATTTATTATTTGATCTTTACCAAACTTGCACAGATTGTTAATATCAATGAAAGCTTGAACAAGTTCGAAAACCAGCTAAATCGGATTAGTAACACCCGAGTTATGACCCTTGTTTTTTCTGAAAAATGCTATTTTTTGCCTTGTGAACACTCTAGAGCCTTCAATATTAATCAGATCTTTACTTAACTTTGCCAGTGTCTTTATATCAATGAAAGCTCGAACTAGTTCGAAAACCGGCAAGTCGGAGATATGGCCCTTGTTTTGCTGAAAAATGCCATATTAAGCCTTGTGAACACTCTATCACTTTCATTTATTATTTGATCTTTACCAAACTTGAACAGGTTGTTAATATCAATGAAAGCTTGAACAAGTTCGAAAACCAGCTAGATCGGACCATTAACAGCGGAATTATTGCCCTTGATTTAGTTAAAAATGCTATAGTTTGCCTCGTTAAGACGATAGGGGGCTTCATTGTTCATTTGATCTTTACCAAACTTTATCAGATTGTTAATATCAATGAAAGCTAGGACAGGTTCGAAAACCATTCATATCGGAGCAGTAACAGCGGAGTTATGGCCCTTGATTTAGTGCAAAATGCTATATTTTGCCTCGTTAAAGACTATTTTTTATCCGATCTTTACCAAACTTGATCAGATTGTTAATGTCAATAAAAGCTCGGTCAAGTTCAAAAACACACAGATTGGATCAGTAACAGCGGAGTTTTTTTTTATTTTTTATTTTTTTTTAAATTTTTTTTTTAGTTCTATGTTGGACCATTCGGACCAGTAACAGAGGAGTTATGGCTCTTGATTTAGTTAAAAATGCTATATTTTGCCTTGTTAATACGGTAGGGCCTTCATTTTTCATCTGATCTTTACCAAACTTTTCCAGATTCTTCAGTTATGGCCCTTGATTTAGTTGAAAAGCTGTCTGTTTGCCCAAAACTTTCAAAAAACCGCAAATGGCAGTCTCTCGCTTCATTGATGTTATAAGAGCCATGTTAGCCAGTAGAGCGTCCACAGGCCCTCTTGGGCCTCTTGTTTCCTTTGGATTGCACTGTTTCTGGGACATTGAAGATATGTCATGTTATTGTCTATTGCTGTGAAACAGCCTCCCCATAGTACTCTATGTCACTCCATTCAAGCTACTATGCCACTCACTAGGCTACTGGCCATTGCATACGTTAGATACATACGAATAACCAACAAATTTCTGTCTACAGCTTCCCTATCCCTATTTGGTGAACGTCAGCCTAACATCGTCACAAGACAGCAGTGAGCTACTAACTGCTCATGAAGCAAATCTGAGGGCTGAGAAGGTGGATTTTTGCCGAAATGGTGATAAATGATAAGCAATGAATTAATGAAACATGAAATGGAGAGACGAGCATCTGGCTGGGTTTGAACCCACGACCTTGCGCTTGTGGGCCCAGCGCTCTACCACTGGGCTATAGAGGTTTCACATGATCATGAAAACGTGACATATTTTGTTTTTACAGTATTAAAATTGTACCATTTTCAGAGATTCTCAACACGATGTTAGGACTCTGAAATGCGTGATTCAATGCCATCTCAGAGCATCTAGATTTTAAAATATTTCATGGGGAACATGCCTCCAAACCTCCTTAGCTATTCGTGACTTCACCGCTTAACATGTCACTTCGGCTGCCTATACATCAATTGTATCCTACAGCTACGCCCACGCAGCCTATCAACGATTTTCAGTAATTTTAAATGTCCTGAAATAGTTTGCTTCCATTCAACTACCAAGAAATATGGACTCAGCTAGAGCGTGAGATTTTACACCAACATTAAAAGCATCCCAGTCTCCCAAGATATTGTCTTATTTCATGTTAAAGACCATAATTTTATGTAGAATGTCCGTCACAAGAGATGCTGTCTCCCAAGATGACTGTTACTTGTCTATCTGTCGAAAATTTGATTTAGAAACTAAAAATTATGTCCATTCTTCATCTTAAAATTGCCTGCTGTCAGACTGGATTATGTTTTTCTGTCATTTAATATGTCCTGATCTACAAAAAGCCTGTCTGCAGAACCCTAATTTTAAGTTATCCTTAGATTTTGTTGAATAAGCTTTTTTCAGACTTTAACATTTAAGTCTGCTACTTAATTCTCTTGGTTGTGTTTGTTGCTTCCAAAGGATCTCCCTTATCAGTATTATATTTGGTTATAAATGTGTGCACAAACTCGGTTTAAGTACATACTATATTCAGAATGTCTTGACATCCTTTTCAAGCATCTAGATAATGCTCCTATAAATTGCACAGAGCTCTATACGCTCTTGATACAAATTTAGGCCATCCTTAAAAAAATATTTGTTTGCTGTTCCCGATCCAGGATTTCATAAATGGGTGGGTAGGTGGGTGATTTTTTTTGCCAAGTATTAAAACAGCTTAAGAAATTAAAGAAAAATATACTGAAGATAGCAACAAACAAAAATAATGTTTAATAAAGAATTGCTATAACAAGTTTTAGGTAAGGCCCTTTTTTGTGTATAGGTATGTAAACAGCAAACCAGCATTATTTATGGTCTGCCAAATCTTAACAGGGACTTTTACCATAACAGATGCTGAACTTTACCTGTTCGAACCTACAACTATATAACAATATATATGCAATAAAGTAAAAATAAAGGGTTTGAACACAAACTTGCAAACCCTAACACTTAAAATAACTAAGTGTTTCAGCATCATACGTCGAGCTGAACACTGCAATGAGCTATGCTGTATTATAGCTCCATTTGTATGTTAATATTGATGTCTCAGCCTCATATGTTAGGCTGGACACTAGCCTGAGCTATCACTTAGATGACTATCAGGTTTCGAACCTATGTTCAACAACTTTGAACAATTTGTATCAACCTACAATGGTTCAACTATCAGCATCAATCAGAACTGTACCTATTCTGACCTGTTCTTTGGTCAGCCTGTAGTTAGAACATATGTTCTACAACTCCTCTGTCGAACTCCAGTACTCACGCGCTCCGCAGTTCTCTGTCTTGTAGCTCAACCGTTCTTCTTTCAAGCACGGAATACTACTATGTTAAGCTGGTATATCAAACCTGCTGTGAAGACCAAAAGAAACATTTATGCTTGAACAAATTATCCTCCGCACGATGCAGATAAGCTCCTTAAGGTTTCCAGGTAAAGAGACAGAGAAAAATACCAACAATCTTTTTATTGGAATTCTCAGGTTTATATATAAACCGAGTTTCTCGCGCTGTGCAATTCAAAGTGACATGGAGACGTGCTAACCACAACCACTTGCCGTACTTAATAACTGCCTCTTAAATTAGCCAATAAACAATAACAGGTTAATCATAAATATTTATTCGAGCGTGCTTTATTTTAACATCGGAATTAGTCCATCTTGTTCAAATACTTCTTTACTACATATAAATGCATAACTATACAAAATATATATCCAGGAAGCATATAAATTTATATATATATAAATTTATACAAATGCAGTACCTACTGCAAAACCTAAGACAAAGGTTTTGTCAACCTCACTTATTCTGACAGATACACTTTTATTGGGGTATTGCCAGTAACAGAAAAGGAAAAGACTGACATGACCCAGTGAATAGCACGACAGACTTGAAATCCAGAGGACCTGGGTTCCAGCCTCACAGGCACCACTTAGTCGGTGTGGTCTTGGGTAAGAAGCTTTTCCTTCAAGCCTCGTTTGTCGGATAGGGACATGAACCAGGCGGTTTGAGTATTGGAGTCTATCCTCCGAGCATGTTAAAAACCATAGACATGATAGAGATTTGTTAGTTTAAAGTAAGAGTAGAGTGGGGAATCCTGGATTGCCATGTATCCTTCCGCTCTCTCTCTGGGGCTGGCTCCAAATAACCTTTAATGCGTTGAGCCATTAATACAGCATTCAGTTCAGACAACTATGAAATCCTCTATTGAAATGTCAGCTGAGTTTTTATTCATGGATACAAATAGACATCACATTCTGAAATTACTGGTGTTTAAATCATAAACATAATTTGCCTTTAAAATTGCTGAGCCACATCTAAGGCTTGTGATGTAACTAAGGTGATTGTTGTGCTTAATGGGTTAATGGTAAGCTTTTACACCCGGGACCTAGGATAATATTGATACAATCTAAAGTAAACAAAGGCTAATGTGCTCATTAAAAGAATCGATAAGGTGAAACGTACTCTTAAAAAAATCAATTAACTTAAAAGCTGCCTTCACATTATATAAGTGTTTATCACATAACTTACGGTGTGGGAGTGGAATAACACCATTTTATATTTTCGATATACCACTAGTTATAAAAGTATTCAAATAAGCCTAGTATGCACTGTCAATTTTTTTTTTTATAATGACTATGATCCAATTCCAACGGTTTATGTCGGTTTCGCATGTTAAATGCAATAAAAGTCGACATGACTTTGTGAGTTATGTGATAAATAGAATCTAACATTGGTTCTGATTCATTATTGGACAAATATTCTATTTTAATCCTTCAAAGTATTTGCCCTTAACAAGAATACACCTTTTTAAACGAGATATGCATGACCGGAAAGCCACATAGTAGTCTACCCTTGGTATACCCTTCAGACTCTGATGTACCGAACTGCCGACGGCGCTTCTCGAGTTATAACAAGTCCAGCGAGCATCCTTTTCAACTTGGGAAACAGAAAAAAGTCACACGGACTAAGATCTGGCGAGTAGAGTGGGTGTTGAAGCTGTATAACGGGTTCATCTCGAAGAAATTACAGTACTATAGCACTTTAATGGGAAGATGCATTGTCATGCATGAGATGTATGCCCTTTAAACCAGACCTTAGACTAAGTTTAACATAGTGATTTTTCACTGATTTTAAGACCTTGTCCCCATAAAATTTTCCTGTAACAGATTTTCCTGCTGCACTATAGCTATCTGCGTTTCTGTCTTTTGGAAATTACGGGTCTTCCTTGCCCTTTTCTCAGCCATTGTTTGTTATTAATCCGTCGTTGAGGTTCAAAATAATATATCCATGTCTATCACCTGTTATGAGCTCATTTAACCTCCTTTCATCGGCAGTTCCATATTTTTTCAAGAGTTTACAGCATTTCACTGGTTGTGCCCTTTGCTCTTTGGTCAATAGATGGGGTATCCACTGTGCACATACTTTGTTTAATTTTAAACGCTTTGTTAAAATCTCATGAAAACTTTCCGTTGATATGCCCACTGATGCAGCTATCTCAGAAACAGTATATCTAATTGTATCTTCCTTCACAATAGCCTCAACAGCTGCAATTTTCTTGATGTCTTTGGTCTTTCGACACGGTCAAGATCTTTGAGTTGGGTTTCCGGGGACACAGTAATTTGTGACGGCGTGCCATCGACTGCGTCATCTAATTCTGTTATGACATAATAAGCTTGCATTCCCCTTTGCAAAGGTCAGGTGAGCAATTTAGGTCCAAATCCCTCTTGTTTATTTCTTGTCAAAATATTCGTATGCAGTTTAACATTGTAGAAAAACTAACAGGAGCCCAAATCAAGATTTGCTGGGTTTTCCCTTTACTTTATTTTTCATTTAATTTTTATCTTAAAACAAAATAAGAAACTTTTTGGAACATCGAACTTTTTTAGTTTTTTGGTAAACAGAACAAAACTTACAATAATGAAACTAATAAATACTATATAATGAAGTATAATGAACATTTAGTTGAAACAAAATATCACTGCACCATAATTGAATAGTGACAGCATTTTGTTGTTACATTTGCCCATTTACTTTTGGCCATGGATATGCCTTAAAGGTGAATGGCCACCCTTCTTGTAGTATTATCAATTGACAAATTTAACTCTAAAACATCATATGAACATTTCTTGATAATCCCGGAGAGAAGCATATATTTAAAACTGCTACTAATTGTATGTAAAAATAAGTATTATTTGCATGAAGTAGATACTACTTTCTTTTACCACTGCGTGACTGCACGGGGAAATGAGGTAAATCTGAATTGTATAGCTGCACAACTATTGCCAGATAATTGATAAATACATTTACCTGTGTATTAATTTACCTGTTCAAAGTTTTCTATGTCATCAAATAAAATCTTATTCTCGCTTTTCACAGATGTTGCAATGTGTGAATTGTAAATATCTATTGTTGTGTATTGATATCGTTTTAAATAAACATAAACATGTTCATGAAACAAAACATGGCCCGAGAACTTTAAGTCTCACATTTTTTGAGTTCTCAGGAACTGCATGCACTATGGATTAACCAACCTTTAATCAGGACAGTTTTGTGCACTTGCATAATGGATATATGATACTGAAACACATTATGATGGTTGTATTTATATCTGGATTGATATCTGTAATTCATTATGATGGTTGTTTTTATATCTGGACTGACATCTGTAATTCATTATGATGGTTGTATTTATATCTGGATTGATATCTGTAATTCATTATGATGGTTGTATTTATATCTGGACTGATATCTGTAATTCATTATGATGGTTGTATTTATATATGGACTGACATCTATAATTCATTATGATGGTTGTATTTATATCTGGACTGACATCTATAATTCATTATGATGGTTGTATTTATATCTGGAATGACATCTATAATTCATTATGATGGTTGTATTTATATATGGATTGACATCTGTAACACATTATGATAGTTGTATTTATATCTGGACTGACATCTGTAATTCATTATGATGGTTGTATTTATATCTGGACTGACATCTGTAATTCATTATGATGGTTGTATTTATATCTGGACTGACATCTGTAATTCATTATGATGGTTGTATTTATATCTGGACTGACATCTGTAATTCATTATGATGGTTGTATTTATATCTGGACTGACATCTGTAATTCATTATGATGGTTGTATTTATATCTGGACTGACATCTGTAATTCATTATGATGGTAGTATTTATATCTGGATTGATATCTCATTCATTATGATGGTTGTATTTATATCTGGACTGACAGTTGTATTTATATCTGGAGTGACATCTGTAATTCATTATGATGGTTGTATTTATATCTGGACTGACATCTGTAATTCATTATGATGGTTGTATTTATATCTGGATTGACATCTATAATTCATTATGATGGTTGTATTTATATCTGGATTGACATCTATAATTCATTATGATGGTTGTATTTATATCTGGACTGACATCTGTAATTCATTATGATGGTTGTATTTATATCTGGACTGACATCTGTAATTTATTATGATGGTTGTATTTATATCTGGATTGACATCTGTAATTCATTATGATGGTTGTATTTATATCTGGACTGACATCTATAATTCATTATGATGGTTGTATTTATATCTGGATTGACATCTATAATTCATTATGATGGTTGTATTTATATCTGGACTGACATCTGTAATTCATTATGATGGTTGTATTTATATCTGGACTGACATCTATAATTCATTATGATGGTTGTATTTATATCTGGATTGACATCTATAATTCATTATGATGGTTGTATTTATATCTGGACTGACATCTGTAATTCATTGATGGTTGTATTTATATCTGAACTGACATGTATAATTCATTATGATGGTTGTATTTATATCTGGACTGACATCTGTAATTCATTATGATGGTTGTATTTATATCTGGACTGACATCTATAATTCATTATGATGGTTGTATTTATATATTGATTGACATCTGTAATGCATTATGATGGTTGTATTTATATATGGATTGACATCTGTAATTCATTATGATGGTTGTATTTATATCTGGACTGACATCTGTAATTCATTATGATGGTTGTATTTATATCTGGACTGACATCTGTAATTCATTATGATGGTTGTATTTATATCTGGACTGACATCTGTAATTCATTATGATGGTTGTATTTATATCTGGACTGACATCTGTAATTTATTATGATGGTTGTATTTATATCTGGACTGACATGTGTAATTCATTATGATGGTTGTATTTATATATTGATTGGGGGGCGTCCGTGGCCGAGTGGTTAACGTCTCTGACTTGAAATCACTTGCCCCTCACCGCTGTAGGTTCGATCCTTCTGGGGCCTAGGAATCTTTATGTGAGGAAGCTATCCAGCTGGCTTGCGGAACGTCGGTGGTTCTACCCAGGTGCACGTCCGTGCACGAAAATTGCCCGGAGGGGCACCTGGGGTCTTTCTCCACCAATGGAAGCTGGAAAGTCGCCATATGACCTTAGCTGTTGGTGCGACTATAAAATCCAATTCAATCCAATCCAATATATGGATTGACATCTGTAATTCATTATGATGGT
Source organism: Cyrtodaria siliqua (assembly GCA_037043455.1). Classification (NCBI taxonomy): domain Eukaryota; kingdom Metazoa; phylum Mollusca; class Bivalvia; order Adapedonta; family Hiatellidae; genus Cyrtodaria; species Cyrtodaria siliqua. The sequence continues at coordinate 141,969 of JAWPHD010002458.1, forward strand.
TGTATTTATATCTGGACTGACATCTGTAATTCATTATGATGGTTGTATTTATATCTGGACTGACATCTGTAATTCATTATGATGGTTGTATTTATATCTGGACTGACATCTGTAATTCATTATGATGGTTGTATTTATATCTGGATTGATATCTGTAATTCATTATGATGGTTATATTTATATCTGGACTGACATCTGTAATTCATTATGATGGTTGTATTTATATCTGGACTGACATCTATAATTCATTATGATGGTTGTATTTATATATGGATTGACATCTGTAACACATTATGATAGTTGTATTTATATCTGGACTGACATCTGTAATTTAATATGATGGTTGTATTTATATCTGGACTGACATCTGTAATTCATTATGATGGTTATATTTATATATGGATTGAGGGGCGTCCGTGGCCGAGTGGTTAACGTCTCTGACTTGAAATCACTTGCCCCTCACCGCTGTAGGTTCGATCCCTCAGGGGCCTAGCAATCTTTATGTGAGGAAGCTATCCAGCTGGCTTGCAGAACGTCGGTGGTTCTACCCATGTGCACGCCCGTGCACGAAAATTGCCCGGAGGGGCACCTGGGGTCTTCCTCCACCAATGGAAGCTGGAAAGTCGCCATATGACCTTAGCTGTTGGTGCGACTATAAAATCCAATTCAATCCAATCCAATATATGGATTGACATCTGTAATTAATTATGATTGTTGTATTTATATCTGGACTGACATCTGTAATTCATTATGATGGTTGTATTTATATATGGATTGACATCTGTAATTCATTATGATGGTTGTATTTATATCTGGATTGACATCTGTAATTCATTATGATGATTGTTTCATTATGATGGTTGTATTTATATATGGATTGACATCTATAATTCATTATGATGGTTGTATTTATATCTGGATTGACATCTATAATTCATTATGATGTTGTATTCATATATGGATTGACATCTGTAATTCATTATGATGGTTGTATTTATATATGGATTGACATCTGTAATTCATTATGATGGTTGTATTTATATCTGGACTGACATCTGTAATTCATTATGATGGTTGTATTTATATCTGGACTGACATCTGTAATTCATTATGATGGTTGTATTTATGTATGGACTGACATCTGTAATTCATTATGATGGTTGTATTTATATATGGATTGACATCTGTAATTCATTATGATGGTTGTATTTATATCTGGACTGACATCTGTAATTCATTATGATGGTTGTATTTATATCTGGACTGACATCTGTAATTCATTATGATGGTTGTATTTATATCTGGACTGACATCTGTAATTCATTATGATGGTTGTATTTATATCTGGACTGACATCTGTAATTCATTATGATGGTTGTATTTATATCTGGACTGACATCTGTAATTCATTATGATGGTTGTATTTATATATGGATTGACATCTGTAATTCATTATGATGGTTGTATTTATATCTGGATTGACATCTGTAATTCATTATGATCTGTAATTCATTATGATGGTTGTATTTATATCTGGATTGACATCTGTAATTCTGATGGTTGTATTTATATCTGGATTGACATCTGTAATTCATTATGATGGTTGTATTTATATTTGGACTGACATCTATAATTCATTATGATGGTTGTATTTATATCTGGACTGACATCTGTAATTCATTATGATGGTTGTATTTATATTTGGACTGACATCTATAATTCATTATGATGGTTGTATTTATATCTGGACTGACATCTATAATTCATTATGATGGTTGTATTTATATCTGGACTGACATCTATAATTCATTATGATGGTTGTATTTATATATGGATTGACATCTGTAATTCATTATGATGGTTGTATTTATATCTGGACTGACATCTGTAATTCATTATGATGGTTGTATTTATATTTGGATTGACATCTGTAATTCATTATGATGGTTGTATTTATATCTGGATTGACATCTGTAATTCATTATGATCTGTAATTCATTATGATGGTTGTATTTATATCTGGATTGACATCTGTAATTCTGATGGTTGTATTTATATCTGGATTGACATCTGTAATTCATTATGATGGTTGTATTTATATCTGGACTGACATCTATAATTCATTATGATGGTTGTATTTATATCTGGACTGACATCTGTAATTCATTATGATGGTTGTATTTAGATCTGGACTGACATCTGTAATTCATTATGATGATTGTATTTATATCTGGACTGACATCTGTAATCATTATGATGGTTGTATTTATATCTGGACTGACATCTGTAATTCTGATGGTTGTATTTATATCTGGACTGACATCTGTAATTCATTATGATAATTGTATTTATATCTGGATTGACATCTGTAATTCATTATGATGGTTGTATTTATATCTGGACTGACATCTATAATTCATTATGATGGTTGTATTTATATCTGGACTGACATCTATAATTCATTATGATGGTTGTATTTATATCTGGAATGACATCTATAATTCATTATGATGGTTGTATTTATATATGGATTGACATCTGTAACACATTATGATAGTTGTATTTATATCTGGACTGACATCTGTAATTCATTATGATGGTTGTATTTATATCTGGACTGACATCTGTAATTCATTATGATGGTTGTATTTATATCTGGACTGACATCTGTAATTCATTATGATGGTTGTATTTATATCTGAACTGACATCTGTAATTCATTATGATGGTTGTATTTATATCTGGACTGACATCTGTAATTCATTATGATGGTTGTATTTATATCTGGACTGACATCTGTAATTCATTATGATGGTAGTATTTATATCTGGATTGATATCTAATTCATTATGATGGTTGTATTTATATCTGGACTGACAGTTGTATTTATATCTGGAGTGACATCTGTAATTCATTATGATGGTTGTATTTATATCTGGACTGACATCTGTAATTCATTATGATGGTTGTATTTATATCTGGATTGACATCTATAATTCATTATGATGGTTGTATTTATATCTGGATTGACATCTATAATTCATTATGATGGTTGTATTTATATCTGGACTGACATCTGTAATTCATTATGATGGTTGTATTTATATCTGGACTGACATCTGTAATTTATTATGATGGTTGTATTTATATCTGGATTGACATCTGTAATTCATTATGATGGTTGTATTTATATCTGGACTGACATCTATAATTCATTATGATGGTTGTATTTATATCTGGATTGACATCTATAATTCATTATGATGGTTGTATTTATATCTGGACTGACATCTGTAATTCATTATGATGGTTGTATTTATATCTGGACTGACATCTATAATTCATTATGATGGTTGTATTTATATCTGGATTGACATCTATAATTCATTATGATGGTTGTATTTATATCTGGACTGACATCTGTAATTCATTGATGGTTGTATTTATATCTGAACTGACATGTATAATTCATTATGATGGTTGTATTTATATCTGGACTGACATCTGTAATTCATTATGATGGTTGTATTTATATCTGGACTGACATCTATAATTCATTATGATGGTTGTATTTATATATTGATTGACATCTGTAATGCATTATGATGGTTGTATTTATATATGGATTGACATCTGTAATTCATTATGATGGTTGTATTTATATCTGGACTGACATCTGTAATTCATTATGATGGTTGTATTTATATCTGGACTGACATCTGTAATTCATTATGATGGTTGTATTTATATCTGGACTGACATCTGTAATTCATTATGATGGTTGTATTTATATCTGGACTGACATCTGTAATTTATTATGATGGTTGTATTTATATCTGGACTGACATGTGTAATTCATTATGATGGTTGTATTTATATATTGATTGGGGGGCGTCCGTGGCCGAGTGGTTAACGTCTCTGACTTGAAATCACTTGCCCCTCACCGCTGTAGGTTCGATCCTTCTGGGGCCTAGGAATCTTTATGTGAGGAAGCTATCCAGCTGGCTTGCGGAACGTCGGTGGTTCTACCCAGGTGCACGTCCGTGCACGAAAATTGCCCGGAGGGGCACCTGGGGTCTTTCTCCACCAATGGAAGCTGGAAAGTCGCCATATGACCTTAGCTGTTGGTGCGACTATAAAATCCAATTCAATCCAATCCAATATATGGATTGACATCTGTAATTCATTATGATGGTTGTATTTATATCTGGACTGACATCTGTAATTCATTATGATGGTTGTATTTATATCTGGACTGACATCTGTAATTCATTATGATGGTTGTATTTATATCTGGACTGACATCTGTAATTCATTATGATGGTTGTATTTATATCTGGATTGATATCTGTAATTCATTATGATGGTTATATTTATATCTGGACTGACATCTGTAATTCATTATGATGGTTGTATTTATATCTGGACTGACATCTATAATTCATTATGATGGTTGTATTTATATATGGATTGACATCTGTAACACATTATGATAGTTGTATTTATATCTGGACTGACATCTGTAATTTAATATGATGGTTGTATTTATATCTGGACTGACATCTGTAATTCATTATGATGGTTATATTTATATATGGATTGAGGGGCGTCCGTGGCCGAGTGGTTAACGTCTCTGACTTGAAATCACTTGCCCCTCACCGCTGTAGGTTCGATCCCTCAGGGGCCTAGCAATCTTTATGTGAGGAAGCTATCCAGCTGGCTTGCAGAACGTCGGTGGTTCTACCCATGTGCACGCCCGTGCACGAAAATTGCCCGGAGGGGCACCTGGGGTCTTCCTCCACCAATGGAAGCTGGAAAGTCGCCATATGACCTTAGCTGTTGGTGCGACTATAAAATCCAATTCAATCCAATCCAATATATGGATTGACATCTGTAATTAATTATGATTGTTGTATTTATATCTGGACTGACATCTGTAATTCATTATGATGGTTGTATTTATATATGGATTGACATCTGTAATTCATTATGATGGTTGTATTTATATCTGGATTGACATCTGTAATTCATTATGATGATTGTTTCATTATGATGGTTGTATTTATATATGGATTGACATCTATAATTCATTATGATGGTTGTATTTATATCTGGATTGACATCTATAATTCATTATGATGGTTGTATTCATATATGGATTGACATCTGTAATTCATTATGATGGTTGTATTTATATATGGATTGACATCTGTAATTCATTATGATGGTTGTATTTATATCTGGACTGACATCTGTAATTCATTATGATGGTTGTATTTATATCTGGACTGACATCTGTAATTCATTATGATGGTTGTATTTATGTATGGACTGACATCTGTAATTCATTATGATGGTTGTATTTATATATGGATTGACATCTGTAATTCATTATGATGGTTGTATTTATATCTGGACTGACATCTGTAATTCATTATGATGGTTGTATTTATATCTGGACTGACATCTGTAATTCATTATGATGGTTGTATTTATATCTGGACTGACATCTGTAATTCATTATGATGGTTGTATTTATATCTGGACTGACATCTGTAATTCATTATGATGGTTGTATTTATATCTGGACTGACATCTGTAATTCATTATGATGGTTGTATTTATATATGGATTGACATCTGTAATTCATTATGATGGTTGTATTTATATCTGGATTGACATCTGTAATTCATTATGATCTGTAATTCATTATGATGGTTGTATTTATATCTGGATTGACATCTGTAATTCTGATGGTTGTATTTATATCTGGATTGACATCTGTAATTCATTATGATGGTTGTATTTATATTTGGACTGACATCTATAATTCATTATGATGGTTGTATTTATATCTGGACTGACATCTGTAATTCATTATGATGGTTGTATTTATATTTGGACTGACATCTATAATTCATTATGATGGTTGTATTTATATCTGGACTGACATCTATAATTCATTATGATGGTTGTATTTATATCTGGACTGACATCTATAATTCATTATGATGGTTGTATTTATATATGGATTGACATCTGTAATTCATTATGATGGTTGTATTTATATCTGGACTGACATCTGTAATTCATTATGATGGTTGTATTTATATATGGATTGACATCTGTAATTCATTATGATGGTTGTATTTATATCTGGATTGACATCTGTAATTCATTATGATCTGTAATTCATTATGATGGTTGTATTTATATCTGGATTGACATCTGTAATTCTGATGGTTGTATTTATATCTGGATTGACATCTGTAATTCATTATGATGGTTGTATTTATATCTGGACTGACATCTATAATTCATTATGATGGTTGTATTTATATCTGGACTGACATCTGTAATTCATTATGATGGTTGTATTTAGATCTGGACTGACATCTGTAATTCATTATGATGATTGTATTTATATCTGGACTGACATCTGTAATTCATTATGATGGTTGTATTTATATCTGGACTGACATCTGTAATTCATTATGATGGTTGTATTTATATCTGGACTGACATCTGTAATTCATTATGATGGTTGTATTTATATCTGGACTGACATCTGTAAATCTTGCAGATCATCTCCAGTCCCTTTAAACGGTTGTAAACCACCATTCAGTCATTAAAAGCGTGGTCAACAGGTTGAAGTGCATATTAAAGTTTCTCTCGGGTTCAACCTGTATATTCATATTTTGTGCCTGCGTTAATGTGTTTTTTAATTGCAGGTGATCTTACTGATTGCACACACTATAAAACACTCCTATTCTTTTGTTTGTATTAATTCCTTGGAGGCGACCTAAAAGCATTACAAGTGTCTATCATGTCTATAAAAAATATCATACTGAGCTTTACGTGCACTTTCTTACAACAGCTGTAAATGTACTGAATTGGGACTCCTGTTTTTTCCAGTTTAATTATGTGTTTATAAATGTTTAATCCGGAAAACTTGACTATTTGGGGAGTTTTAGAAAACTGTTTAACTTGGCGAGTTTTTGTTCTATATAAATCATAATTATTAATTATATGGGACTTTTAGAGCATTATCAAATTTGAAAACTAAAATGATCAGGGGCACAGACTACCTAACTCTAATTAGCTAGGAGCCAGCTGGGCCCCTGACTTAGAATTTTTAGGGGCCCAGCCCAAAAGTTAGGGGCCCAACAAAATATTATTTTATTTTACCACTCTGGTGCATAATTTATGAACAATTACATGCCATTAATCCGTGTTTATTGAATATTATAAACAACATTACTGATCATTACAAGTCCACGTTATCTATTTAATTATAAATAGTATTGTTAATTAGTTTTGTTATAAATTATCACAACTAAAATATGTAAATTATTGTAATAAAAGATTAGATAATATACAATTAATGTTTTATTTTGTTATAAATATTTTATGTTGACATACAGTTTTAAAATTTTTGTATGAGACCTTTTCTATCAACATCATTCTCTGCCATATAATTGTTATTGATGATTTCTAAAAGCACCGCATTTTATTAATCAATAGCGCCGCGTTTCAGAATATCCAAAAACCGGAAGTGAAACCTAATTATCCCCCTTCAAATTATAACAGGAATTTATGATCATGTGTAAAATAAAAACTACCATGTCTGTTTTAATGTTGATTTTATACCAGCACATGTTACTTGTACTCTTGCTCATCTAATTTTACATCGACATTCGAAGCGTAGAGTACCGTAACTGCAGTTTTATGGGAAACCGTACATCGCAACATCTCGAACATTGTCTTGTTTCCGCAGTGGAAAAATAAAAACAAACGTTTGTTTCCTTATTATTTTGTTAAGGGTTTGTCTATTTCGGCCAAAAGTACGTAGTTCACGATACCAAAGCAAAATCTGCGGGGTAAAATCCTCAAACTTATATGTTTGTGTTGAATGATTAGCCTTTTCTCGTTTTTTGGATTGAATATTTTTGGTTGCCACATGGGCGCGTGAAAGTCAAATTTTGGTCGCCCATACCATTTTTTACTCGCCAATGGCGACAGGGCGAGCGTTAATTTGTGCCCCTGGTGATGATTTTATTATTTCAAAATTATGAAAATACATATACTCAAGCAGTAAGATGGGCAATGACATTGTTTTTTAAAATTGCAGATTAATGGTCAATAACTAATTAGACTTGGTCATAAAACGACACCCAAATCACCTCCTGTCCCATCAAATTGTGTGGGTTATTTTTCTAAGTTAATGCAGGCGTAATTGGTCCTCAGAGATAACCTTTCATAATTAATGTGGACAGGAATTGAGTAGAAACTACTATATAATTACAGTTTCATTTATTATTGATGCTTTACAGATAGCAATTTATTTTATTAATAAGTGATACTATTTTCAAGTATTAATGTACTGATTTATTATGTGTTATATTTGATTGAATTCAGCATTGACATTGATGCCAATAACTTCTGTCAGTGATAATTTTCATCATGGAATGGTGCATGTTTTCTTGTTGTGACATAAAATATTTATTGATTCATTATATAATATTTGTACTGATTAAAGTAACATTGTACTTCCTTTAGGAGCATCCGTGGCCAAGTGGTTAGAGTCTCTGACTTGAAATCACTTCCCCCTCACTGCTGTAGGTTCGATCCTCCATGGGCCTAGGAATCTTTATGTGAGGAAGCTATCCAGCTGGCTTGCAGAACGTCGGTGGTTCTATCCAGGTGCCCATCCGTGCACAAAAATTGCCCAGAAGGGCACCTGGGGTCTTTTTCCACCAGTGAAAGCCGGAAAGTCGCCATATCACCTTAGCTGTTGGTGCGACTATAAAATCCAATTCAATTGTACTCCCTTTGCCAAATCTTTGGCTTAGTTTCTGTGGTGATTGTTTGCTCTGTGTAGCATTGTTTGCACTGTGTAGCATTATTTGACATTGTGTAGTGTTGTTTGCACTGTGTTGCATTGCTTGACACTGTGTATCATTGTTTGATACTGTGCAGCATTGTTTGCACTGTGTAGCATTGTTTGACATGTTGTAGCATTGTTTAACACTGTGTAGCATTGTTTGCACTGTGTAGCATATCATTGTTTGCACTCACATGTAGCATTGTTTGACATGGTGTAGCGTTGTTTGCTCTGTGTAGCATTGTTTGACATGGTGTAGCATTCTTTGACATGGTGTAGCATTGTTTGACATGGTGTAGCATTGTTTGACATGGTGTAGCATTGTTTGACATGGTGTAGCATTGTTTGACATGGTGTAGCATTGTTTGCACTGTGTAGCATTGTTTGACATGTTGTAGCATTGTTTAACACTGTGTAGCATTGTTTGCACTGTGTAGCATATCATTGTTTGCACTCACATGTAGCATTGTTTGACATGGTGTAGCGTTGTTTGCTCTGTGTAGCATTGTTTGACACTGTAGTGTTGTTTGGACTGTGTAGCATTGTTTGACATGGTGTAGCATTGTTTGACATGGTGTAGCATTCTTTGACATGGTGTAGCATTGTTTGACATGGTGTAGCATTGTTTGACATGGTGTAGCATTGTTTGACATGGTGTAGCATTGTTTGACATGGTGTAGCATTGTTTGACATGGTGTAGCATTATTTGACATGGTGTAGCATTGTTTGACATGGTGTAGCATTCTTTGACATGGTGTAGCATTGTTTGACATGGTGTAGCATTGTTTGACATGGTGTAGCATTGTTTGACATGGTGTAGCATTCTTTGACATGGTGTAGCATTCTTTGACATGGTGTAGCATTCTTTGACATGGTGTAGCATTGTTTGCACTGTGTAGGATTGTTTGACATGGTGTAGCGTTGTTTGCTCTGTGTAGCATTGTTTGACACTGTAGTGTTGTTTGGACTGTGTAGCATTGTTTGACATGGTGTAGCATTGTTTGACATGGTGTAGCATTCTTTGACATGGTGTAGCATTGTTTGACATGGTGTAGCATTGTTTGCACTGTGTAGCATTGTTTGACATGGTGTAGCATTATTTGCACTGTGTAGGATTGTTTGACACTGTATTGTTGTTTTCACTGTATAGCATTCTTTGACACTGTAGTGTTGTTTGCACTGTGCTAAGCATTGTTTGCACTGTGAGTGTGTAGTATTGTTTGACACGGTGAAGCGATGTTTGTGCTGTGAAACATTGTTTGACACAGTGCAGTGTTGTTTGTCCTGTGTATCATTGTTTGACACAGTGTAGCATTGTTTGCACTGTATAGCATTGTTTGACACTGTAGTGTTGTTTGCACTGTGTAGCATTGTTTGCACTGTGTAGCATTGTTTGCACTTGTAGCATTGTTTGCACTGTGTAGCATTGTTTGACACAGTATAGTGTTGTTTGCACTGTGAATCATTGTTTGACACTGCAGTGTTGTTTGCACTGTGTAGCATTGTTTGACACTGTAGTGTTGTTTGCACTGTGTAGCATTGTTTGACACGGTTAGCATTGTTTGAACTGTGTAGCATTGTTTGACACTGTAGTGTTGTTTGCACTGTGTAGCATTGTTTGACACTGGTGTTATTTGCACTGTGTAGCATTGTTTGACACTGTAGTGTTGTTTGTACTGTGTAGCATTGTTTGACACTGGTGTTATTTGCACTGTGTAGCATTGTTTGACACTGTAGTGTTATTTGCACTGTGTAGCATTGTTTTGACACTGTGGTGTTGTTTGCACTGTGTAGCATTGTTTGACACTGTAGTGTTGTGTAGCATTGTTTGCACTGTGTAGGATTATTTGACACTGTGTAGCATTGTTTGACATGTTGTAGCATTGTTTGCACTGTGTAGCATTGTTTGACACTGTAGTGTTATTTGCACTGTGTAGCATTGTTTGAAACTGTGGTGTTATTTGCACTGTGTAGCATTGTTTGACACTGTAGTGTTGTTTGCACTGTTTAGCATTGTTTGACACTGTGGTGTTATTTGCACTGTGTAGCATTGTTTGACACTGTAGTGTTGTTTGCACTGTGTAGCATTGTTTGACACTGTATAGCATTGTTTGACACTGCAGCATTGTTTGACACTGTGATGTTATTTGCACTGTGTAGCATTGTTTGACACAGTGTAGCGTTGTTTGCACTGTAGCATTTTTTGACATGGTAGTGTTGTTTGACACTGAATCCAGAGATCACAGGTTCGAACCTCACTGTCTTTGGGAAAACACTTCTTAGCCTTGTCTGTCGGATGAGAACTTAAACCGTGCGGTCCTGTTTATCTCAGTATATCCGCTAGGTAAAGAACCATTGAAACATAGAAATTTATTTAACTGTTAACCCGCTAAGGACGACTATAATAGCCTTTGCGTCCATTGTAAACCCAGATCAGCCTACGAGTAACCTGCAGGCTGATCAGGCTTTACAATGTCCATCTGCTGATCAGTCATTTTCTCCAAAACACCCCTTTGTCACATAAATGGAATGGTCTTACTTCAAAGAAAGAACAGTCCATTATATATATGTAGGGGGTTAAGGGTTAACAGTAAGAGTAGGGCACAGTTCCAAGATTCTATATTAATCAATCTCTTCTCTTCTAGGGCTGCTCAAAATAACTCGGTTCAAGTGGCATAGTTTGAATTTATTTGAGGATCCAACCTTCAAAATCCAAAATGGACGTGAATATGTGAATTACTCAGTATACCCTACTACATCCCTTTTGCAACAACTTCTAAATTAAGAGGTCTCACAAATGAGAGACAGTAGATATCTACATAAGCAGAGTTTTGCTTCTTGTTAACTGCTCTAGGGCACCTCAAGGACACATAAAGATGAAAACAGTCAGGTTGTCTGTGAGCGATAATTGTATTAACAAGTTTTACGGTACATCTTGACAATTTGATCAGTTATCAACACATATTCTGTCTGTTTGCAAGTAATGAGATTTATAAGGTCTATTATATGTTCTCTTTCTTTTCTGTTTTATTTATTGATTACTATTGATCAGAAACTTGCTCTTGCTTTTATTTTTATACTGACTGAGCATAGTTAAGAGAGAGTACTGTCTTAAGGATTGAATTGAACGTTGTTTAACGGCTCATCAACATATTATTGAGAGCTGCCCCAGAGAGAGGGGAAGCATACATAGGAGTCTGGAAACCTGCCCTACTGTTACTAACGAAAATATTACTATGGTTCTTTAATGTGATCGTAGGCTATATAGACTCTGATACAAGGGATCACTCGGTTCAAGTCCCCCATCCGATGGATGGTCGAAGCTAAGCGAAACAGTCTTGTCCAAGAACATGCTCTTGAAATAACTGAGGCTTGAACACAGGTTATCCAACTACTCGGCTATCTACTGGGCCATTAGCACCCTTCTTGTAGGTTACAGGAGGATAATTATCTTTCTTTTAATTGTTGTCTTGCTTCTACGAAGAAAATGAGGAAAATTATGTTACCTTTTTGGTGACGATTGATGAGACGTATAAGCATCAACCTTTAGTTTTGTGGTTGACCTCTGTAGAACTTGCATTCACAAGGTCAGCCAGACTTGCATGCTTGAAATAGTTATATACTGTGCAGTTTGCCCATTTGCAAAGAGCTTCTACAAATGAACTTGACGGTTCGTTTAAATTTTGTCGATTTTATGGGAAGTTTTTGTGTTTATTTCTCAAGAACTGCATGCAGTAGATTAACCACAGATGCATTTTGGGAATTAGTAACAGCTCGTGCATGCAAAGCATCTCTAAAAAGCACCTCAACCTTTATGATGTCATTAATTAGCTTTGTAAAATAGTTTTTACTGCCAGATATTAGTGGTTTCCCCTTGAAAGAAAATCCCAAATTTAATGCAGATTTCCCAATTAGAATGATACACAAATTTGAAATATTAAATACTGGGAAAAGTGCTTTCCGTAAGCTTGATTGCCATACTGAGGAATAATTTTTGTAAGAATTAAAATATATTACAAATCCCACGGTGTATAAAAATCGAAGGTGAAAACATTTAAATGTCGAAAAAAGCCAAATGACTTACAGATCAATAATTACAGGCAAAGTTGGAAATACTCGCAGTTACCTTATAATTTTTGTAATTTCTCTGTAAATTTATGTTATTGTGATCGGTTTTCATTTTATTTGTTGAAGTCACAAAGAAAAACACATGCATATTTAGATTAGTTATTAATTATCTTCAGCTTAAGGAAAATAACTCTCGTGATGTGATCTGAAAAATACGAAAGTGAAACAGATGGGAGAAAAATCAGTAATTGATTTGATAATAAATTCGAAAAACAGTATATTTATATACAGCTAACAGTTTTATTTACTTTACAATAATGTCTGCATATTAAAATGCCTACCTGAAGCAATTGGACTGAAAACCTGATGAAATCACAAATCACTGTATAAAAGTGGTGGGTGGGGTAATGCTAAAATCAAACATCCTAAATATTTAGGTGGCACTTCCAAATTCGGCCTTGATGATAATGATAGATTATTTACTAAAATTACTATGATATTGCTGAGATCACAGTCAATAACCATTAAAACTCTTTTTTTTAAAAATACAGTACTGTTCCCATTTGTAAAAATGCTGCTAAATTTTCCCAGTTGAAAAGGTAGAGAAGGTAAAAAAATCACTGATACTGGTAAATCAGTTAAAAGTTTGTTCCAATCCTCAACATCAATTGAATTTAAAGTATTTTCTGTGTTACTTAATGTTGGCAGTTTTGATTATAGTTGGGCTTGCCAGTGCCAAGGAACACAGTAGTCTGGCAGCTGCTGAACCTGACATTTTAGTCTCTTGCAATTAGACAAACACGCTATCAAGTATCGCTACTGTCAACTTGTTACATGGCTATAGCTGTAATGGAAATATTCAAATTGGCATAATATAAATTGCAGCTTCTCACAAAGTGAAACTATTATGCAATATTATAGGAATTCCGCCTTAATATAGTTTGTCATCTGATAAAATATCAAAACAGAGTACTCAGACTCATGAGTAAAAGATTGAAAAGGATAAACCAAACCTGGGATCGATTTGGAAACTGTTTTAGGAAAACGGCCCGTCTTCAAAAATATTTAATGCGGTTCATCATGGAATATACACCATTTACTATTGGTGCTTAAAACCACATAAATGCCAAAAATAGCAATATAAATCACTAACTAGCACTGAGTAAGGTGTTTTCTTATTATACCCCTCGCAAAGTGGGGGGTGGTATACTGGAATCAGCTTGTCCGTCCGTCTGTCCATAGATGCAATTCTTCTCTGGGCTATTTCTCAATAACTCGATCCTTCTTAAATTTAGCGAAACTTGCTAGTAAGTGTCAATATCAAGTGGACATGCGCATACTGTCATGACGTTCTCATAGTTCGATAATTTTCCACTGAGTTATGGCCCTTTGTATTTCCAAAAAATATATATATATATAATACAAAATTCTTGTCTGGGCTATTTCTCTAAAACTCCTTGTTAGAACTTATTGAAACTTGCTAGGAAGTATCAATATCAAGTGGAAATGTGCATACTGTTATGACATTCCGGTTCAATAATTTTCCAACTCAGCCCTTTGTATTATTAACACTAGCGGATCCAGGGGGGGGGGGCGCACCCGGCGCGCGCGCCCCCCCTTAAAATTCCGGATCATACATGTATGTCCATGTTACTGTAGATAAAATATCAAACAACTTCGATGCACGCCCTCAGTATATATTTTTTCCCGCTCGCTTCGCTCGCTCTACGCATAATGACTGAGTGGTTTAATTAACACATTGTTAAATCCTTTTATTTGAAAACGTTCTTTTTTTTTATTCATACATGTATGTCCATGTTACTGTAGATAAAATATCAAACAATTTCGATGCACGCCCTCAGTATAAAAAAAAATCTCGCTCGCTTCGCTCGCTCTACGCATAATGACTAATGAGTGGTTTAATTAACACATTGTTAAATCCTTTTATCAAACAATTTTGATGCACGCCCTCAGTATAATTTTTTTTTTCGCTCGCTTGACGCATAATGGCTAATGAGTGGTTTAATTAACACATTGTTAAATCCTTTTATTTGAAAACGGTATTTTTTATTCATACATGTATGTCCATGTTACTGAAGATAAAATATCAAACAATTTCGATGCACGTCCTCTGTATAAAAAAAATGCTCGCTAGCTTCGCTCGCTCCACGCATAATGGCTAATGAGTGGTTTAATTAACACATTGTTAACTCGGAAACACACTTTTTTACCCTATCAATGCACTACCGCAACCGTTTTATGAGGCTAGAAACGGACCCGAAAATTGACCAAAATCTTACGCCCCCCCCTAAGCTGAAATCCTGGATCCGCCCCTGATTAATGCATTTCATACTTGGTAGTCAAATAGAAAATTCTTGTCTTCGCTATTTCTCTAAAACCCCATGTTATAATTTCGTGAAACTTGCCAAGAAGCATCAATATCAAGTAAAAAAGCGCATGTGGTCGTGATGTTCTAGTTGGATAATTTTCCACTGAGTTGTGGCCCTTTGTATTTCCAATATATATATATAATACACAATTTTTGGCTGGGCTATTTCCCTAAAACTCCTTGTTAGAATTTATTGAAACTTGCTAGGAAGTATCAATATCAAGTGGAGATGTGCATACTGTCATGACGTTCCTGTTCAATAATTTTCCACTGAGATCACTTTGACAGTGTTTGTAGAACAAAGTCTTGTATGTTTGCCCACCCCACAACAAGTTGCCAGCGGGGGGTATTTGTATGCCTCCGGTGACAGTTCTAGTTTAAATAGTATTATTGTGGAATATTGTTTTAGTAAACTGCTGTATCATTAGGACTATTTTTGATGACTGACCACGGCTATTGCAACACTTGACTGATATTGATGGAATTATAAATGCGGGTGTCAGTGACAGGTCAGCTTAGCTACGTAACAATTAATGTTCCTGTCTTGGTTGGATTAGAGGAACCCATAACTCTCCAGTGCTTCATCTGAATGCTCTATTTAATAATCGCTGACAATACATACCCTTATGAAAACATTTGTATTCATGTCTTGGATGGGATTTAACTGACACTGCATGACAACAACAAATTGACTTCTAAAAACATTTGTGTTTATGTCTAGGAGGGAATTACAGTACTGAAGCATTAAATAACTGATATAATTCTCCAGCGCTGCTAAATGCTTCATAACATTGCCAACACAGACTTACATTGCGTCTTTACACAATGATCTTCATGGATTAGTGAAACTCGTAATTCTTCCATTCTACTTTCTTCATTTCTACTTTCTGAGTGAAACTCATAATTCTCCAGTTCTACTTTCTGATTCATTTAGTATTAACAGTCTGATTTTTGAAAATGTATTGTAGGATTAAATTACAAATCAATATAAATTATCCTGATTCAGTGCTGCTTTCTGCTTCAGTAATTTAATAAACATTGACAACAACGAATTGACTTTCCAAACACATGTGTGCATGTCTGAGAGGGTGTTATTGAAGCATTAAATTACAGACATAATTATAGTTCTCCAGTGTTGCTATCATAATAGTGCTTTCTGCTTGGATCATTTGATAAACAGACAAAACATGCTGTCTTTTTGAGAGTACCAACTTGTGTTCATGTCTTGGAGGGATTAGTGACTGATTATCATCCAGCATCAGTATAAACTGCTACAGTATTGCTGCCTCAGAGAGTTCTTGATTATTTATAAACACTGCTAACATTACAGTTCATTGGCTGGGCTTGGAATCAGGCTGTTTTCAGAATTGGAAAAGGCGTTGTTTTGGATTAGAGATTGGAATTCTCTCTCAGTGTTATATGCGGATATATTTTGTGAGTTTCATTTAGTTTAGCAACAGGAGTTTGACAACTAGTTTACTTTTGGTGAATGATTTAGTGCCATGACTTAACTCTTAGTGCAAAAATTCTATAGCAATTTTTTTTTTTTACGAGCGACTCTACTTACTTATTGACTTGAATATCTAACTGATAATATAAAGATGATATTAATGCGAAAGTAAAGACGAAGAGTTATATTGCAGCTTTAACTGATTTAACAAATGAAACAATATTTAAATTAAAAGGGAAGTAAAACAGTGAGTGTTTGTATACTTGATTGTGAATCCATCTTCTCATGGAGCACGTGAAAATGACGGAGACTAATCACAGGATGGGGTCGTCCTCGTTGGCTATCAGCGATCCAGAACAGGCCCATGTTATAGGGGGTACGTGTCTTGTGAATTTTAATATTTTTGTTTTGTATAAAAGATATGTTGTTTAAGTGTATATATATATCAACTCATTGTTTATTTAGAGCACTCACAGGATAGGGTCCCAGTCAGGATACAGGATAGGGTCCCAGTCAGGATACAGAAGAATCGGGCTGGAATTTAACGTTTTTACCCACTTGCTTAAATGTTTGCGAGTGAAAATATTTTCAACTCACAAAAAAGCATTCTTACTGGCATTTTTTCTCTCCTTTTGGTCAAAGACATTTCTGTGTATAAATATAAATATTTTATGCAATACTCATATTAAAGCTTTTTATGTGAAAGACAACCCGTGTCATCAAACACCTTTTACTTTTCGTTATTTGATCAATCTTTCAGTCATGCTATTGACCGTTTACTGAAAAGGTGCAGTCGCAGTGTTTTGCGACTACTGAAAACTTCAACATTATTTTGCTCAAATCAACTCGCATTTTACAAGTTTAAATTGCGAGTGCTAAATTCGAGCCCTGTAGGAAGCTTTCACCTGACTAATTAATTTTGAAAGAATATTAAGACTGCAGTACATAATAAACCCGGGGTTTTACGTCCTGTTATCACATCCTTATATGTTATATTTGGACAGCTAACCTCAGAGGGCGATGAGATGAAGGATGAAGTTTTCTGTTTGACATCTATGATATGCCTCTGTCGATAATGATGATAATGGAATGAAACTTGGTGTGTGCATATAGAATGTCTCAAACGGTCACAGCAAATAACAAGCCTTGTGGCTTTTATGATCTGTCTAGCCATAAGGCGGGGTCAATATTGTGGACAAAACTATTTTTATTTTCTTAATTATACTGCTGTACCGTGAGTTTACTTAGATCTTTGACATCCAGCTGATATCCAGTTGACAACCCCATCTCCCCTTCTTTGTGTCAGCTGGGTACGAGTCCAAATATATCACCGTATTGTACAGAACAATGTTCAATGACCTTTTTTATTATATACTGTATTGTTTCTAAGTAGCACTCCCCCTCTAATTAGCGCCTGGAATTAAGCGAGTTAGAAAATGTGTAATGTATTACGTCATACCGCGAGGACGCCTTAGAAACGACGAAACTATCAATTCTACCTGTCAATCAAAGTGTCAGTTACAGCGTGTGACACTACCTAGCAGTCAAAACAAAGTCGGGTTTAACAAACTACCGTATGATTTCCAAAAGTGAAGTTTTCAACTTAGTTAACTACTGGTAATGAGTTGCGGCACAGGGACTTTGTCTCGCTTATTTTTAGCATTATATAAGGAAATTAAAATGAATACTGGCTTACAAAAAGCATTCTAATAAGCGCCCCCTTTTCAGAAAATGTCATGCCCCTGGGGGCGCTAATTAGAAACAATACGGTACCTATTTCTCTTGATGTAGAAATATAATGATTAAGGATAAAATCACTAATTTCTTCTTCAGAAAGCATCTTTCACCAACTGTCAACTGTCGACACCAAACAACAAATATTTTCATTTAAGCGCATTATAAATGAAAGTTATAATAATAATTAGGCGTGTAAAGCAGTAACGTGATATTGATGCATTAGACGTGTAAAGCAGTAACGTGATATTGTTGCATTCGGAACATTTTACCGGTTTTCGGACTTTATCGTTGAGTTTATGACAACATGGGGCTGTACTGTACAATATGGATTTAATAAAAGAAAATTGTACGTGCGTGCATCCAATATGGAAATATATTGTACGGTCACATGGTACAAATGCACGAGAGAAATAGGCATATAATAAGGCATCATATCCTTATGCACTCTTTGCATTGGCCTCTTGTTGAGTAAGAAATTTCTTACTAATTCCTTTGTGTCCATTCTGTAAAATGTCAAGGAATTGGTTTTAGTAGTTTCTGATATCACTGGCACTACATCATGACATGAACAATTTGCATGCACGCTTAAAGGGTTGTTGCACTATTCTGGAACTAGCTTCATTTAAAAGGATGTTAAAAAACATGGAAAAAGCTGAAAGAATTATCAAAATATCATAAAAAACACAGGAGATATGATCTTTTAAAAATTTGCCATCTTGGATTGATGATGTCATCGCGCCTTAATTTTTACCATTTAATGCATATTGATAAATATCACTTAAAACAAAGAATATCACTGCAAAAACATGTAAATCGTAAAAAGAGCATAATTTTATGCAGTATAAATATTTTACTTTATACGAGGGTTGTTCAAATAATTCGTGGACTTTTTTGATATTGCATTCATTTATTGGCGTAAACTTTTTAAGATTCATACATGTAATCCAAAGTCTAGTTACGTTGCAATGAATGATATAATAGGCGAGAAACCAATCTACGGAGCAGTCCAAAATGTGACGTCTTTATTTCATAACTGCATTTCAGGAATGGCTAAATAAAAGGAAAATCATTGGTAAATATGCACAAAACTAAAGTAGCATTGGCACGGGTATTTCAAATTTACAATTATGATAAATATAATAAGTAGACGAACACGTCCTTGCTTTTAAGTTGAAATTGACGACGTCAGAAAAAATCACGAAGCACTAACATGTTAATAAAATATTAAATAATAGGAACTTTTAATAAAACAAAAAAATAATAATACCAAAATGAAATACAAAAACTTAAAATATTTTAAAATCTTACATATTTTCTTCAAAATATATATGTTAATAAATTAAGAATACTGATATATGTTCAATAAGCATGTCCTTTGGACTGACTATGCTATTTGTTTTCTATGTATTTTGTATATTTATGCTAAATTCGATCAAATTTGTATCATTTCTTTCCGAAGCTGTGATATACTTATAAAACATGGTTATCCAACAATGATGTAACATTTTTATTTAATGCAAACCATGAATAATACAAAAGCCTAAATAAATAACAATTGCGTTGGTTATTACTAGCATTTTTCATCATTTATAACGTTAGGCTGTAGTTGGTTTTCAAGGCGATCGATGCCATGGCACACAAATGACATGCTCCATGGCCGCTACAGTGGGTTGTAAAAACTCGTATTTCTTGAAATCTGTTTCAAATAATTTCATAATATTTACTGATATGAAAGTGAAGATATAAACCTTTATTGCCATATAATTAATTTACTTGATTTATAAAAGTGTAATAACTATTAAAAATGTCCACGTAATATTTGAACGGCCCTGAGCGTATTTATAATTTAATACATTTATTTGCTTTAAACACTATTTATTATCTATTTTCCATATATGGAAAAAGGCGCAATGATGTCATCATTCAAAGATGGTTGCCTCCATTGGAATGGTTGCCTCCATTGGAGTATTTTTGCACATTTTCAAAAGGTCATATCTTTTTTATGATATTTTGATAATTTTTTCAGCTTTCCCCACGGTTTTTAAAGCCCTTTTAAATGAAACTAGTTCCAGAATAGTGCACCATCCACTTTAAACCATGAGTGCCTGAAATGCTGTAAAAGTTTCATTGAAATCAATTGAAATAAATAAAGTAGTTTCAGAGGCGAAGCCCAAACAATGTTTTCTTTATGATGTCACTGGTGGCCATATTGGATGACATCACGGCATCAATAGACTCACTGCACAAGACATAAAACTATGACTGAAAAAAATCTACTGCAATAAATAGTTCTATACAAAGCATGATTTCAAACAAAAAAATGTGTGAAAAAAGAATTAGAAAAACAACAACGAAAAACGGTCTAAATTATACCATGACTATAAACAAATATAAGTCTGTAAAAGTGGATTAACCATGCAGGGTCTGTAACTGGCAAGAAAGAGTAGCTGGGACCCTGCTTTCACAATATGATTATTTTCCTATTTAGTATGAACAGTTTAAATCAACAGACTTGGCGAAATAATAGTTTTGTGACAGACTTCCATTTCTCGTCAACAAAATGAGTTTGCGCAGGCTGAAAACAAGTGAGTCGATGACAATTAAATTACTGTATTCTCCAGCAATGTGCCTGAGTTTAATCATAAAGAAAATCTTTTACTGTCAAATTAGATGCTTATGGATTTTGTCTTGACATGCATAGACATTTATTTCAGCGTTTCTGAGGCTGCAGTTTATGGTTATAAATATATATAATTATCCAATGGGGCAACTTTAGTTGTGTCTGTCCCTCTGTAAGTGCATCCAAAAATTTAATGTTTGTGTGTAATTACTTTTTAACTCTATATTTTTAAGACACTGTTTGCCCTTTCATTAGGACACTTATTTTCCTTTTCCCTTTCACTGTCTACAAGTGTCATACATCTATGGTACATATATATACACTATAGACTACGGTACATATATAAAGTACCACGATTTTAAATGCTTATAATACATTTACTTTTCATCATAATTTGCTAAAATTTTGAACACCTTCTTTAAAGTTGTAATTGAATTTAATCTATAATTATCAAATTTTCATTTATATTTGATGAATCTGTTAAAAATATATTAACTTGTAATAAAAACTATGATTTTTGTTTTACTGATCAAAGATCAGCAGAGCTTATGCCATGGTGTGGTGTCTGTCGTCCATCTGTCCGTATGTCAGTCCGTAAACTTTTTTTGTAGCGACTACTCCTCTGAAACCACTTGATGGATTTTCATGAAACTTTACAGAAATGTTGTCCATGATGTCTAGTTGATCCTAGCAAAGAGTCATGTTGATGTGAAATCTAAGATGGCCACCAAAGCTAAAAAAAGATTTTAAAAAAGAATGTTTGTAGCGACTACTTCTTGAAAACTATAAGTGATATTGATATGGGACTTTATGTAAAATGATCAGCATGACATGATGTTGGTCCTTGTCGAAAATTGTTTTGATTCGACGATAAGCATGGCTGCCAGCGGCGATCTCCGTTTACATAGAGTTATATAGTAAAAACTTGTAGCGATTACTCCTGAAACTACGTGACGTATTTTCACAGGAATGTTTCTCTTGATGTCTACTTGATCCTAGCAAAATTTCAGGCTATCTGAAAATTCAAGATGGCCACCATGGCTGAAAATAGATTAAAAACAAAACAAATGTGTAGCCATCTTTGTTTACATAGAGTTATATAGTGAAAGCGTGTAGCGACTTCTCTGAAACCACTTGGCGGATTTTCATGAAACTTCACAGGAATGTTGCTCTTGAAGTCTAGTTGATCCTAGCAAAATTTCAGGACAGCTGAAAATTCAAGATGGCCACCACGGCTAAAAATAGATTAAAAAACAACAAATTTGTAGCGACTACTTCCTGAAAACTGCAAGTGATATTGATATGGGACTTTTCTCTAAAATGATCAGCATAACATGATGTTGGTCATTGTCGAAAATCATTTTGATTCAACGTTAAACATGGCTGCCAACGGCTATCTTTGTTTACATAGAGTTATATAGCAAAAGTGTGTAGCGACTACTCCTCTGAAACTACTTGGCGGATTTTCATGAAACTTCACAGGAATGTTGCTCTTGATATCTTAGTTGATCCTAGCAAAATTTCAGTTTGGCCAGAAATTCAAGATGATCGCCACGGCTAAAAATAGATTTTTAAAAAACAAATTTGTAGCGATATTGATATGGGACTTCTCTCTAAAATGATCAGCATGACATGATGTTGGTCCTTGTGAAAAATTATTTTGATTCAATATTAAACATGGCTGCCAGTGGCCATCTTTGTTTACATAGAGTTATATAGTAAAAACTTGTAGCGACAACTCCTCTGAAATTACTTGACAGATTTTTCATGAAACTTCAGGGGAATGCTGATCTAGCTATCAAAAAGCTATCAGTAGAGCTTCAAGGTCATTGACCTCTTGTTTTTGTCAGAATTGTACATAATCCATTTAAAGGCTTTGAAATAAAATGTAACTGGGCCGTGTACTTATAAGTAGTATTGTTCCGATTAATCAGTTTGATCTCTCATCGATCAGTTAAGCCTTTTATAGTTTAATTAATCGATTACAATATTTCATGATCGACTTTACTCGGTTATTGAAAAATATTGGCTTAAATTATTTCATTTTCGTGTACTAAAATGTTACAATTTTGAAACAAGTACCAGTAATCATATATGATATCTCTAGTGGGTTACAATCACAACTTCTACTTCAAATAAATGCTGGTCAGTTTCATTCAGCTGCTTTATTACCAGAACATACTTGAAAATGTGTTTGTTTTCTTATTAATCTGAAAAAGGATTACGCTTAGGCCTAAAAAAAAATAGGTTTGTTTCTGGTTACCCGACCGACCCTCCCGTTTTACCGCCGACCGTAACTTTTTTATGGACCTCCGAAAAAAAAAAGTCAAGGTGCCCTTCCAAAACTCGTCACTTCTAATTCATGGGATCTAATTTGCCTTCCTAAACATGATGTGATGTTGCAGTTAATGCATAATGAAAGTAAATATTTATGATTTTGTTGTCTGTCTTGGAGGAAAAAAAAAAAAAAAAAAAAAAAAAAAAAAAGCCTACCTACCGACCCATATTTTTTGGGGCATGTAACCAGAAACAAACCTATTTTTTTTTTAGGCCTTATGTCACATTTAGCAGCCATATCTAATCGATTAATGATCGATCATGGGTGGTCAGATATTCTGATGACCGATCATGGATTTTCGGCCGATTCCCAACACTACTTATAAGTGTTGTCTAGTATGTAAAATTAAATACATAAAATTATATATTAGTAGATTGATACATTCTGGAAGTTACTATATCATTTACATTAATTGGTGCAGTGATATTCTGGCAATTGTCTCAGTAGTTCTAGTTATATTAAAAAAACATTGCAATCTGAATAACATAAAACTCAGTAGTTTTGAAAAGTTCTGTTTAAATTTGCTTGGAACCAATACTCCAGTGGGGACTTAATACAGACAATTAGTTCTGTAGTACTCATTTTTGTCCCAAGTCCGCCTTCTGAACTTCTTATTTTGGCGATACTTGTACTGAAGTAGCAATATGGAGTCTTGTTGAGCATGCATTATGTGGTCCTGCCTTAATTCCAGTAAGCGATGGGAAGGTTGATATTTGCAGAATTTTATAACGGATATTTCGACAATAAAACATGTTTGAAAATATTTTTTTTATTGAACCTGTTTAAATTACCTATAAAGTGTTTTAATTTTACAATATGTAACTTTTAAAGCCAAAATTAAGGTTTTATTTCATACCCCAGCCAACCCCGTTTTCGCTTCTTGGAGAAGGGGTTGGATGGGGTATGAAAGATAATACTGGGACCACGTAATGGTCATCAGAGTTATGACCCTTCAATGATTTTATATTTCTGCTGATAACTTTTCTCGCCTCTCACTAGTCTGCAGATTCGAATCCCACTGGGAGCTGGACTTGTCACGTGAGACGTTGCCAATTCTTACGAATGGTGGACGATATACAGTACTGGTTTTACCCATGAAAAATGGGGTGGTCTGCCTCTACCACAAAAAAATTGACCATCACCTAACATGTGCTAAACATGACGTAAATCACCATTCAAACCAATCTTCCTCAAGAAACCACCAAGACACATCATGCATGTGTGAAATAGGGAGAGATACATCTGCGTAAATAAGTCGTAATTAACCCCGAGTGGCACTCAGAACATGTTGTTGCTGATCAGCATGTGGGTTTATGTTTACCTATGTGTAAATTAACTCTCCACCCCTATCAATCAGACATCAGTTAATGACAATTATTTCCACCTGGACAAGCTCGTCAGAATCCTGGAATTCTAGCTGGCACTGTTTCGTATGATAATATAATGTCTACAGTGTTTACCAACATCAAAGATGCATAGCATATTTATTGTAATGGATGTTAACTAATAATAGTAGGTCATAAACTTTCCTGTAACATTTCCTTTGGGTTACGTTCATATAGGCTAACACATTGAAATGGAATAAAATGGGGTTTTACTTTAACACATGATATATTAGGTTATATTGGAACAGCAACCTCATGGAGATGAGATGAAAGATGAAGTTTCTAATCATTACGTGGTCCCACGCGGGGCAGAGGTATCCAACACATCGAATAATTAAATGAAGTCAAGTCTCAAATCTTAATATACTTAGTTGAAATACTTTTATTGGTAAGGCCATATCAAATTAATTCCCAGTTTATCATCCAAATTTTGGAAAAAATTGGGGCGGGGGTGCAATTTTATTTTTTATTTTCCTGAGATGACATCAAACATCACTAAAATATTAATAACCAGAAGTATTATGTTTTGAACACTCTCTTTATTACCAATTGTCACTGCTATAGCATACATTTGTATTTATAATGCTATAAACTACCATGTATGTGAGTTTTAAAAGTTGAAGTTCTCAATATAACTTACTTCTTATTGCTCGACGTCCGATTTGTTTACAAAATGTATTTCCAGTATTTCCGGTTCGGGCTAAATATTAACGCATTTTCCGTCACGGAAAAACGACTCTTTTACAGTCAAATTTTTTTCTTTTCTTTTTTTTAATTCTTTTTTTTTTTTTTTTTCTCGGACAAAATAAAAATTGTCGGGGCGGCATAAAATATTTGGGGCGGGCAGGGATGATAAACTGGGAATTAATTTTAAATGACCTAAGGCGGAATATGAACCAAACCTTCATAAACTATCATAAAGTATATATACCGTATTTACCCTAATAAGCGTGCATCCACTAACAGTATACAACTAGTTAATTCCTTAGAAGTCTATGGTTAGAACTATTTATCAGAGGGAGCGACTCATGCAATAGTATCCTTCAAAGGTCAGTATAGCCACTCCCGAGGATAAATAGTTGTAATCCATTGACTCCTAAGGCATTAAATAGTTGTTTTATTATGTATAAAATATAACAGTTTTGATTTTTTACTAATAAAATTAAAATTTGGAGTGTGAGCCGTGTAAACCATGTATCTGCTTCCTTTGTTCGTTTAAACAAGCGCGTCACTGACACAGATCGACTATTGTACGGTCACGTGACGCGTCACTGACACAGATTGACTACTGCACAGTCACGTGACGCATCACTGACACAGATCGACTATTGCATGGTCACGTGACGCTGCGTCACTGACACATATTGACTATTGTACAGTCATGTGACGCGTCACTGACACAGATCGACTATTACATGGTCAGGTGACGCTTTTGCTGTTAAATAAAGCGAGTCAGTGACAAATATTTAATACACAAGTGCAACATTACAAATCCATTTCTCACACAGGAAGTTATGTAATAAACAAGAGCTGTCGGAGAACAGCGCAGCTCGACTATTCGATTTTTCAGAGAATAATAAATTATATAGCTAGTATATACCATCAGAAAACAAGGCTAAAACAATGTGGGGTGGGGTTGGAGGCGCAACATAGCTATGTGTAAGAATTGACCGAAACTACACAGAAATATGTAAAAAAAAAAATAAAAATAAAAATATATCGAGTTTTGAGTGGAGATGGGTGTGGGGTGTTTAAGAGGCGGAGGTGGGTGGTGGGGGGTTGGGGTGGTGAGGGCAAAATATATGTGTAAGAAGCTATGTAAGAATTCACCAAAACAACACAAAAATATGTAAAAAAAAAAAAAAATTAAAAAATCGAGTTTTGAGTGGGGATGGTAGGGATGGGTGAGAGGCGTGGGGTGAGGAGGGCAACATATATGTGTAAGAAGCTATGTAAGAGTTTTCCAAAACAACACAGAAATATGGTAAAACAAAATAAAAATAATAATATTTCGAGAGTGGGGGGGAAGTGGCACGGTGGGGAATCAAAGGCACCATAACGCTGTTGTTATGCGTTAAAATTGTCACCGTGCATTTTCCGTTACGGTGCCCAGCGCAGAAATTGTCGTCAAAAGGTGAGTGTGAAATTGTGTGTGTTTTTTATCAAGACGTTTTATGTCCAATTCCCCATAATCGGTGAATGTCATTCCGGACAAATATGTCCAACCTTTATTTTGAAAGCAAAATAATTGAAAAAATGCCAAAATCTAATCGTGTAGAGCGTTTGGACTTTGCAAGAGTTCATTGTTGATTTGTCAAAATCAGAATGTTGTGACCATTCTTCAACGATCATTCTTCAACGATCTGCAGGTCTACGTTAATATTTGACCTTCATACAACTGTGTAATGGACAGACGGATGCTCTGGTACAAAAAACTGAAATTTATATGCCATATAAAATGCTATAAACCCGTTTATTGAAACGTCGTGGTGCCCAGGTCGAGACTGGTGCCCAGGTCGCGACATGGTGCCCAGTGCAAGTAACTTTAAAAGAAAAAGAAAACGGTCACATTTAATAAATCATCTAAATAAATAGTTATGTCATATAGAGACTATTTGGTGGATAATTAATGGGAACATGAACAGAGTTCGAAACAAAATGCAGGGATTGTGGATGGATGGACTAATTGGATAATTTAGCAGTTTGAAGTTGAATTAAGTTTCCCCACAAACACATTTTAACACAGGTCAAGTCAATTCAAATATTTACTTATTGGATACCTGTGTATATTTTATTAAATGTGACCGTTTTCTTTCTTTTAAAGTTACATGCACTGGGCACCATGTCGCGA
This sequence comes from Cyrtodaria siliqua, assembly GCA_037043455.1. Classification (NCBI taxonomy): domain Eukaryota; kingdom Metazoa; phylum Mollusca; class Bivalvia; order Adapedonta; family Hiatellidae; genus Cyrtodaria; species Cyrtodaria siliqua. The sequence continues at coordinate 169,691 of JAWPHD010002458.1, forward strand.
CCTGGGCACCATAGTCTCGACCTGGGCACCACAACGTTTCAAAAAAATGGTTTATAGCATTTTATAAGCCATATAATATTCATTTTTTTGTACCAGAGCATCCGTCTGTCCATTACACAGTTGTATGAAGGTCAAATATTAGCGTAAATCTGCAGATCGTTGAAGAATGGTCACAAAATTCTGATTTTGACAAATCAACAATGAACTCTTGCAAAGTTCAAACGCTCTTCACGATTAGATTTTGGAATTTTGTCAATTATTTTGCTTTCAAAATAAAGGTCGGACATATTTGTCCGGAATGACATTCCCCGATTTTGGGGAATTGGACATAAAACGTCTTGATAAAAAACAACACAATTTCACACTCACCTTTTGACGACAATTTCTGCGTTGGGCACCGTAACGGAAAATGCACGGTGACAATTTTAACGCATAACAATAGCGTTATGGTGCCTTTGATTCCCCACCGTGAGTGGGGTGGTTGGTGTGTGGGGGGAGCAATTTTCAGAAGTAGCCTTTAAAAGTCCTTAAATCCACTCCGGCCTTAAAAATTCCTTAAATTCTGACGAATTGAATTTCATAATCAGTGAATTAATTATACAAGAGGAATAATATCTGACGTAGCAAAAAAAAATCGGCAAAAAAAAAAATCGCCGATAATGTTATGAGTTAAACAGGGCCTTAAAAATGGGTTATTAGGGCCTTAAGTCCTTAAAAAGTTTTAAATTTCATAATGATAATTCTGTATGAACCATGTTTAATTACTGCATCATTCTGAGAAAATGTTCTTGAAATGTATTATTGCAATATTTGTTTCAAAGAATTTGTGCAAGTCTATATTATTATTATTATTATCTAAAACAAATAGCAAAAATTGCAAAAAACAGGAGGAGACAGAAGTATCCATATAAAGTCAATATCAGTAATTCGTACGGACATTTTGATAACCAAAATCAATACACTTCCAGAGGAAAATATAATTCAGAGACGATATCTTTGCAAGTATAATGTTTATAAACAAAAAAGCTATATACAAATTATACACTAAGGGAAAAAGAAACGCAACTTGGGATTTTCACTATATATAATTCATATAATCCACACTTAATTCCATGAAATATTCCAGAGAAATCCCAATATATTTTGTAAAGAAAATGTTGCAACAAGTTATAGAAGGGCAAAACTGTGCAGTTGTAGACTTTTTCATCACAGCTAGTACACTTTGTAACACGAAATTCATAAATGTTGAAATTCCACTTTAAAAATTTCAGCCATTTCAGTACTGTATTTAATGTAAAGAGATTATAAAAGTTTACATCCTAAGTTTCAGTGTTTTTTTCCCTATAAATGGTACCGAAAAACGGTATCATTTCCAATGGTAAAAATTATGTTTTTTTTCCCAATTGGAGTGAAAAAATCAAAAAAAAAAATCTTATTTTTTTTAAAATATTTTGAGTGAAACTTTATTTAAAGAGAAGAAGTGGGGATCTATATTCTTTTAAGCGAATAGGTACTGAAATACTACAGGAGAATGTATACATGGTAATGTGTTTGCAATGTATTTCAGCATACAATATTGCTTTTGATTGATAGTGAAAAATTCCGAAATTAAGGAAAAACGCCGCAAATATTCCCACTTGAATGGGTACCGGGTACCATTCCCAAAAGTGTGAAAAAAATTGCTAAGTTTGCATGATCAGCCAAACGTGTATTCTGTCAATAATGAAACTTCGAAGGGATAGCATTTGGAGAGTTACGAGTTGTTTTAGTATTTTTACTGAAACGGACAGGTCTAATCATTACGTGGTCCCGCCTTAGTTACATTAAGCGATGGGAAAGCTTATACATGTATTAGCAGGATTTTATAACGAATATTTCAATAATAAAACATTTAAAATATTTTTTTACTGAAAAATGCGATAACCTGTTTAAGATTACCTATTAAATGTTTTAATTTTACCATATGCACACTGTTTAAGCCAAAATTAAGGATTTATTTCATACCCAAGCCAACCCCGTTTTCCCTTCTTAGGGGTTAGATGGGGTATGAAAGTTAATACACGGACCACGTAATGTGTAGCCATGTATCATTCAGTTAACAGCAGCATATTATACATACGTTTCTTTTTTCCTTCAGTATATCAGACTAATTAAGTAACTGTTAAACAATATCTGTAATTAGATCATCTACTTTAAAAGCTGAAGTAAAGTCAGAAAGATTTTAGTCAATTTATTTAATAGTGTTAGGAATCCGATTGGAAAATTGCTAGCGAAAAACGAAAAACGATTGATTATCGATTGTACAATCATTGTTTCAGTTCATCTTCAGATGCAATCTTATATATATAACAGTAACCTTTGCTTTTTTATGTACCCTTTGGCTTTTAGTCATCCTGTTGCTACATTATAGGATGACTAAAAGCTAGTCTGCTTTATTCTATAGCAGACATTTGAGTGTAGAATTAGATGTAACAAAGCTACAAGATGAATGGAATTGCCTTGTAACCATTTAGGCCATGATGAATTGGTACAACAATTAAGACGCAACTGAACAGAAATTACCCCAGCCAAACAACAATCGATTGTAGACAATTTTAGGTCGATTAGTTTTCGATTGTTAGAGACAATCGGCACATCACTACAATTTAAATAATAAAGATGCCCATTTTCACAACAAAAGCCATTACATTAGAATGAAGTCAGCCATGTTATAATTGATATTATACTCGTAATTAATTTTAAAATGGCATTGATTAAAAGGAAGGCAGTTATTTGTTTGGCTAATTTAGATGTTTCGATCACATCATTATAAAATGTGTATTTGGAACAAATGTAGTTTGCTAACATACAGGAAAATGTTAGTTCACAGCATCATGCAGCTAAGGGCTCCTAATTAGATTGTTGGATTTGCTTTTTTCTTCTAATTAAAACTCATCTTGTAACTGAGAAAGTGTAGATTTTTACGAATGCGGGAGGTATACAGTACTAGATCTACAATGGCCTAATGGTTAATAACATTGCATTGTAATTTTACCTTCGCCTCTCACCGCTGCGGGTTCGAATCCCACTGGGAGCTCGACTTGTAAGTGAGGAGGTGTTGATTCTTATGGATGGCGGGAGGTGTACAGTAACTGGGTTCTACCCAGGGAAAGTGGACCGTCATATATAACCTTACTTGTGTTGAAAATGACGTAAAACACAATACAAACAAACAAAGGAAAAAATGGGTGGTCTGCATCTACTACTAAACATTGACCATCATATATAGCCTTAAATGTGCTAAAATTTCAAAAATGCATTCAACCAACCACCATCCAGCAGTTGTGAAGTTTCTAAATCCATGCTTTCCTCTTCATGTAAATGAGGCTTACATCTAGAAAGTTAATATCTGTCTTGGTGCCATAAAACCTATACATTGTCATGGTGCCATAAAGTCCAATTCAGGTCAGTTTAGTTATAACCAGATCAAGAATGGGGTCAGGATATTTGGTATGATCCAATACTTCTGGAGTTGATCATGTTTAATTGAAGTGTCAGTTTGTTCTGATGGTATGAACTCTAGATCATCTGTTCGAGAAGATCATTAGTGCAACACCAAATGTAGGCTTTCAAAGGGACTGGAGATGAATACCAATCCAAATACGAATACAATCATCATAATGAGTTTCAGATTCATATTTAACTTTTATATATTTACTTGTTTATATACCCGTTGATGGGCATTTGTTGATTTACATATATAGTTTATATTACTACCATATCATCCCTTATTTGTAAATAGTTTTATCTTTATATATTTACATTAATTTTTAATTACTACTTCATAATTAAATTCTTCGTCTTTGATCAGGTTTTGCGCGCAATATGACCTATTTATGTGACAATGTGCCGTAAAACACCATTCATTCAGATTCATATTCAACTTGCATAAGCACTTAATTAACCGTGCATTATCCGTACCATTTAATTATTGTTAATAAAATAATTATGTCTGGAAAACTAGCCGATCAATAGTAATTCATTTGATGCTGTAGGCTCTTATAATTTCTTGTTTTGTGATAGAATTTCACTTTATTTGAAACAGTCTATTAAATCATTTTAGAATTATTTTATTATTAGAATTTTGTGTTTCTGGGTTTCAAGAACATCATTACTCAATGTCCAATAAAACCTCAGTGTGTTCTGAGAATGTAATGAGATTTAAATTAACTGGTTTCATTGGTCCAATTGTTATCAATGAACCAATCAGAATGCTTCATTCATTTATTGATTTGGTTGTTTCTATCGTGGCATCACTTTCCGGTATTATGACATCCCACCCTCAGGTATTATGACATCACGTCATGCTATTATGACATCACGTCATGCTATTATGATGCAACTCAGTGTGTTCTCAGAACTGAATGAGCCTTTTAACTGTTGTGAGAAACATATTAAGACTGTTTGTATCACTCATTGAGTAATGAGTTTCTTGAAACCAAGAATCACAAAATTTTAAAAATAAAATAATTCCAAAATGATTTAATAGAGTGTTTTGAATGATACCTACAACTGCTAGCAATATAAATCCCATTTAAATTAATATTTATGATTAAGCAACGCAGCGGAGATGTCGAGCTTTTCAGACCAAACATTTTCATTAACAATAATGAAATCAAAAATAACATGCAGCTTAATTGAATGTAATAATTATGCACATTTCATATGAAACTGAAGCACATCGTAAAGGTTTTTATTTTATGAAAAGCAGAGAAATAGTGGGTTTTAGCAATGAAATAAAAGTGTTATATGAAATATCAAGTTTTATTTTTCACTGCCGGAACTACTTTTAAATGTATAACAAACACAGATGCACAGTAAAATTGTTTACAAGATATTCCTACGCAAATGTAAACAGGTCAAGAGAAAAACACTGCGAATTGTACATTCTATTCAAACAATGATTTGAAATGGATTTTAAAAGGAAATGACTGCCAATATAAATATATAAAAAAAAAAAGTTCAGTTTGCGTATAAATAAAATATCTTTGGACTATTTTGTGTAATAGGGTAAACAAATATGTAAAGTGGATTAGTTATTGAAATTGCCTCCCTTGTTGTCCTAAGGTAGTTTCCCAAAAAAATATGTAAAATCATAAAATAAAAATTAAAGGACTAGGTATGATCATAAAGGGACAAAATTGGCCCCCAATATTGAAAGTATTAATGCACACATTTTGAATATCTAATTTAACTACAAATGAACTGAATCAATATTAAAACTCATTACAAGTATGTTTGTAGGCTCTAAATGAGTTTAACAGCCTCACAAACAAGGGGGGGCGTCCGTGGCCGAGTGGTTAGAGTCTCTGACTTGCAATCACTTGCCCCTCACCGCTGTAGGTTCGATCCCTCAGGGGCCTAGGAATCTTTATGTGAGGAAGCTATCCAGCTGGCTTGCGGAACGTCGGTGGTTCTACCCAGGTGCCCGCCCGTGCACGAAAATTGCCCGGAGGGGCACCTGGGGTCTTCCTCCACCAGTGGAAGCTGGAAAGTCGCCATATGACCTTAGCTGTCGGTGCGACTATAAAATCCAATTCAATTCAATTCACAAACAAGGCCTTTTCTTTTAAAAAAATGACATTTTTGTTAATTTTCAGCAGTTTTCGATCAGTTTTTGGTCTTGGAAATACAGAGCGCACACTCGAGCACAGCTAATTTTTTGTTGAAACAGGTACTTGATAGGGATGCATCATCAGCCATAAAACTGGGTGTGCTCGAAGGTGCGCTCTATATTTTTAGGATCAAAATCTTGCCCAGAAAGGTCCAAAATCTACAAAATATAACAAAATTTAAAAAAAAAAGAAGTTTTTTGAGACCCTATTAAATCTTCTAGATAAATAAAATAAATAAAAATATATTTTGAAGATAGTATATGATCAATTTACTTCAATATGCATAATAGATTATATGTAAATATTATTTTTCTGCATTTTGAATATATTGGGGGCCAAAATACCCCCTTATCATACCTTGTCCTTTGTTGTTTTGTCGCGAATAACAGATTTTATTTCATCTCAAAGTGAGAAAACTTTTATATTTTCTCACTTCTCAATGAATTAAAATCTGTTATTCACTCCAAAACAACAAATATCCTCGATTCATTTGAATTTGGATCGACACCATTCACTCCTGTAGATTGTCACCAGTGCCTTTAAGCTATTTGGATTTTACCCAGTTTCATTATTTTTTATTTATTTTTTGAAAAGCTACATTGTTTTTTTCTTAAAACAGCTAGAGCATGGATATAAACTGGTACCATTAAAAACACAGTATCTAAGTGTTTTATTGCATGAGAAGTAAATCTGTGCTGTTCATCTGTATTGACATCTTTCTTTACTCTGCATTGTAAAAGTTGCATACCACAGTCATGAATAATTATAAAATTGTTGCAATACTAGCACTAATTAGAGAATATCAGGAGTTGCAGTTTCCAGAATTTTGAAACTTAATCTTAAAGAAAAACATGGCAATCATTATCAGTGATGATGTTTGAGTTTATTCTTAATCCTGAAATTATTCTAGACTATATAAGCAAACTATCCAACCATCAGAGCTTATCAGGTTGTTTCTAACTGAATCAGTGATCTGCCTTTCTTTGAATTTCTCACTAAATGGCATCTGAACGTCCTGGGATTATTTAGATACCAGTTAAAATCGATCAGGTTCATGAGGAATAGGATTCAACTCCTGCTAGCCTGTAAGTGGAAAAATATAAACAAAAACATAGTTTATAGTTAGACTGTTATGGCTGTAATGTGTGTAACATGAAAAATTTTGTTAATTTTAATATTTGTCTATTATACTTACGACAACATTACAATTGCAAGATACTCAACTTGCCTTAATCCACGAACGGAAAAACTTCCCCAAATACCCTTCCCGGGACTCCCGGCACCAAGGGCGCCGCCAAATACACCCGTACAAGCAAGAGTCACACAGAGTTACTTCCTCTTTCCGCAAATAAGTCCTAAATTAAGGAGGGGTGGGTAGTTAATGTTGTCGTAAGTATAATAGACAAATATTAAAATTAACAAAATTTTTCATATTGGTCTATAGATAGCTTACGACAACATTACAATTGCGACTTTAACACAATGAGCTGGGGTGGTACAATGTAACCTGTTATGAGTGCCCGAATATATAAAGGGGATTTGAACAACTCTGAACAACAAGTAACAAAGCACGCTCAAACCTGCTCTAATTACAAGAAGTTAAAGCAGACGAGAGCATGAACCCAAGCAACTTACACTCACCATAGCGTAATCTGGGATCCTGACTGGCGATACAGCCAGTAGGAGGAGCCTCTAAAACTTCTTAGATGGGCAGATGAACGTTACAAGGTGAATATGGCAACCTCATAAGTCCTTCAATTCGTTCAAGGACAATAAGTCCACCACCATCTAAAATTATAATCGGCAATTTCAAGCTAATCCATGGAACAGAAATTTTTTTTTTTGTATTACATAGATCATTTAAATAAGTATCGACCCCCTGATTCAATACTTAAAATAACAGCTTCATAACTGAGCTGTAAATGTAACTATGAACACCAGATAACTGTGTGAAGCATAGAATACTATGAACAATACAATATGTATAAACCAAACACCTTTGGAACATAGTGGTATGAAGTGCTTACAAACCAAGATAAGCAAAATAATAAATAAAACTGCAACCGATTTGTATGCCCAAAGTTACAGACTTGGGCAAGGCCAAGTCAGCTAACTGGCAGAGCAGCACAACCCCATGACTGACTGGGTAGTAAGAACTGGACCCAGTGAAAAATTATTTAAGATAGAATCTAACAAATAATTTGTGAATTTTAAGAATATAAAGGCTCTGACTTTAGTAGCCTTATTGGAGTTGCATTAGGTATACACCCAGACAAAACCAAACAGATTGTTACTGGAATATCCCCAGAAGGGGTTAAACGAGATCCCTTTAGTAGCATGAGCCTGATGACACTTCAGTTCCTAGAATGGGCTCACTAAATCTGAGCCACAAGGCTAAAAGAAGATAGTCTAAAGGGTAGTCTATCTAAGATTAACCGAAAAGTTCAAAGGAGGGCCGGAGAACAGAAGTCAAACAGGCCAAAAAGAGCCACTTTAACTTCTAAGTATTCTAAACTAAGAAGGGGAGTGATATAAGCTCAAAGTGGGAAACAAGAAAAAACCCCAACTCCGACTGCGGTGGGAGTGTAAACAAACAATGCGTTACACTTATTCTAACCAGCTAAACCTCTGTGACCTCAGAGTAGCCCAGTGAAGGACCTCCTAGAGGTACAATTGTGTGAGCAACTATTACAGAAACTGAAGTCTGAAGATGTAGTTTGAATCGACAAACGTGAGGTTGCATACTGATTCCGAATGAATCAGTGGCAGAGGTAGAATGTAAAACCTGATATAAACCCCGCTTAGGGAAGAAATCAAGATGGACAGAAGTGCTGCCCGTACGAACTGCGACGCCCGTAAAGCAGGCGTAATATTGATAACTAAACCAGGCGTAATTTTGATGGTGACCAGGCGTACAGGTGGTTTTGATAAGAATGTAGAAACCAGGCGTAAAATGAGGCGTAATATGTAATTGAGTCCGTCTGGCCAAAAACCAGGCATAAATAAAACCAGGCGTAAATAGAGCCAGGCGTAAATAAACCAGGCGTAAATAATAAAAGAATTTATTTATTCAGGGCAACACACCTAGTTAGTGAACAAACCTACCATGTGGCCCTCTAAGCCAAACTGAGAGATCCTTAGACATGCATTTAGGGCAGCTCTACGAAACCCCTAGACCACGGCAGAATGTCCCCTTGAATGTGGCTGTGTATGGGCACGCACCCCCCCCCCTTGTTCTGACCAAGGCAGAATGTCACCTTGAATGTGGTTGTGCACACGCATTCACCCGCAAATCTGTGTTCTAGTAAAAGATCTAGCCGAAAAGAAACTGTGTTTCCATACGAATGTGGCATATAGAACCAATAAATAAATAGATGCCAGATGTATCTCAAACTGCCTGAAGGAAAGACTTCAAAAAGAGAAGTCCGGCTCTTATGGCATAATTAATGTACGGATTAGAAGCCGGGTCTAACAATAGTATAGCCTACCATAATGTTAGGAACTTACTCATACTGATAGACCTACTCTCTAAACTGATAGAAAACAAGGAGAATGTATCCTGGTTCTAGCAATATTAAACAGGAGGGGGTATGAAAAACAAATACGCCAACTATCATCAGTACCCCTAGGGCTAATGGAGAACGAACCCTGGCACTACAGCCCATTAACTGTATGACTGTATGGAGAAGTGGGAGGGGTAAGGAATCTAGAAACTGGACAATGATCTTAGCTGCAAGAAAAGGAGTGTTATGTCCTGCAACCGCATCTAATAAGCTACACAAGGAACGCAACCCCAGAGGTAAGAGATGAATGACGAAGAACTCCATCAGACAAGGCTTAGTCAGAGGAACCGCGAACAAACCCACTTAGGGTTGAGGATAGCGGCTTTGAAGCCGATTACTCCGAACTTACTGAAACTGCCTAACAGGTGTAAACCGGGGGCGGAGAGCAGCCCGTGCTTGGCTGCCCGCTCATTAGTACCGTCGCCTTCGCTTTGCAGCTCCGGCTCTGGAGGTACCCCGTGGAGATTTAAGCGGTACAGAAGGAGACCTTAATCAACCCTAGGGTAATCCCAAAACCCCACAGGTGTATCAGTGAGAAAACACGCATAATACACTCGTGCTAAGGCTCTGGTGAAAATAAGTTTTTCTAATAAGAAAATCCTTATATTCACGACAAACCAAAAATGATTCTATTAATAACTTATTATGTACTCTAACCTTGATACTTAAGCAGCAAAACATAATGCGCTAAAACAGAGACGACAAAAGGTCAACAGCGGCATTATGTCTGTCGATATTTCACAAGTGAAACACAAACAATGAAATATAAGGTATATCATAATATCCACAAAAAAACAACAAAAAAAAACAAAAAAACAACAAGATGCCAGTTGTCTTTGTGGCTGGTATGGGACACGTAAAACCGGACTCCTCCCTTACAGGGCGAAAGCTCTATCAACTGAGCTAACCGGGACACCATCATAAAACAGAGGTGAGTGGCAGTGATATCAAGTAAGAGACTAACCACTCAGCCACGGAAGTCCCCCATATCAACTTACCAGCAAAAGGAAGACTCAGCCAGCAACTGCATGTGCAAATGAATAAAACAGCATCTGCCACTGTAATTAATTTATATAACTTACCTCAAAAAAGGTGGTGATATACATGTACATAGATATCATTAACTTTTCAAATTAGAGGCACACAGAGCAAAGTAGCCGGGTATTAGATAGATACTAGTATACAATATTAGTAAAAGTATTCATATTAGCCTGGTAGAAAGGTTTAAGTAGCAGGGCGAATTAACCGCCTACCTCTTAATGACACCCCTTGATATAAATACTACCGGCGCTAAATAAAATAAATGCTCATATACCTGCAAGTCTGATGAGCATAATCCATAGACTGGCAATAATCATCTTAGTCCTGCCACAAACAGTACTCAACAAGGCGATAGGACAAGTTGAATTAGGTGTCCTGATAAGGAAAACCATATACAGAAAGAAATAAACTGATTTACTTCTTAAGACTGTGGCTACAATTAACGCTGAAACCTATGCACGTTATGGCGAAGGCCATGAATTCTTACCCTAATCATTAGAGTATGACGGAGAAGCCGTAGTCACTTACATCATCCTTGATATTCTTGTGACGGAACTCGACAGCAGGTATCGACTTCTATCGAGGTTACCTGCAAAACAAGTTCTGTAGTTAAGTCCGTAAGGACAGAAAAGAACAAAGTAATTCACTAAGAATCTTTAGTTTAAGACAAGTATCAGATTCCTGTAGTGGTTATAAAGCAAACCATGAGAGGAAATACTTTAAATTGAATACTCTTAACGCTTTTTGTAAACGCCGAGATATTCAAAGATATAAAAGCATTAAATAAGTTTCTAAAATCGAGAACATAGGTAGACAATGCTTAAGAAGTGTTTACAAATGTTGCAACAACTTGGAAAAAAGGGTAATTCTGTTCGACAAAAGAATGAATTCTATTTGAGAATAGAATACCACCAGGCCTGCTATTAATCAGAATCAGAGATAAGACTTCGATAATTTACCTTCTCTGATGTAGATGGCCTGTATAGAGCGCCCTGTCAGTAGGAAGATATGACTTCCCTATGAATTAAAAAGGCCTTTCCCAGTAGGGAGCACCGTCTAGGAAAGTATGATTTCCTAAAGAGGTCTCAGTCCTATTGATGGTAAGTGTTTCTGACACCACACTGAAAAGGAAGAACAAGGAAAGTGTCTCTGACACATTTTACTAGTATGTTAAAAGTATGTGTCAGAAGTGGGATCTGAAACCACGTGTAAGGTCGTGGACCAGAACACTCGTTTATGAAGGTATAACCTTGAGTCTGGCGCATTAGACCATTCGGCCCTCCTGACAGGTAATCCATATGTTTATCTTTATTTCTTAATTGCTATCATATGATTTGATTACCTGTTAGTTCAATGTCATGTTCACATTGTTATGAATATTACAATAAAATATTCTATTCTATTCTATTTAATCTGTGATTATACAACACGTAAGAAATTATAATAACAGATAATTGTGACCCATGACAGAAACTTCCCTTACATGTGAGTACCAACACATAAACCTAAGTCCTCTTCCCATACCATAGAAAGAAGTCTTATTTAGCTTCCCTCCAGACAACTAGTCTGGATTTTATACTAGCAGAGACCTTCAGAAGAGACTATATCCTTCGTTAGGTGGCCCTAACCATAACAACGGTATTGAATACAGTAAGAATACCGTAAGAATACCCTTTCGGCCCTAGGCCGTGCTTAAAAGCATAAATTTCAGCTGAGGAAGTATTACCTGAGCTGTCTCTAGACAGGTGACGGTTGCTCCTAGACCGCCCTCTGTGTGTTGACTCTCTGAAAGGTGACCTGGAGGAGTGAATGGAATCTGTTCTGAGGACCTTCAGATTACCCATGAGGCAGAGAGTTTGTAGTCGGCGTGACCCCCGCACTACCTGGTAGCTTGAGCCGGAGTGGGTGGGGTACGGGACTTTCTTTAGTGAGCGCAAGATAGTCGACGTCGTTCATTGACTGAGCTAAGCGGGCTATTTGGTTGTCTCCAAGCGAATGCGACCACTCCAACAGTGTACCCACGAGGTAGAGAGTTATCTGAGTCACCATGGTCCCCCGGACAGGAGTGGGTGGGGTATGGGACTGCATATGGCTGGGTTGGGGGACATCACCGATAGAAGGTCAGGACTTCGTACGGGTGATGTTTCCAATCCCTGGGAGTCCGGACGGGCCGTAGTGGGCTAGGGCCCGACTCCCCATTGATGTTTCCTTCACAGGAGTGGGTGGGGAATGGGACTGCATATGGCTGGGTTGGGGGACATCACCGATAGAAGGTCAGGACTTCGTACGGGTGATGTTTCCAATCCCTGGGAGTCCGGACGGGCCGTAGTGGGCTAGGGCCCGACTCCCAATTAGACTAAGGTCCCACTCCCCATTGCTGTTACTGAAATATAGAAAATAACAGCAGAAGGTGTTCTAAAAGCACCAACTGTGATTATATAACAAACAACACGAACCCAATAATATAAGAAAACTATTTACTGGAGTGTTGACACGAGTAGGAGGGGTGTCTACGTTCCGGTGTCAAATTCAAAACTTCTAATAGAAGTTAAAAGCTATTTTTCGACAGAATTTACAAATGTTGGTAAACCGGAAGTAGACAGAATATGGTTGTTTACGAATTGCGGTCTGAATTAACTGCGTAAAGAACAAAGCCGGTGTAAAAAACACCAATTACGATCATAAACTCGTAAGAAAATAACATATGGGAAGTAAAATTAAAGTAATAAAACAATTAAAACCATTTGTTACGTGGAAAAAGACAAATATTTTGAGACCGTCGATTTATCGCGTTCTTTACCGATGACGCCACGACGGAAAGAGGAAGTAACTCTGTGTGACTCTTGCTTGTACGGGTGTATTTGGCGGCGCCCTTGGTGCCGGGAGTCCCGGGAAGGGTATTTGGGGAAGTTTTTCCGTTCGTGGATTAAGGCAAGTTGAGTATCTTGCAATTGTAATGTTGTCGTAAGCTATCTATAGACCAATACTTGGGTGTATAGTCCGTTAGCTAGTTAGGGCACAATTCATAGAGTTGACTGTCTACTGATGTTGAATAAATTAAGAGTTAACCATCTTAAGATTTTTTTCTATGAAAAGTCAAATTCATCAGTAACGGCATTTTGTTGACGTCATCCAATGACGTCGCTTGTTACAACGTTATGTGACATCACATACTTTTCAGACGGTAAATCGGGCATTTTACGGTTGCAGATTTGAAACATTAGCCAAATTGAATGGAGTTATGCGTTACATTATGGCTGCATTATACAGAGGCGTAGCTATGCCTAAACCAGTTTGTAGTTTTTTTTCGAAATTTTGCACAGTCATGGTGTGTTTGGTTCCGAAAGATCGCGAGCAAACAGTTCAACTTTTATTTTCTGAAAAGACCATCAGGGCAGGCAGGTGACCTTCTTAAATCTGGTTGTCCGTCACTTGCCCGATGGACGTTTCATTATTAGATAAAAATCAAGGGAAAGTTTGCCTGGACTGTGAAGTTTGCCGATAATTGCCACGTTTTCGCCGCGAGCAATTACTGATAATTCAGTTTCATAAAACTGACCTGCTAAAACTGACCTGTGTTGTTCGTTATTGTTTAATCCCTCCCACTTGACAGTTTGTCAGAATTTGATTGGCCGAGGAATGCTTCAATTGAAGACGCGCGGTCTTAAGAATTTGTATACCGTGTGAAATATACCCCCGTAACGAGCCCCTTTATGCAGGAAGTAAGTCACGCGTCAGATTAGTGTGAAATACACATCAGTGTGTAAATCAGTTATTGAGACAAGTGTTGTCGCTTTGTATGTCGGTCTGTGTGTCTTATGTAATATTCTGTTCAATAATTAAAAATCACGACGCAACAATTGACCAGTACTGTATCTATATTATCCAATCAAATAACCGATGTATTTTTATCAGCCAATGAAACAACTCCCATTCACTACCACGTGGTAAAGTCAAACCAATTTGTAAACAAGTAGGGCAATTAAACGATTATGGCAATTTGACGGCGTTGTTTGATGAGCAAAGATACGAGCAAAGATACTATCGACGCATGTCGTAATGAATAGGTGTGCATCTGTTTTTATTTCAAAATGCCATGTTTGTTTTGAATGAATCCGAGACCAATGACGGAATGGCGTGCTGCAAGTTTGCCATTGTATCCAAGATGTGTTTCGACCTTGGCTAATTTGATAATTATTCAAAGAATTGCAATTTGTTATCTCAAAAGATATTAACAGAAAAACAACTACAGTACCAGTCAGATTTAGGCATATTTCCAACACATAAGATTTTTCTACATGCATTATATGATATAACGAAAGTGAAAGTAGGAAAAAAATTCTGTTTGACCTAATGCATCATTATTTTTATCTGGTGTAGTCTATTACAAAAGTAAAAGTAGAAAAAAGTTTTGGTCGACCTAATCTTCTTTTTTTTTTTTTATCTGCCTGCCCTTTTGTAATTACTGCACTTTGTACATCTTAATTCCATAGGCATTAGAGTACCAATTTGGTACCAGTTTCATCAGTGATGTTATATCCCAGAGGTATCCCCACTGACACCCCACTCCCCCTTTCCCACCGATGGAGGAAAACACTGATATGTGCATAATGGTAACAACCTATAGCTCTGATCCTTCATAATTTAAGTCATTAATTTTACAACAAAATTATGTAAAAAATTATGACAAAAAAACAGTGACAGAAAAGGATTTAACTTAGCGTGTGGTCTTAATTTTGGGGCAAGTGACTTTTGAAATTGGGGCAAATGACATTTTGGGCAGGGCAAGTGGATTTTGAAAATCGACTTGCCGGCAAGTGGATTTTCAAAATATTTCCAGACCCCTGACCATGAGTAAAATTTGGTATGAGCTGACCATAACCCTCCACCCACTACCCCACTCAGTTTTTATTGCGTTTTTATTTTTTTGATTTCTTGGGACAATGTGTAGGCTATGCCACTGTTAGAATACTAAATAGAGGATCTTACGTGAATATGTGAACGCCTTTTTAACATTTAATATATTAAACGTTTATGTTTTCCATTTCAGCTGATGATAACACAGATGGGCCAGGGTGCTGTGGATGGATATTATATATATTCTCAATATTGCTGATCATAGTTACCCTTCCATTTTCACTTGTCTTCACAATAAAGGTAGGTAACTTTGTCTTATTATAAACCTACTGCTCACAGAGTCTCTTCCATTTTCAGGTGTCTTCAAATAAAGGTGTGGAACACTCCTCTTACTGCAACCCTGCTGATCACGCATAGAGTCTCTTCCATTTTCATGTGTCTTCACAATAAAGATGGGGAACACTTTAACTACAGCCTTGCTGATCATACATTAATTCTTAGTAACACTAAACATGCAGATCAGAAAGTTGGATATGTTAAAATATAAACTTGACACAGAGTCATTAAAAAACACTTGATTTTGAAGTTCAATCCATGTATAGTATTGAAAAAATACTAGAATGTCTTAGGTTTCAGAATTAGAGTTGTTATGTACTATGATATAAAGTCACTATAGACTTCATATGTTCTCAGGAACAGGGCCCCGTTTTATGAAACAACTTGCAACCATATTGATCGTTATTCAGTTTCTTAAATGCTGCAATATAATTACACTTTTCAAATAAATGTGAGTTCATTTCATTTTTGTCGAGCCAGCTTGCAGACAGCTCAACATAGTTCTCACAATGGCGGCACAAACATCCAGGCCTCCAGTTCAAAGGTCAAGGTCACACTTAGAGGTCATGCAGTTTATGCAGTCCGATCTTGTCCGTGTTGTAACTTTGTCATGCATAAAGGAATGTTGAAATTACTAGGCACAAATGATCACCACAAGAGGACGATGTGTCGCGTAGAACACCCAGGCCTCCAGCTCAAGGGTCAAGGTCACATAGTTCATGCAGTCCGATCTTGTCCAAGCTGTAACCTTGTTGTGCATGTAGGGATTTTGAAATTACTTGGCACAAATGATCACCACAAGAGGACGATGTGTCACGTACAAAAACCTGTGCTTCCAGCTCAAATGTCAAGGTTACACTTAGAGGTCATGAAGTCTGATCTTGTCCGGGCTATACCTTTGTCATGCATAGAGGAAATTTGAAATTACTTGGCACAAATGATTTAATTCTGCAATTGACGAAATTCGGAGCAGGATGATTAAAATTTGATGTATCTATAGATCTAAAACTCCAGTGCAAAGCCAAGGAATAGTAACGTATCTGTTTAAATGATATGCAAACATCGCATATATTCAACAATATGAACACTGAAACTTTCAAAAAATATTTAACTAATCAATAGTATTTCTTTCAAAATAACTTTGATTTATAAAACAAATACAGTTTCATTATCAGATATGGTAATGTATCTTTACAGATCTACTTTTGCTTAAAAATGTTTTCAATCATTTCACATCTACAACCAGTAAGTAAAACACATTTATTGATCTCATATGATCTATCTGTTTTTCCCCCCACAAATAACATTATCTCATTGATAACATACACTATTTAAAACAAACAGATACTAACAATTTAATTAAGTTTACCCCACCAGATGATCCAATCCCGTGGCCACTTTCGAAAAAGTTAGCGCCAAATTGTTGTGTCTGCAAAGTATTTAAAAAATATGTAGCAGTTTTTATACTGCGAAGGTGGCGAGCCAGTCCAAGAATGACCTTGTGTTGTTGTTGGTAATAAATACAGAAAATGGGATCCTTCAGGAGCAAAGAACACAAACAAGAGAGAAAAGTTGCAGACTCGGGTTACTTAGTCTGTTCATGAGAGGTAATGCTTGATGCATACATCACCTCTAAATCCCCCAACACACCCCACCCCTTACTCTCAATTCCCAGCACCAACAGTTACTTAGTAGTATTCTAGGAATGGGCTTGATAATTTCAAAGGAACAGTAAGTAATAACACGTAGGTCTGGTGCTCAAGTTCTCCACTTCAGCTTGCCTCATAAAATCTTGCTTAATTTGTTTTTCTCCTTAAGCTGTGAAGGCTTCATAACGTCTGCAGGCATTCTGTACTGATTTGGTCTTGCTCTTCTTTCTTTCACGGTATTGATATTTCAACTTTGGATTTTGCCAATTTTCTGAAAATGTTGTTGGGTATTTTATTTTGATGTTTTAATTTCTTACAAACAATAGTTAAATCAATATGTCTTATGAAAAGTAAGTAAGATTTAATAAGTTAACAAGAAATATAGGTAGCTAGGAAATACTTTTTGTCCGATCAAACGTGTACAATGATATTATTTGATCTTAATTAAACTTCTTTTCAAAAATGAAAGAAGCAGATATACAAATACTTTGTATTTCATGTCAAAACTACATTATCTCTTCTAGAGCAGATACATTACCATATTGGACAGATACGTTACCAAGCATGTTTAGACGCTGCTTTTTATTTTACTATAAATCCTGTTCAACATGTGTACAAATTAAAGCATATTCATTATATTATATATATATATATTTAAGTAAATTAATTGTTTGGTTCTTCAGTATTTTGTTCAAATAAATATAGTAAAGATACTAACAGATACTTAACTCAAAATCCAGATTTACTTGGATGTAAAATCCAAAGTTATCATAAAAAATGATGTTAAAAATAACACGTAGCTATTAGCGAGATCATTATAACGCAAAGTAGTCCATTTGAAATCATCTGGTGATGTAACATTTTAAAATAAGAATATTTGTATAATTGTCATGTTATATGAGTAACGTTTCTGTTCGTAAGGTATCTGTTTGCCAAAAAATAAAACAAATGCTCTGTTCCATTATTTCTTAGGCATTTCAAGAAATCTTATGCTTTAAATACATATTGCCATTGAATGATTACTATACTACATGGGATCCTTAGGTGCTTGTAATGGTAAGCACCACTTAATCAAAAATGATGGTAACGTATCTGTTCAGATCAAAAGTACCATCCAGATTATTTCACCTTTGAGCACTCAGCGTGTCTTATGCCATTACAATATCAACAAATTGATAAATATTGGTGAAATATATATACCTCTTGAACTTTAAAACATGTGTCATATCTTAATATAAAAAAATACAGAGTCCCTGTTTTCTCTGAAATTCGGTAAGTTAAACGTATCTGTTTAGTGTTCTCGAGACAAGGACAGCTACTAAAAACTACTTTTCTGGAAAAGACATCTTTCAACTCAGTCATGTGAAAGCAAGACTTACAGAAATAAACTTTTTTTCCGTCCAAGAGAGAGAAAAATATTTTTATAACAAAAACAACATATTCACCAACACTTGGGACATTTCAAAACTGGTCGTTTTTGTCTTGCCTTTTCGAAGAAAAAAAGAGACACAGATGTTCTTTTCCAGCGGCGGTGAAGGCGTCAACATTCAAGTTCTGCGTTTAGGTCATTTTTTCACAAACTATATGCACTAGACCTTTGAAACTTTGCTTGTGGTACATCACAACGTTGCAAAGCAAATGTGGATGTGACCTTGACCCTCCAAGCAAGGAAGGGGTAGATAACTTAATGATTTTTACGTTCAACTTTTGTGTTAAGGTCAATTTCTCGCAAACTGTATGCACTACACCTTTCAAACTTTGCTTATATTTGTATCTTGGGTGATACATTGCAACGTGATAAAGCAGATGTGGATGTGACCTTGACTCTCCAGGCAAAGGGCAAATAACTTTTACCTTCAACTTTTATGTTTAGGTCACTTTTTCACAAATTGTATGCACTGAGACCTTTCAAATTTTGCATATAGTTGTATTTTGAGTGGTACATTTCAACATGACAAAGCAAATGTGAATGTGACCTTGACCCTCCAAGCAAGGGGCAGATAACTTAATAATTTTTACCTTCAACATTTGCATTGAGGTCACTTTCTCACAAACTTTATGCATTAGACCTTTCTAATTTCGCTTATAGTTGTTTCTTGGGTAGTACATCACATAATGCGTCAAAAAGCAAATGTGGATGTGACTTTCACCATCCAAGTAAAGGGCAGATAACTTTAATTGTTACATTTACATCACTTTCTCATGAACTATAATTATGCACTAGATGCTTTAAACGTAAGTTTATAGCTTAATCTTTGGAAGACACAAAATATTCTATTTTGTTTTGACAAAGTTGTGTCTTGATCTTGACCTACTTGAAATTTGTGGAGTTGATTTTTTATTTTTTTATTTTACAGAATGGCATTTTGTTTTTAAACAAATGCACTTAAATGTCCTCTCAGCAAACTGTAAACTCCATTGTTTTTAGTTATTAAAAATTTACAAGCTTTCATTTAAACTTCATTTATCTTTTATTTTTAAGTCCCGTTAGGCGAAACATATTAATCTGCGGATTTCTTGTGTGACTTTTGAGGGATATACATGTAATACCGTATTTTACTGTGTATATTGCGCACCCCCTTCTCAGAGGTCAAACCTGGGTAAATGGGTAAAAAAAATGTTTCCGTGTATAATACGCATCAAACTGCCTAGATGAACCATTCCTCGAAAATAACAATTACGATCAATGACTTTTTCTAATTGCATCACAATAATTAAAAACACAGCCAGCAGGCTACGGTACAAAGAATTTAATTGGGGCAAAAAGCTTGTTTGTCACGATGCAGACATTAAATAATGTTTATGATCATGACTTCTTATTGTTATTATCGACCAACGTTGAAAACAATTACACGATTACTGACCATGCCATAAATAAACATCCATAAATATGTGTAATTGGTCTGTATACATGCAAGTTGAAACAATGTTTTAACCAGGCAAAATCATTTTAGTCGAGGTGTAAATGGGTTGTCGCTATGATACATACGATTGTGGGCCATTCCTTTATCTGACAGACATACACATGTCCACTTCGTAACTGTTGCTTACAGTTCGGGTTACCAACTTGCGTAATTATTGACAATTTATAGAATAGCGGGTAACAAAGCATGGGACGAAATGCTCACCATTTATTGAAATTCTACAACAAATAACAAATACGCAAATATTTTTATAATAGATCTACACTTTCTTCAGTTCGCTGTCATTGCTTTCACTGTCGTCTGCTGCATTTAAATATCAGAATATTATAATTGAACTGTAGCAATACTACGTGCACCAGTCTAATCAGCTGAAAATCATGTAATATTACGCCACATGATATAAACACCATTCACAACATCTCGTACACTGCTTGCAGCATTACTCATATGTAATATGCAGGTTTCCATATTGGTTACGTCATTGCGCTTAGATTCCGCCAAAACAAAGTTGCATTCAAAATCAAATTTATCATCCAAATGTTGCAATGTTATTCAGCCGATTACTCCATCAATAGTTTATTTACATGAAAGCAGTGATAAAAACCTTCATCTGCATTGTAAAAAACAAACACTCAATGCAAAATTTATACAGCAACACCTGTGGATAACGGACATATTGTTTACATAGCAACAGTGCACTATTTTCTGTGCTGTTGCCCTCCGGCGATCAAAATGTCAAGATTTTGAGCATACCGAAGCGCCGTGATACACACGAGACGGGATCCCGAAGAATTACTGGATTGTCCGAGCCTTCACGATTAATATAAACACAACAAGGGCCGAATGTTAACCATTTATTGAATTCTACAACAAAGATGCAAACATTTATGCAAAAACAAGCTTTATAATAAACTTTATTCAATTATATCTCGACTTAAGTCAATAAGCTACTTGTACAGAGTGAGTAAACTACGTCTTCACAATAAAGGTGGGTAACTCTTGTCTAACTACTACATTGTTAACTGATCATAGTGTTTCTACCATTTTCACTTGTCTTCACAATAAAGGTGGTTAAATCTTGTCTAACTACGACATTGCTTAAACTGATCATAGTGTTTCTTCCATTTTCACTTGTCTTCACAATAAAGGTAGGTAACTCCTTTCTAACTAATAATAATAATAATAGTCTTTATTTTCAGAGGGTAACACATTTAATTATAAACTAATCTTCCATGAGGTCCTCTATTATATACCAATTTACAAATGACAGAACAAATCAAATAAAGCAGTAATCAATAAAGGCAATATTGTTTTTAAATATTAAATGTTAAATGTTTGAATTCAAACTAAACTTCAAAACATTGCATACACTTTAACACACATACACTCGTTTACCCTAAAATTGTACAAAAGAATCAAGCTCTAAGATGAATAAATATAATGAAGATATGGAAAAAGAAAAGAAGCAAGCATAATTAATAACAGCAAAAATGAAAATGACTACAATCCTGCTGATCATTGTTTTTCAATTTTCATTTGTTTTCACAATAACATACTCTTGTCTCAATACATTTTATTTTGTACAAGTTTTATAAACTGTTATTTTTATTTAGAACAATTAGGTTTGAAATGATTTAAAGAAAACATGAAACACGGCTATGTTTTGAAGACTGAAGATTGCCATGATACATGTATAGCTTCAAACATAATATTAATGAACTGATGACCCAGATATATTTTTTTTAAATCAAGCACCAGATAGTGATTGCACAATTTCTTCATATTTAATTAATCAAATTAGTTATACCTTTAGAAATAAAGCTGCGAATTCATTTATCAAAAAAAAGGGCAAATTTTGGTGTTACTTGGTTGTTGTGACATGTAAAAGGATATAGCATATTGGACTTGATTTTTGTTGGTGTGTTCCTGGGCAAGACACGTTCCCCTGGCCTCGTTCACTGGTGGTAAACTGGGCAGTCCCATATGTCGGATTCTATCCTTCAAGTATATTAATGAGCCATAGAAATCTGTTTTGTTAGTTACAGAGGTGGACAGGTTCCAGGATTCATGTGTATCCGTCCACTCTCTCGGGGGCAGCGTTAAATATTCTTGCATACCCGATAAGATTGTCCGAGTTTAACATGGGTGATGGAATATAAGAATCTATCATGGGTAATCCGGTGAAGATAGGGAATTCCAACCCGAGGTATCAGTGATTTATCGGATATCAGAACCAAGGCTCAGCCGACGTTCCGATTAAAACACTTATACTGAGGGTTGGAATTCCCTATCTGAACCGAATACCCATGATAGATTCTTTTTCTTTGCATATCAGAGACATGCTGTGCATTGACACCGCCATCTACTAGCGTTTTGCATGTTTTCCTGCATACCGGATGTTGGTGCGCGTGTGTCTTTTATCTTTACCCATAAAGATAAGACTTTCCATCCCCCCATGTAAAATGCGGATAGCCTTACCCGGTATGCAAGAAAGCCGGATCTTACACATGTATGGGGGAAGATAAAAGTTGTGGCTGATATCAACAATGACAGTTGCTTGATGTCATCATGTAAATAAACATGCAAAACTTAAGTAGTTGGCAATGTTTACAGGGGCGTAGCTAGGCCGTTTTGGAGGATACGCCCGTATATTGGGGTCAAAGGGGCGGTTGTTGGGGGTCCGGGGGGCCCGCTCGAAGCCCTAAGCGTCCGCACGTTGCTTTCGACGATTTTGGGCTGAAAATGATGGCTTTTATTGATTGATAAATAAATTATATAGTTGCGAAAAATGAATATCTTAGATTGAAATTTCCATTTTATGGCATCTGTTTTGATAACTTTGATATTTATATGTTTATAAATTTCTAATGATGGGTCTCACCCTAGTCAGGCTTCAGTTTTTATTGCATTTTTGGGGCACTATGTTTTCTCATTTTTTTCCAAGAGGCGTACGCCCGGGCGTATGCCTGGCTACGCGCCTGGTTTATGTGCAGAATCAATCATGGGTTTCCGGTTCAGACAGGGAAATTCCAACCCTCGGTATAAGTTTTAATCGGAACCGATAAAAAAGATTCTTATAATCGATAATGTGTAGATGAGCCATTATACAATAATAAATTAAATTCAGTCTGTGTTCAAAAATTAACCGCAAGATATCCTTGCATCTTGTTATGGCATTTTTCGATAAGCTGTATGTTGAGTCACTATGTTGGAAGTAACAATGGTGTTTCATTATCATCTCATGTCTCTGCCTAATATTTCTCCCATGTGCCATTCATCAAACACTGCCAGATATCTTTATGACTTTGAATGACCTGCAAAATTATCAAATTTATTATATAAACCAGGGGATACTGCATGCACAATGTGCTTGTTTTATAAATGCAGATCGATCATGTAATGGTTGTGTTACAGAATTTACGAGACATGGTATCTGTACTCATTATGAAGTTTAATTTCTAATGAAATGCATTGGTTAGAAATGCAGGCATCTCTAACCCATGTATGTACTGAGATGGGGGTAGGGGTGGAGGATTGGGGGTTGGGATTTAGCAAAGGGATTGTAGAATTAGATATTCTTACTTCAGTTTGTTTGTTTAACATCACTTTAGCACATGTTAGGCCATATATGATGGTCATTTATTTTGTGGGTAAAACAACTACTGTATACCCTCCCACCATCTTTAAAAATCCCCACTTTCTCACTTGACAAGTTGAGAGCTCCCAGTGGGATTCGTACCCACAGCAGTGAGAGCTGAGCAGTGTATTTACTACCCCGGCCACAGAGTTACTTCAGATATAATTATACTGTTACACACTAAACCTTTATCCTGTAGTCTGCTGAGAAATGTTATTCTGATATTCTTTATATAATAATAAAAATCTTGCTTAAAGTATTTAATTACGTTATCCTTGTTAGTCCCCTATCAGTGTTTTACCAGATGGGACAGGGGACTATAGGTTTACCTCCCGTCTGTCCGTCAGTCCGTCAATCCGTCAGTCCGTCAAAACAGTAAATCCGTCATGAAAACTGGATCCTGCGATAACTTAAAAAGTATAAAAGATATTTTCATGAAACTTTTTACGTATGGTAGAGGGACATAAGGATTATGCATGTTGTTTAATTTTGTTGATATGGCCAAACAAAATGCACACAAAATAGGATCATGCTATAACTTGAAAACTATAAAAGATATTGTAATAAAACTTGGTATATATGTGGAGGAGCATATGGAGATTTTACACACAATTTTATTTTGGTGATATGGCCAAAATTGTGGTTGTTATGGTAACAGAATTCAGTCATTAGTTATACAGCTGAATAAGGGAGCTTAGTGCATCCATCTTTTTACTCAGTAAATATTCCATAGTTACTTTCCTTTAAATAAAGTTATATATTAATACAATACTTGAAATTGATGTTAATTTCTTTATTTATGTTTTTTTATTACTTGTATTATATTTGTAATATGATTGTTAACTTATTGGATTTAAAAAACAAAAACATAATGAGATATATCCTTTAAAAATTTATAAGGAAGATTATGTACTAAATCTTGTTTTGTTAAGGTTGCATAATATACATGTAGCATGCCTTTGTTATTTGTCTAAATCATAACATTTTGTTTGGTCTGGTCTAAGAAAAAACATTTACTATCAATCATCTGACTGGTAGTGACATCATGTATTGCCATGCACTACTGGAATATCTTGTTGTTCTTGTTTTTCAGGTAGTTCAGGAATATGAGAGGGCTGTGATATTTAGACTTGGTCGATTGCCAGTAGGGGGCGCCAAAGGTCCAGGTAAATGTTTGTTTTCCAAAATAGTCCTCCCCGATATTCGTAAGTTTTAACAGGTCTGCGTAATACATGCCGCGTAACTATTACTGCTACTGTTGTGACTCTCCAGAGAGAGAAGGGTCCCTGTGGCCCGGTGGATAGCAAGTTTGCCTCTGAAACCAAATATCACAGGCTCGAGCCTCTGGGTTACTTATGTGTGTCCTTGGGTTGGACACTTCCCATAGCCTCTGGGTTCTTCTGTGTGTCCTTGGGTTGGACACTTCCCATAGCCTCTGGGTTACTTTTGTGAGTCCTTGGGTTGGACACTTCCCATAGCCTCTGGGTTACTGCTTTGTGTCCTTGGGTTGGCCACTTCCCATAGCCTCTGGGTTACTTCTGTGTGTCCTTGGGTTGGCTACTTCCCGTACCTCTGGGTTACTTCTGTGTGTCCTTGGGTTGGCCACTTCCCATAGCTTCTGGGTTACTTCTGTGTGTCCTTGGGTTGGACACTTCCCGGATGATAGCCTCTGGGTTACTTCTGTGTGTCCTTGGGTTGGCCACTTCCCTTAGCCTCTGGGTTACTTCTGTGAGTCCTTGGGTTGGACACTTCCCATAGCCTCTGGGTTACTTCTGTGTGTCCTTGGGTTGGCCACTTCCCATAGCCTCTGGGTTACTTCTGTGTGTCCTTGGGTTGGCCACTTCCCTTAGCCTCTGGGTTACTTCTGTGTCCTTGGGTTGGCCACTTACCTTAGCCTCTAGGTTACTTCTGTGAGTCCTTGGGTTGGCCACTTCCCATAGCCTCTGGGTTACTTCTGTGTGTCCTTGGGTTGGCCACTTCCCTTAGCCTCTGGGTTACTTCTGTGTGTCCTTGGGTTGGCCACCTCCCTTAGTCTCTGGGTTACTTCTGTGAGTCCTTGGGTTGGCCACTTCCCATAGCCTCTGGGTTACTTTTGTGTGTCCTTGGGTTGGCCACTTCCCATAGCCTCTGGGTTACTTCTGTGTGTCCTTGGGTTGGCCACTTCCCATAGCCTCTGGGTTACTTCTGTGTGTCCTTGGGTCATAGCCTCTAATACAGATGTTAACCATGTATGGGATATATCCTCCGAGTGTGTTACAGAACCATTGGAAATTCTATTTGATAGTAAGAGTAGGGCATGTTTCTCAGATTCCTGTGAATCCTTCCCCTTGCTATGGAGTGGCTCAGAATAACTTTAACAATGACTTGTGTTATTGAGCAACAATACCATTCAGTTCCATCTATAGAGGCAGTATATACCAGACTTTGTGGCATTTAATCTTCACGAATCCATCGGCAAACTCAAGAAATCTATATCTAATCGTATAAGCTAATGGCAGATATATGGGACAGAGGAGGGGATGAGGTGAGGATGAGGGGACACTGTGTACCCTTATAAAATTAAAAAAAGTGTTTGCACCCTCATAAACCTGGCCAAAAGTTTCGGGTAATAGGAGAAAATGTGAGTTTGCAACCGTCTTTTGGAAGAATGTAAAAATTTAATTCTACCTCATAAAAGAACTGTACGAGGGCTGTTCAAATAATACGTGGAAATAAAATGATTTAAACAGAACAAATGATTTAAACAAAAGTCTATAACATGTCTAGTTACATCGCAATGAATGATATAATAGGGCGAGAAACCCATCTATGGAGCAGTCCAAAATGTGACATCTTTATTTTATAACTGCATTTCGGGAATGGCTCAATAAAAGGAAAATCATCAGCAAAATTACACAAAACTAAAGTATCATTGTCACTGGTATTACAACATTACAATTATGAAATTTTATGAATATTGAACAAGGAGCTAGCTATAGAACTATGATAAATATAAATAAGTAGACGAACACTTCCTTGCTTTTAAGTTGAAATTGACGATGTCATAACAAATCACGGAGCACTAAAATGTAAATAGAATATTAAGTAATATGAACTCCTAATAAAACAAAACAATAATACAAAAATGAAATACAAAAACATAAAATCTTTGAAATCTTACATATTTTCTTCAAAATATATTGTTAATAAATTAGGAAAACCTCTATATACTCAATAAACATGTATTTTGGATAACTGTGCTATTTGGTTTCCAAATATGTTGAATATGTATGCCAAACTTGATAGAATTTGTATTATCTCTTTCCAAAGCTGTGATGTACTTATAACATATGATTATTCAACAATGTAAAATATTTATTTAATGCAAACCATGCATAATACACAAATATAATAGCCCATTTCACCCCGACATTTGCCGAACGATCACGGATAATAACGAACTTTCTCCGAGTAGCCAAATAGGTCGACCAATCAAACGCTGGTAGGCACATTAAATATTCATTGTAACGGTGCCCAATATGAATTAAAAACGATACAAAAATGTTATTAAATGTCAGACCATAACTTGAACGCATGACATATTTATGTTATTAATGTGTTTGGTACTGTAGAAAAACAAAAAATAAAGCGTGTTTGTTGCTACAATTCAAAAACGAGATTGTCAGAAAACAATGAATATTTCTATCGTAACACCGGTTCCAACTTACGCGCACATGCTCCAATGTAAACAATTCAACACGTGTTCCTGTAGCCTTGAAATCCGATCTAGTTTCCAAGGAATGAGTCGAGATGTTTTCTGTATAGAATATCACTAATGATTGCGGTGTTTTAGCGAAACAATACGCATTCATTAACTCATTATATAAACACTGAAACTGGTTAATTTGTGAGTGTTGATACTTCTGTGACTACCAGCAACTGATTAGTTCTTGAAGTCATGTGACTTTCCGCCACGTGACTGATATTCCGAACAGTGTACGGAGATTTCCGAAGTACCGGTGAAATGGGCTATTAAATAACAATTGTGTTTGTTATTTTTAGCATTGTTCATCATTTATAACGTTAGGTTGTTGTTAGTTTTCAAGGTGACACCATAGCACACAAATGCTATAGTGGGGTTGTACAAACTCATATTTTTTTAAATCTGTTACAAATAGTTTTATGATATTTACTAATATGAAAGTAAATATGTAAACCTTAATTGCCATATAATTTAATTTACCTGATTTATAAAAGTATAATAACTATTAAAATTGTCCACGTAATATTTGAACTGGCCTCGTGTATGGCTAAACATTCTCTCCCCATGCCAAACACCTAGTCACAAGTCTGGACAATATTTATTTTAGAGACATTAATTTATAAGCTTCTATATGTGTACAGTTACAAAGCAAATATAACTCTGAGAAACAGAATTTGAGGGTCCAACGTAACACTGATGTATCTTCATATTTATGTTTCGTTATGGCAGTGTTGCATTGACCCTAGAGATGTAATCATACACTGTATAAATCATCCACTAATATGATTTTGTATACGGCCATTTCTTGTGTTACAAGTAAAAATCAAATATTGGATAGACAAAATCAATATCGTAGATGAAAAACAAATATGTCAAAATATTGTAAGGAAATAGGGCACTAATTCACAAGACATTGGACATTAAAGGCCTCTAATGTGATTTAGGGTTATGGGACCGATATTTCTACTTAAATACAAATATCCTAATGCATAACTACCAGTGTTAAAGTCTGGAAAGTATAGGATCTAAGTTAATGTCTCCAGAATAAATATTATCCAGACTTGTGACTATATGTTTGGCATGGGGAGAGAATGTATAGCCCTATATAATTGCTTTATGAGGTAGAGTAAAGTTTTTGCTTTCATTCAAAAACAATAAATTGATTGTTTTTTTGTGTTTTTTTCAATAGAATCAACAGTTCAAAAATGAAAAATTTTGTTAATTTTAATATTTGTCTATTATACTTACGACAACATTACAATTGCAAGATACTCAACTTGCCTTAATCCACGAACGGAAAAACTTCCCCAAATACCCTTCCCGGGACTCCCGGCACCAAGGGCGCCGCCAAATACACCCGTACAAGCAAGAGTCACACAGAGTTACTTCCTCTTTCCGCAAATAAGTCCTAAATTAAGGAGGGGTGGGTAGTTAATGTTGTCGTAAGTATAATAGACAAATATTAAAATTAACAAAATTTTTCATATTGGTCTATAGATAGCTTACGACAACATTACAATTGCGACTTTAACACAATGAGCTGGGGTGGTACAATGTAACCTGTTATGAGTGCCCGAATATGTAAAGGGGATTTGAACAACTCTGAACAACAAGTAACAAAGCACGCTCAAACCTGCTCTAATTACAAGAAATTAAAGCAGACGAGAGCATGAACCCAAGCAACTTACACTCACCATAGCGTAATCTGGGATCCTGACTGGCGATACAGCCAGTAGGAGGAGCCTCTAAAACTTCTTAGATGGGCAGATGAACGTTACAAGGTGAATATGGCAACCTCATAAGTCCTTCAATTCGTTCAAGGACAATAAGTCCACCACCATCTAAAATTATAATCGGCAATTTCAAGCTAATCCATGGAACAGAAATTTTTTTGTATTACATAGATCATTTAAATAAGTATCGACCCCCTGATTCAATACTTAAAATAACAGCTTCATAACTGAGCTGTAAATGTAACTATGAACACCAGATAACTGTGTGAAGCATAGAATACTATGAACAATACAATATGTATAAACCAAACACCTTTGGAACATAGTGGTATGAAGTGCTTACAAACCAAGATAAGCAAAATAATAAATAAAACTGCAACCGATTTGTATGCCCAAAGTTACAGACTTGGGCAAGGCCAAGTCAGCTAACTGGCAGAGCAGCACAACCCCATGACTGACTGGGTAGTAAGAACTGGACCCAGTGAAAAATTATTTAAGATAGAATCTAACAAATAATTTGTGAATTTTAAGAATATAAAGGCTCTGACTTTAGTAGCCTTATTGGAGTTGCATTAGGTATACACCCAGACAAAACCAAACAGATTGTTACTGGAATATCCCCAGAAGGGGTTAAACGAGATCCCTTTAGTAGCATGAGCCTGATGACACTTCAGTTCCTAGAATGGGCTCACTAAATCTGAGCCACAAGGCTAAAAGAAGATAGTCTAAAGGGTAGTCTATCTAAGATTAACCGAAAAGTTCAAAGGAGGGCCGGAGAACAGAAGTCAAACAGGCCAAAAAGAGCCACTTTAACTTCTAAGTATTCTAAACTAAGAAGGGGAGTGATATAAGCTCAAAGTGGGAAACAAGAAAAAACCCAACTCCGACTGCGGTGGGAGTGTAAACAAACAATGCGTTACACTTATTCTAACCAGCTAAACCTCTGTGACCTCAGAGTAGCCCAGTGAAGGACCTCCTAGAGGTACAATTGTGTGAGCAACTATTACAGAAACTGAAGTCTGAAGATGTAGTTTGAATCGACAAACGTGAGGTTGCATACTGATTCCGAATGAATCAGTGGCAGAAGTAGACTGTAAAACCTGATATAAACCCCGCTTAGGGAAGAAATCAAGATGGACAGAAGTGCTGCCCGTACGAACTGCGACGCCCGTAAGCAGGCGTAATATTGATAACTAAACCAGGCGTAATTTTGATGGTGACCAGGCGTACAGGTGGTTTTGATAAGAATGTAGAAACCAGGCGTAAAATGAGGCGTAATATGTAATTGAGTCCGTCTGGCCAAAAACCAGGCATAAATAAAACCAGGCGTAAATAGAGCCAGGCGTAAATAAACCAGGCGTAAATAATAAAAGAATTTATTTATTCAGGGCAACACACCTAGTTAGTGAACAAACCTACCATGTGGCCCTCTAAGCCAAACTGAGAGATCCTTAGACATGCATTTAGGGCAGCTCTACGAAACCCCTAGACCACGGCAGAATGTCCCCTTGAATGTGGCTGTGTATGGGCACGCACCCCCCCCCCCCCTTGTTCTGACCAAGGCAGAATGTCACCTTGAATGTGGTTGTGCACACGCATTCACCCGCAAATCTGTGTTCTAGTAAAAGATCTAGCCGAAAAGAAACTGTGTTTCCATACGAATGTGGCATATAGAACCAATAAATAAATAGATGCCAGATGTATCTCAAACTGCCTGAAGGAAAGACTTCAAAAAGAGAAGTCCGGCTCTTATGGCATAATTAATGTACGGATTAGAAGCCGGGTCTAACCATAGTATAGCCTACCATAATGTTAGGAACTTACTCATACTGATAGACCTACTCTCTAAACTGATAGAAAACAAGGAGAATGTATCCTGGTTCTAGCAATATTAAAAAGGAGGGGGTATGAAAAACAAATACGCCAACTATCATCAGTACCCCTAGGGCTAATGGAGAACGAACCCTGGCACTACAGCCCATTAACTGTATGACTGTATGGAGAAGTGGGAGGGGTAAGGAATCTAGAAACTGGACAATGATCTTAGCTGCAAGAAAAGGAGTGTTATGTCCTGCAACCGCATCTAATAAGCTACACAAGGAACGCAACCCCAGAGGTAAGAGATGAATGACGAAGAACTCCATCAGACAAGGCTTAGTCAGAGGAACCGCGAACAAACCCACTTAGGGTTGAGGATAGCGGCTTTGAAGCCGATTACTCCGAACTTACTGAAACTGCCTAACAGGTGTAAACCGGGGGCGGAGAGCAGCCCGTGCTTGGCTGCCCGCTCATTAGTACCGTCGCCTTCGCTTTGCAGCTCCGGCTCTGGAGGTACCCCGTGGAGATTTAAGCGGTACAGAAGGAGACCTTAATCAACCCTAGGGTAATCCCAAAACCCCACAGGTGTATCAGTGAGAAAACACGCATAATACACTCGTGCTAAGGCTCTGGTGAAAATAAGTTTTTCTAATAAGAAAATCCTTATATTCACGACAAACCAAAAATGATTCTATTAATAACTTATTATGTACTCTAACCTTGATACTTAAGCAGCAAAACATAATGCGCTAAAACAGAGACGACAAAAGGTCAACAGCGGCATTATGTCTGTCGATATTTCACAAGTGAAACACAAACAATGAAATATAAGGTATATCATAATATCCACAAAAAAAAACAAAACAAAAAGATGCCAGTTGTCTTTGTGGCTGGTATGGGACACGTAAAACCGGACTCCTCCCTTACAGGGCGAAAGCTCTATCAACTGAGCTAACCGGGACACCATCATAAAACAGAGGTGAGTGGCAGTGATATCAAGTAAGAGACTAACCACTCAGCCACGGAAGTCCCCCATATCAACTTACCAGCAAAAGGAAGACTCAGCCAGCAACTGCATGTGCAAATGAATAAAACAGCATCTGCCACTGTAATTAATTTATATAACTTACCTCAAAAAAGGTGGTGATATACATGTACATAGATATCATTAACTTTTCAAATTAGAGGCACACAGAGCAAAGTAGCCGGGTATTAGATAGATACTAGTATACAATATTAGTAAAAGTATTCATATTAGCCTGGTAGAAAGGTTTAAGTAGCAGGGCGAATTAACCGCCTACCTCTTAATGACACCCCTTGATATAAATACTACCGGCGCTAAATAAAATAAATGCTCATATACCTGCAAGTCTGATGAGCATAATCCATAGACTGGCAATAATCATCTTAGTCCTGCCACAAACAGTACTCAACAAGGCCATAGGACAAGTTGAATTAGGTGTCCTGATAAGGAAAACCATATACAGAAAGAAATAAACTGATTTACTTCTTAAGACTGTGGCTACAATTAACGCTGAAACCTATGCACGTTATGGCGAAGGCCATGAATTCTTACCCTAATCATTAGAGTATGACGGAGAAGCCGTAGTCACTTACATCATCCTTGATATTCTTGTGACGGAACTCGACAGCAGGTATCGACTTCTATCGAGTTTACCTTCTCTGATGTAGATGGCCTGTATAGAGCGCCCTGTCAGTAGGAAGATATGACTTCCCTATGAATTAAAAAGGCCTTTCCCAGTAGGGAGCACCGTCTAGGAAAGTATGATTTCCTAAAGAGGTCTCAGTCCTATTGATGGTAAGTGTTTCTGACACCACACTGAAAAGGAAGAACAAGGAAAGTGTCTCTGACACATTTTACTAGTATGTTAAAAGTATGTGTCAGAAGTGGGATCTGAAACCACGTGTAAGGTCGTGGACCAGAACACTCGTTTATGAAGGTATAACCTTGAGTCTGGCGCATTAGACCATTCGGCCCTCCTGACAGGTAATCCATATGTTTATCTTTATTTCTTAATTGCTATCATATGATTTGATTACCTGTTAGTTCAATGTCATGTTCACATTGTTATGAATATTACAATTAAATATTCTATTCTATTCTATTTAATCTGTGATTATACAACACGTAAGAAATTATAATAACAGATAATTGTGACCCATGACAGAAACTTCCCTTGCATGTGAGTACCAACACATAAACCTAAGTCCTCTTCCCATATCATAGAAAGAAGTCTTATTTAGCTTCCCTCCAGACAACTAGTCTGGATTTTATACTAGCAGAGACCTTCAGAAGAGACTATATCCTTCGTTAGGTGGCCCTAACCATAACAACGGTATTGAATACAGTAAGAATACCGTAAGAATACCCTTTCGGCCCTAGGCCGTGCTTAAAAGCATAAATTTCAGCTGAGGAAGTATTACCTGAGCTGTCTCTAGACAGGTGACGGTTGCTCCTAGACCGCCCTCTGTGTGTTGACTCTCTGAAAGGTGACCTGGAGGAGTGAATGGAATCTGTTCTGAGGACCTTCAGATTACCCATGAGGCAGAGAGTTTGTAGTCGGCGTGACCCCCGCACTACCTGGTAGCTTGAGCAGGAGTGGGTGGGGTACGGGACTTTCTTTAGTGAGCGCAAGATAGTCGACGTCGTTCATTGACTGAGCTAAGCGGGCTATTTGGTTGTCTCCAAGCGAATGCGACCACTCCAACAGTGTACCCACGAGGTAGAAAGTTATCTGAGTCACCATGGTCCCCCGGACAGGAGTGGGTGGGGTATGGGACTGCATATGGCTGGGTTGGGGGACATCACCGATAGAAGGTCAGGACTTCGTACGGGTGATGTTTCCAATCCCTGGGAGTCCGGACGGGCCGTAGTGGGCTAGGGCCCGACTCCCCATTGATGTTTCCTTCACAGGAGTGGGTGGGGAATGGGACTGCATATGGCTGGGTTGGGGGACATCACCGATAGAAGGTCAGGACTTCGTACGGGTGATGTTTCCAATCCCTGGGAGTCCGGACGGGCCGTAGTGGGCTAGGGCCCGACTCCCAATTAGACTAAGGTCCCACTCCCCATTGCTGTTACTGAAATATAGAAAATAACAGCAGAAGGTGTTCTAAAAGCACCAACTGTGATTATATAACAAACAACACGAACCCAATAATATAAGAAAACTATTTACTGGAGTGTTGACACGAGTAGGAGGGGTGTCTACGTTCCGGTGTCAAATTCAAAACTTCTTCGACAGAATTTACAAATGTTGGTAAACCGGAAGTAGACAGCATATGGTTGTTTACGAATTGCGGTCTGAATTAACTGCGTAAAGAACAAAGCCGGTGTAAAAAACACCAATTACGATCATAAACTCGTAAGAAAATAACATATGGGAAGTAAAATTAAAGTAATAAAACAATTAAAACCATTTGTTACGTGGAAAAAGACAAATATTTTGAGACCGTCGATTTATCGCGTTCTTTACCTATGACGCCACGACGGAAAGAGGAAGTAACTCTGTGTGACTCTTGCTTGTACGGGTGTATTTGGCGGCGCCCTTGGTGCCGGGAGTCCCGGGAAGGGTATTTGGGGAAGTTTTTCCGTTCGTGGATTAAGGCAAGTTGAGTATCTTGCAATTGTAATGTTGTCGTAAGCTATCTATAGACCAATCATGAATATCACAAAATAAATTAACTGAGAAATACATCATACTTATATAATACTATGAGGTTATTTAACATTGTTCTGTACAATACGGTGATATATGACTTGTAGCTGACAAGCTGACAACTCGTACCCAGCTGACACTTCCATATTGGACACGCCTAGCGGCTCGTCCAATATGGAAGTGTCAGCTGGGTACAAGTTGTCAGCTTGTCAGCTACAAGTCATATATCACCGTATTGTACAGAACAATGTTAAATGACCTTTTTATTATATACCTATTTCTCTTGATTAGAGGGCTGGCATGGCGCAGTCGGTAGCGCCGCTGATTTGTAACCGGAGGCCCCGGGTTCAATCCTCCATGGTGCCACAGAGTTCATTCGGTGTGTTCTTGGGCAAGATACTTTTCCTTAGCCTCGTCCGTCGGATGGGAACGTAAACCGGGCGGTCCCGTGTATCGGTCTATCCTCCGAGCACATTAAAGAACCATAGGAATCTATTCGATAATAAGAGTAGGGCAGGTTCCCGGATTCCTATGTATCCTTCCCCTCTCTCTGGGGCAGCTCTAAATAACCTGTACCGTTTTGATGAGCCGTGAAACAACATACAATTCAATTCTCTTGATTAAGGATAACGTGACTAATTTCTTCTTCAGAAAGCATCTTTCACCAACTCAACTGTCAACACCAAACGACAACAAATATTTTCATTTAAGCATTTTATAAATGAACGTATATAGGCGTATAAAGCAGTTATAAAGATATTGATGCATTCGGAACATTTTACCAGTTTTTGGACTTTATCATTGAGTTAACATGGGGCTCGTGTACTGTACAATATGGATTTTTTTTTTTTTGTACACGCGTGCGTCCAATACGGAAATATATTGTACGATCACATGTGTACAAACGACCACTCATTAGGTATATAATAATATGCCATATTTATGTACCTTTGTTTGAATGGGGTTTTACTTAATTTTCAGCACTTTTTTTATGCTACATATGATGGTCGATTTTTTTGTGGTGGAGGCAGACCACCTGCTTTTTTTGTGCGTAGAACCAATACTTTATACCTCCCGCCATCCGTAAGAATCGACACTTTCTGACTTATAAGTCAAGCTCCCAGTGGGATACAAAAGCAAATTGTTTGTTACAAAATATTGACATACTCAGTGCAGCAAAATTCTACAGTTTCTTGAATTTTGACATTATTCTTTCGTTTACATCTGGGCCCAGTTGTTCAAAGATCAGTTAACTTAACCGAGCATAATAAGTCAAAATTTCAAATCTCTCTGATTTCCGATAAATGTATATTTCTGCGTGAAATTGAGCATGTAAATGCATTATGTTAAGAAGAAATGCAAATTAAAAGCTTTTATTTGTACAAAATATATTTTTTATAAGAAAATGCAAATGTACTTTGAAAGTTAACACTAATCAAAGATTAAGCTTACCGATCTTTGAACAAGTGGGCCCAGAAGTGTAGGTAATAACTTTGGTATGAATATGGTTGTAAAATATATGAATTATACATGTTTTATAATGTTGTCTGTTCTAATAGTTTGCAATATAATTTCACAACATTGCAAGGATTCACCATTTTAGACTCCTTCTGGAGGCAGGTTGCTTTAATAGCTCTCTCGGGTCAGTATAGTACTCGGGTCAGTATAATACTTGGGTCAGTATAATACTCAGGTCAGTATAATACTTGGGTCAGTATAATACTCGAGTATAATACTCGGGTCAGTCTAATACTCTGGTCAGTATAATACTCGGGTCAGTATAATACTTGGGTCAGTATAGTACTCGGGTCAGTATAATACAAAATTCCGTACAATCTGACAGTAATGAGGTTAAGCAGGAACTTTTATATTAGCTTTATGCATCATCATGTGGACACATGGGTTTTCTCTTGTTGCGTTCCATATCTACGTTAGACCTTGCACCAAATGCATTCAAGTTTTCGTTTTTTGTTATTTGGGACAGAGTCCTTACAGTTGGGAAAATTTGTGTCCTGAACCTCTATATTGGGGAATTTCCAGACTATATTTTAAGACAAACAAACAAAAATAAAACTATTTAGAATTTGTTTTTCCCATTTGGGATATTTTTTTAAAAAATATTGCCATTGGAAATAGGGTCAAATTTTGGCCCAAAAAAATGGTCATTA
Source organism: Cyrtodaria siliqua (assembly GCA_037043455.1). Lineage (NCBI taxonomy): Eukaryota > Metazoa > Mollusca > Bivalvia > Adapedonta > Hiatellidae > Cyrtodaria > Cyrtodaria siliqua. The sequence continues at coordinate 206,493 of JAWPHD010002458.1, forward strand.
AAATTAGGCACTAATTCTGGGTACGTCTTGAGTAACTATTGTGTAACTGTCCTCCAAGAGAAAGTGGTGATTCTTACTGATTTGAGGAGGTATACAGGGGAGGCATGCAGTACTAAAAATGACGTATTATAATGCCATTCAAACAAACACCAAACCAACTTAAACTTTATGACCTAATGTTTAAAAAGAGTTTAAAAAGAATATTTAAGTGTCCTTTCCCTGAGACAAGCTCTTGTTTATTTTTTAGGTAAAGATTTTTAATGTGAATAAGTCCTGAAAGGGCTACTTGTATGACTTAATTTCATGAATCATGGTAAACATATCATTGGCCTGTCAGAAAATGGCATGTAAATCACAGCCTTTAAACAACATTTCAATGTAATCAGTCCCTTCTATTTTGGAAACAAAACAACAAACATTGTTAGAGTTACACTATATAAATCACAGCCTTTAAACAATATTGCAATAACTATAATATTTCCCTTCTATTATGGGAACAAAACAACAAACATTGTTAGAGTTACACTATATAAATCACAGCCTTTAAACAATATTGCAATAACTATAATATTTCCCTTCTATTTTGGAAACAAAACAACAAACATTGTTAGAGTTACACTGTATAAATCACAGCCTTTGAACAATATTTCAATATAATCTTTCCTTACTATTTTGGAAATGAACCAACACACAGTGTTAGTTACACTAGTCTATACAAGTGTGAAATCCCATACACATTATTTAGTGCAGTATAAATAAAGTCTACAACATATGCTGTTTATAATCTTACAATTTAAAAAAACAACTGTTAACATAATCATGCAGATTCAGGTGCCAAAATTCAATGTTTTCAGACTTCTGAGATCTTTGGATTAACATTACCATTACCATTTACCAGCATGATGTTCTGTAGAATCAGAAATTAGATAAAATTGATGAGGCACTTTTGTTGCTCATTACGTGGTTCCACCTTAATTCTATTAAGCGATGCGAAAGCTTATTTAGCACGATTTAATTACGGATATTCGATAATAAAACGCGTTTAAAAACATGTTTTTCTAGAAAAATGTAATAACCTGTTTGAAATTACCTATTAAATGTTTTAATTTTACAATATGCAAACTTTTTAAGCCGAAATTAAGGTTTTATTTCATACCCAAGCCAACCCAGTCTTCCTTTCTTGGAGAAGGGGTTTGATGGGGTATGAAAGTTAGTACTGGGACCACGTAATGTGGTAAGGGGAATATTGAAGTAGCATACAACGTCAGTATACGACAGTGATATATATATATGATACATATAAATGTATGTTATGTTGTGATAAATAGAATCTCACATTCGTGCCTGTTTAACATCTGAATTTATTGAACTCGTTTAATATCCAGCTTATTTAATTAATTTGATATTAATGTAGCTATCCCGCCTGACTACAGCCAAATTTTACGAATTATATACACCGTTTCTAAACCTACTGATGACAATGTATATATAAAACTTACATATTTTGAGAATCTAAACTATATAGACACAGTATAAATTGCTTTAACCAGCCAGACTAAACCCCAAAACTGGAGCAACGAATTAAGAGTTACCAACTAATAATCCATTTTATGCATGTTCAGTCAACAGTATTTTAAGAACCCGTTAATAAATCTTTTATTTTTAGCTCGACTTTCGAAGAATAAGAGAGCTCATGTAATCACTCTGGCGTCGGCATTGGCGTGGGCGTCCCACATCAAGGTTTGCGTGTAAGCTGTGTTTACAAGTCTATATCTCTTACATTTCTTATCCTAGCACAACCAAATTTGGCCATAGGCTTCCTTATAGCATTATATTAAGGGCTGCATAAGCAATTTTGGTTCCTGTAACCCATGGGCTCCCATGGAACCCAAATTCTGATGACCCTTAAAGTGCGTCCCATTTCACATCAAATTTTGCATGTAAGCTGTGTTTACAAGTCTATATCTCTTACATTTCTTACCCTAGCACAACCAAATGTGGCCATTAGCTTCCTTATAGCATTATCTTAAGGGCTGCTTAAGTAATTTTGGTTCCTGTAACCACTGGGCTCCCATGGAACCCAAATTCTGATAACCCTTAAAATGTGTCTTTCACATCAAATTTTGCATCAATTTGGGAATTGGTTTCCTTATAGTATGTTGTAAAGGGTTGGGTAAGTAATTTTGTCTTCTGCAAATTCTGGGCTCCCATGGAACCCAAATTGTGATGGCCTATAAAATGTGCAATAATGGCAGATCTAGGTTTGCATGTAAGCATGTATATATCTATAATTTTGGTTTTGGATTTCTTATAGCATTATGCATCTTATTCATAACTCACCGATATTGGGGCATGGGCTCCCTCTTCAATCCACGCCCCCACTCCCTCCACCCCCTCCCCCCCCCCCACCACCCCCACTTGGATTAAACAGATAAAAATAATAAAATTTCACATAATTTTATATCGGCCCGAGTTTCTATACAAGCCCCATCCCCCAACCCCACCCCACATTGTTTTAGCCTTGTTTTCTGATGGTATATACTAGCTATATAATTTATTATTCTCTGAAAATCCGAATAGTCGAGCTGCGCTGTTCTTCGACAGCTCTTGTTAATTGGCACATTCATATACATTATTATATGACCAGAATACCTGGATAAAGTTTTGATAAATGGTTTTGTAGGGTAATTTTGCCATTGTATTGTGGGATAGCTTCTTTAAGCAGGCACTCATGTAAGGTCCACTATATATGCGCATGTGTTTCTTTGTGTTTCAGGTATATTCTTTATCATTCCATGCATTGAGAGTTACACCAAAGTTGATCTCCGGACTGTCTCATTTGATGTTCCACCACAAGAGGTTTGTCTTTATTATAATCAGCAATAAATCATAGGTGTATTATGCTACTATTGATAGTCTATAGTCCATTTGCCACATTTCCAGGTGGAAACGCTATATTATACGTTGTAAGAAATGTTTATTTAGTGTAGTCAAAAATATAGCTCAATTTTTGAGGATTTGGGGCATCATAATTAGCACAGTGATGAATTAGGCTGCAGATATACACCTTTGTGCTCGATAAAGGGTTGATCTAATAATGTTTGCTTTATTAGGCAATGATGAATAAAGCAAAAGCAGAATACTTTGGCGTTTATTGTACTTCGAACGTTGTCTGATGTCATGAAGAAAAAAAATGGCGTCATTCTCAACAAGGTTGCATTTTGTTTAATAGATAAAACTAGTAACTATACAGAAAATGTATCACTTTAATCCTTTTCCCTCCAACCTGTTTATGAATATTCCAATTTTATCTAGTCTGGTAATCTGTTCGCTGAAATTGCTGATGCCCATTCTGTAAATAGATATATACACAACTTGCAAAAATTAGATTACACAGACAACTGATTTCTGTAATGTGCTTAAGCTTTGAATTAATTTCAGTGAGAACAAATTGTAAATGAAGTATAATCATTCACGGGACTCGCTTAGATGTGGACGGAAATTGGAGAAAATAGATAGCTTTTGGTAAAAAAAAATCTACTTTAGCAGACAATTTGAATTAGCGCATTACAACACGCTAATGGCGCTAAAACAGATTGCCCGTTAATAATCTATTCTACAACAGTAATACATTTCCTTCTTTTAATTGCCTTTTAAAACACTTATTCTTCAGTAGCTCTCGCAGCACTGACACTTCAATAATTATGGGAATCATAGCTCTAATAAATGGTTTTATATTCTGTACCTACCACAGAGCTATGAATCCACCCATTTGAAAGTTATTTAGAGTATACTGCTTGGCAATCCTTCAGTTTCGGTGAGATTTCTGAAGATGTAATGTAATGCCTGCCTAAACAGCACCTGTATTTCAATTGAATAAACCTTCATAACTGACACGTTCATTCATAAAACACACCAAAAATAAAATTCATTCAAAAAATGTAACCAACAAAGCACCAATTTAAGTACGAATTACAGGAATTCGAAATTATGTTAATCAAATGATGCAAAACATGTATAAAACAATCCCTCAGGGAGAACTTCCTGTAATTAAGAGTGGATGAACTATTTTTTGCTCGACTGATCAAAGATCAGCAGAGCTTATGCCGTGGTGCAGTGTCCGTCGTCTCTCCGTAATTTTTTTTTGTAGCGACGACTCCTCTAAAATTACTGGATGCGTTTTCATGAAACTTTACAGGAATGTTGCCCATGATGTCTTGTTGATCCTAGCAAAAATTCATGTTGATGTGAAAAATCCAAGATGGCCGTCAAAGCTAAAAAAGATTTTTAAAAAACAAGTTTGCAGCGACTATTTCTTGAAAACTTAAGTAATATTGATATGGGACTTTTTCTAAAATAATCAGCATGGCATGAAGTTGGTCCTTGTCAAAAATCATTTGGTTCGTCATTAAACATGGCTGCCCATCTTTGTTTACATAGAGTTATATAGTGAAAACTTGTAGCGGCTATTCCTGTGAAACTACTTGAAGGATTTTCATGCTTGTAGCGGCTATTCCTGTGAAACTACTTGAAGGATTTTCATGAAACTTAACAGAAATGCTGCTCTTGATGTCTAGTTGGTTCTAGCAAAATTTCAGGTTGGGTGGAAATTCAAGATGTCCACCATGGCTAAAAATAGATTAAAAAACAAACAAATTTGTAGCGACTACTTCTTGAAAACTATAAGTGATATTGATATGGGACTTTTTCTAAAATGATCAGCATGACATGATGTTGATCCTTGTTGAAAATCATTTTGATTCGAGGTTAAACAGGCTGCCAGCAGTCATCTTTGTTTACAAGAGTTATCTTGTAGCGACTACTTCTCTGAAACTACTTTACAGATTTTCATGAACCTTCACAGGAATGTTGCACTTAATGTCTAGTTGATCCTAGCAAAATGTCAGGTCTGTCGGAAATTCATGATGGCCACCATGGCTAAAAATAGATATATATATATAAAAAAGTTTATAGCACCTTTGACTTCTTAAAAACTATAAGTGATACTGATATGGACTTTTTCTAAAATGATCAGCATGACATGATGTTGGTCCTTGTCAAAAATCATTTGGTTCGTAATTAAACATGGTTGCCCATTTTTGTTTACATAGAGTTATATAGTGAAAACTTGTAGCAACTATTCCTGTGAAACTACTTGAAGGATTTTCATGAAACTTAACAGAAATGTTGCTCTTGATGTCTAGCTGATCCTAGCAAAATTTCAGGCTGGCTGGAAATTCAAGATGGCCACCATGGCTGAAAATAGATTTAAAAAAAAAAAATTGTAGCGACTACTTCTTGAAAACTATAAGTGATATTGATATGGGACTTTTTCTAAAATGATCAGCATGACATGATGTTGGTTGTTTTTAAAAAATTACTTTGATTCAACATTAAACAAATATGGCTGCCAGTGGCCATCTTTGTTTACATAGAGTTATACAGTAAAAACTTGTACAGGAATGCTGATCTAGCTATCAAAACCTATCAGTAGAGTTTCAAGGTCATTGACCTCTTGTTTATTTATTGATTTTATTGATTGATCTTCGAAAATCTTGCCAGAACTGAGAGCTAGACTGGGATAAAGAGCGAAAATAACTGGTTGATTGGAAAAGCTGAAGTCGGCTTTATATCGTTATATTTGGTGAGAGGACGTGTGGTAATAAAGCTTCATATTAATGCGTGTATGCAGGTTCAAAACACTGTGTGTCTTGTGTCACAGCAAAACATAATACTCCTCCAAGTTAAGGACCACAAGACTATTTCTCCATATGCTTACCAGTGAAATTTACTACATACCATTTCCAAACGATTCCACAGAATGTTGAAGCAATGTTGCATTAAACTGAACATTGTCAGGTCTTCTGCATTAGATGAAAGAACAAAATGTTGATAAACATTGTTCTGTTAATTAAAAAGAGTCCGAGATATTTGATAAATTCTAAAAAATCATTAATTTGTCCCAAAACAACAATACTAAAAGTTTTAATAAGTTTTATCAATTTATTCATTATGTTTAATCACTACCAATGAAACTATGGACGCATAAATTTAATTTGCCCCGAAATTGACTAACCTTTGACAGTTTAAATGCATACACTGAACAGTTTTGAAAAACACTGACTTTTTATCCCATCCAAAATTAAGTAAATTTTCAAGACCTAGTTGCATATTAAATTTTGGCACTGCATGCTTATCTGTTATTCTAAAAAAAATGGTGACAGTTGATTGTTAAGGAATCAGTAGTCATGAAAATAATACGAAAATAAAAACATTTTATTGAAATTTCAGAATAATATTATGAATTTTCATATAATTTTTTAGTATTAATTAATGTTCCTAAAGAATACAGAAACACGGAACCGTTCCCATTTTTGGAATGCATTGGGTAACTTTAATCTTATTAAAATAAAGAAGAGATGGTCCTTAACTTATTTTGAGGGTATATATTCTAATGCTGCTTTACAGATGGTACTTGGTTACTTTATAATACCGATACATACATCACTTCATGTATTGAGCAGTGTTAGCCAGTAGAGGTTACATAATAACAAAATAGATAAAGGCTCACTGAATATATCATGTCATTTTGATCAATCTCAGGGGTATATTTTACTTACTCAACACTAGTCTATCAATTAACCATTCGTAAACTGTATTATTAGAGGCAGGCTCCTTTAAATAAATCTAATCTTGTGTCATATTAATTAATCTTCTAGTTATAGCTAGCCTCTTCAGCAGTAATCATAGATTTCATTTATTTATTATAGGCAAGATCCTTTAAAGAACTGTCATGTTAAGGCCAGAGGTTTTTTATAGTTAGTTTTACGGGAGATTTTGGAAAAAAAATGCAGTAGGAGGAGGAAATAAAACTAAAACTAAAAATGGTTAAAATGAGGAGTCGATAAAAGAAAATTAAAAAAAATAGAAAATTTTAGATTTTTTTTTCTTCATAAAACAAGTTTTTCTCGTAACATTAATATTAAATGCATTGCTTCATTTTTTATGTTGATTTTTAAAAATTTATTTTGCATATAAATGTAACCAACATCCACTTTATGTTAAAACTGCCTACATGTTATCTCAAATTCACAATAAACCGTTCTTAAAAATACCTTCCACTCTTGAGAATTGGTTTGTTGACTGTCATATTTTTGAGTATGTATTTTACAGAAATTATCACAAATTTGCTATTAAACACACTTCAAATCAAAACAAAACGTTATATATAAACTTGAAATTATTGAATGTTTAGCTTTCATAGTTGCAAGAATAAAAGACATATTTTCCCTGACATAGGTCAAGACGAAGAATATTCTCAAAAAAGGTTTATGAACTCAGTGCCTAGTAGAGCAAAATAGGTATTGTGGTGTTCAATGGTAGGCATTAAAATATGTTTGTAAACATGTATATTTAAGAGACTGAATTAATACTTTGATTTCCGACCTTGCAAAGCAAATACTAAGTCATAATACAAATTCTCAAAAAAAAAATTGCGATTTTACATTATTGTGAAAATCAGTTTTAGGATAGGCACATCGAACAGGAGGAAAAAATAAAATAAAATTCACAATTTCAACTTTTATTTTTATTTCAGTTTTGCAAAATTTAGGGTGGGCTCTCCCGTAAAACTAAAAAAACAACAACTCTGGCCTAACTAATCTTCTGGGTATATCTAGCCTCTTCAGCAGTAATCATAGACTTTATTATTAGAGGCTGCGGCTCCTTTATATAACTCTTATGTTACGCCATATTCTGACATCAAACTCAGGGGTATATCTAGTTATTTCACCAATAATCCATTAACTGTATGCTTTATTATTAGAGGCAGTAACTTTCATTATTTGGGATAGCTTGTCAAATTAACAATTCCTTAGGGACACTAACCATTATCTGGCTTATTAACCAACAGGTTAGACACAGCCTTCTTTAAATAACTGTTGTCCTGAGTTGACTTTACATCTCAAAATAAATATCTCAGGAGTTTGTCTTGTGTATTCACAAATGTTAAATCCATTGACAAGTGTAAAGTGGCAACCAGTCTTAAGTAGCCATTTTCTTGCATACCGGACAAGGATATCCATCATTTTACCGGGGCTAGATATTTCCATCTCACCCTAGGGTCGAGATCAAATTCACGCGCACCAACATCCGGTATGCAGGAAAACATGCAAAACGTTAGTAGCTGGCGGCGACAATGCACAACATGTCTCTGATATGCAAGAAAAAGAATATATCATGGGTATTTGGTTCATATAGGGAATTCCAACCCTTGGTATAAGTGTTTTAATCGGAACCTCGGCAGAGCCTCGGTTCCGATAAAAACACTTATACCTCGTGTTGGAATTCCCTATCTTCACCGGATACCCATAAAAGATTCTTATAATCTTGATCTGGCCTAGGTAATTATCCAGCTATCCAGTATGTTGCCAGGTCAGACAGTTATGAGTCCCATGTGCATTATTGTGACACATTACTTGTGGTATTCCTATAGGGGAAACCGGCTTGCCTCTCGCGATACTGGTAGCTCGTCTTGTAAGTAAGGAAGTGTCGAATCTTATGGATGGCGGGAGGTGTACAGTACTGGTTCTACCCAGGAAAAGTGGGTGGTCTGCCTTAACCACACAAAATGAAATTGACTGTCATATATAACCTTACATGTGTTGAAAATGATGTAAAAACACTGTACCAACAACAACAACAACAGCCTATGGGTGAAAGCATTGCTGAGTTATAAGTGTTATGTAATCCTCCTATCGAGGATAGATCAACAACAACAACAACAACAACAGCAACAGCAGCAGCAGCAACAGCAGCAGCAGTAGCAGCAGCTTGATTATACAAGTTTCTGGCAACAGCCTGTTTGATACTTCACATGACATTTTAAATATTAGGCCTTGAGGGATTTAAAAATTCACAGAGCGAATGAAGGGATGAATGGTGTTTTACGGCACGTTGACACATAAATAGGCCATATCATGCACAATAAATGATGAAAATAAAAACAAAACGGTTATTAAAAATTAATGTAAAAATGAAATATACATGTCAAACTGTTTACAAATAAACACGCTATGATAACATAACACTTTTAACTGTGCATGTGGAAATTAACAAATGCCATTCACAGGTGTAAATAAGTACGGTAGTGAGGGTTATTAACCCTTAACCCGCTAAGCACGACTATAATAACCTTTGCGTCCATTGTAAACCCAGTCTTAATTCAAAGAAAGTATATATATATATGAAGTGGTTTAAGTGTTAAGCAAGTATTACTTTTTCCGTCTAATCCGTTCGCTTCTATGGTGTTGTTTTATAAAATACGGAAAAAAAATGTATGTTGAATGGATGTTAACTGGAAAGAAATTAAAGCATAAATATTAACTACTAAGAATTTATTTAATGAAGTTAAACCTCAGTTACCTTGAGGACTAAGGCAAATGGGATAAAGTCCCACAAAAACAGCAAAATAAAATTATGCTTCATGACATAGTTATATGATGGTAAACATGTGTGGCCAGTATATATAAAGTGTACATATTTACAAAGTTTTAAAGGTTTTAGTATTATTTAACCATATGCTTATTCGTTGAAGAGTGTGTCTCAAATTTCAATAAGTAAGTATTTAACTCCATATCTAAATAAATACATGTTGATTTATATATATATATTCACTTCAGGTATTAACCAAGGACAGTGTCACGGTGTCTGTGGATGCCGTTGTTTACTACCGGGTCTCCAACCCCACAGTATCTGTCGCCAACGTGGAGAACGCCCATCATTCTACACGTCTTCTTGCACAGACCACACTGAGAAATATACTAGGCACAAAAAATATGTCCGAAATATTATCAGACAGAGAGAGTATAAGCCATGGGATGCAGGTATCGTAACTGTAGTTGTTTTTCTCAATTGCCTTCACAAAAACGGAGGATTCATTAAATTTTCCCATTATAGGTACATGGGTATTGGTGACTCGATGCTTTTAGTACCGTACACAAGTTACATCATTATACCCAAGTTAAATATTTCTGCTTATTTGAAAACAACACATAACCATTATGTTTTGTTTGTCTTAAGAGTAAAAATAATGTATCAATAAAGGCAAGTCTAAGTTCTAAATTTGGTATAAAAGTAGCAAGTAGAACTTGACATAAGACAAACAATAAAATGATAGCCTATGTTTTTCGTGCCGAACTTCGACCATATGCATAGGGAATAGTGAGATGACTTTTTCAGCCTCCTTCTGGATTCAAGCTGCTGTAAGCTGTTTAGTACCATAACACATATTTTGTACATTTCCAGTCATCACTGGATGAAGCTACAGAAGGATGGGGTATAAAGGTGGAACGAGTTGAAATGTAAGTACTTGAGGTGGCGTCTAGCTCAGTGGTTAGCCTGCTGTCCTGTTGAACCAGGGGTCATGAGTTTCATTTCAACGCTGACTGCTTGTAGATAAACTGAAACACGTAAAAGTTATTATCAACTCAAAGCCAAATCCCAACACACAGTAAAACAATGCAATTAAACTAAATAATAAAACCGAACATACTCAGCCTTTCTCTAATGTCCTGTGTCCTGGCCTAAACTGCAAGAAGAACGTTTAAGGGGATTTGCAAGTGTCTGGCCAAAGCAGAGGGCCCAACTGACCTCAAAGGGTATTTATTACATGAAGAGATTAAACGATGGCACAAAAATATCGCCAGATCAATAACTGGAGAATTGTAATAAAATAACATACACACTCAAAGTGATTACAACACGCAGTAACTGTTACAATACAACAAATAGCAACAAACTTACAATACACTGAAAAGAGAAAATGTTCGGTAGGTGATTGTAACAGCATACACTATTCGATCGGCACATGCCATCTTCTAGTATTCTGATACTAAATTAGTGTGAAAACGATATAATATATACATGTAAAGATTGGAAGTGAATATATATAATAATACATAGACCAAGGTGACACACGATACCACACAGTTTAACACATACTGGTAGAGAATACACATATAAATTTCACAAGGGTGGATATACGTGTATACGGGCTAATAAGCCAAATATATAAGTAACACTACGGAGCCCCTTTATGGCAGCTGACAAAGGAATTTTTATTCCGAAAGATCTTTTGCATGCAGGATATTGTTTTCCTGGTAAAGTAGACACTGTTGTCTTAGTTAAAATACTTTGTAAGAGATTTTAACATAATTTATCTAAAGTATTAAGCTGCCTCCGTGATTAAAACACCGGGAATGTAGTCTGTATGGTTAATACAGATACAGCTCACATATTAGTGTTACACATAATATAGCGGAGTACACTATACATTGTTTAGAGACAATGGCCTACTCTAATGTGAGCTTGGTGTGAGTACAGTATAAAGGATATACACATATAATAATCCGTTAAAATATACTGTAACATGCATAAAAAAAAGTACTCTGGGTAAGATTCCCCAGGGGGATCTCGCCAACTGGGAAGGCGAACCCTTTGAGGTCAGTTGGGCCCTCTGCTTCGGCCAGACGCTTGCAAACCCCCTCAAACATGACTCACATGAGTACATTTAGTACATTTTAAAGTATAACCTGTTGCTGATAGGTGTCTGGGTAGCACAGTCAATAGCGCACTCGTTTCTCACCAGGTCAACAACCCAGGTTTGATACCCCACTTTGCATGCAAGTAAGGTGGTATGGTGGTTGCCCACACTGAAACATTGGTTGTCTCCTCCCACATCAAGACAACTCACTGTCATCTGTGCCATGGAGAGTGATAATCGGTGTGGTTTGTTCTTAGCTCACCTGAGCACGAAGTGCTCAAAGACGAGCTATTGTGATCGCCCTTGTCCGTCGTACATCCATGCGTGCATCCATGTGTCCCTCCAAAATATGCTAAAAACGACCTCCTCTGAAATCGCTTTGCCAATTTTGACAAAACTTCTCAGGAATGATCCTTGGTGGTCTTCTCTCAAGAGTGTTCAAATTATGGAAATCAATGCAGAACTCAAAAAAAAAAGGTGAACAACTTTAAAAAAATCTTCTTCTCTAAAACTACTTGCTCGATTTCAGAATAACTTCACAGAAATGATGTTTGGGTGGCCCTCTACCAAGATTGTTCAATCAGCATTGATTTGTCAAAAAACATTGCTGCCAGGGAACAGGGCAGTTTCCCTATATAACTTTATGGAAAAACTTTAAAAATCTTCTTGTCTGAAACTGCTTAATGGATTTCAAAATAATTTCACAGAGAAAGTTCAAGGTGGGTTGATTCATCAAAAACATGGCCGCCAGAGGGCGGGCCTTATTTTTGAAATATTTCTATATGGAAATCTTAAAAAATCTTCTTGTCTGAATCTGCTTTATGGATTTCAACTTAATTTCACAGAAATGATGTTTGGATGGGCCTCTATCAACATTGTTCAAGCCGGGTTGATTCGCCAAAAAACATGGCCACCAGGGGGCGGGGCTTATTTTTGCTACATTTCTGTAGATGGAAAACTTTAAAAAATCTTCTCGTCTCTTAATGGATTTCAAAATAATTAATTTATTATTAGCAGTAATAAATTAGCAGTAATTAATAATTAATTAAGATTGTTCAAACCAGGTTGATCTGTCCAAAAACATAGCTGCCACAGGATGGGGCAGTTTCCCTATATAACTATATCAGAAAACTTTAAAAATCATTGTTTAGAAATGAACACCAACCCTTGTACTATCAAGTTTGTTCAAATCAAGTCCCCGGGGATTAAAAATGACTGTGTCCAGGAGTCCGAAGTTTGCATATAGAGATTTTGATGTTTTGCCTGGACTTATATAATAGGAAAAAATCTTCCTCTCTGGAAATACAAGAGCCAGAGGTTTAATATTTTTCATTTACCTTCAGTTTATGGTCCTCTACCAAGTTTGTTCAAATGGTGACCCTCGGGTCAAATTTGCCCCCACCCCAGTTTTACATAGACTAATATGATGTATATAGGGAAAAACTTTAAAAATCTTCTTCTCTGAAACTACAAAAGCCAAATGTTTAATATTTTGTATTTACCATCAGCTTATGGTTCTCTACCAAGTTTGTTCAAATGGGGTCAAATTTGGCCTGCCAGAAGTTACATGTTTTACATAGACTTGTACAGGAAAAACTTTAATAAAAATCTTCTTCTCTGAAACTACAAGAGTCAAAGGTTTAATATTTTGTATTTACCATCATCTTATGGTCCTCTACGAAGTTTTTTCAAATGGTGACCATGGGTTCAAATTTTGCCATCTTGTTAACATGAGCAATCTTAAAGATGAATGGCCACCCTTGTTGTAGTATTATCAATTAACAAATTTAACTCTTAAACATCATATGAACATATCTTGATAGTCCCAGAGACTGAGGCACATATATATTTAAAACCGCTACTAAGTTGTATGTAAAAATAAGCATTATTACCTCTGCGTGACTGCACGGGGATATGAGGTTAATCTGAATTGTATAGCTGCACAACTATTGCCAGATAATTGATAAATACATTTACCTGTGGATTAATTTACCTGTTCAAAGTTTTCTGCATCATCAAATAAAATCTTATTCTCGCTTTTCACAGATATTGCAATGTTTGAATTGTAAATATCTATATAATATCTATTGATTTTGATTTAAATAAACATAAACATGTTCATAAAACAAAACATGGCCAGAGAACTTTAACCAAACTTGCACAAATTGTACATGACCATAAGATTTCGGAGAAGTTCGATAATGGGCCAGTACTCAGGTAAGCGATATAGGGCCATCATAACCCTCTTGTTTAATTGATGTAATCAATGTAAAATAAAGGTTACTTTTGGTTGTTGATCATGTAAAGTTAGTTACTTTTATAAGGAGAAAAGCTTTTAAACTAAAACAAATCACTTCCAGTGTCATGGATGATTAGTTTTCTATGGTCTTGATATAGTAGGAAATGCAAGCCCATGTATTGGGATAGTCAGTTTCTGACAAACTATGCTGAGACAGGGAATAAAACTTGTCTTGCCCTTAGTGAAAGATTTGTCAATGATTTAGATTGATCCTAGCCTCTTTCCAATGTATTAGCCAATCAACCGTGCAGTTGTCCTTTTGCACAGCCGTTTTTAAAAATCGCTGTCAATTTTGGATGGAGTTGGTTTGGTTTTTTACCCAGAGACATCCACTTGGCTCGAGTTGAATCATAGCGCGTGCCAGCAAATTATTTTGCACACCCTCTTCGCATATTTGCACAACCAAGTCTTGAATTTCTGCCTAATAAACTGCCTCTTTCCCAGTAATGTAAAAGGTTGTTTCTGCGAAAAGTCCTAAACAGCAACCAACATTGTCGTGCGATTACCGTGTAAACAAATGGTAAAAAATGTGTCTTTTGAAAAAATATGTCTTTTGACTAATTCAGCATCATTATTACATTACAGTAAGGACGTACGTCTGCCGGTACAGTTACAGAGAGCAATGGCTGCCGAGGCTGAGGCTTCTAGGGAGGCTCGTGCCAAGGTATGAAATATTTATATATGAGCCGCAACACACGAAAACGTCCCTTCGGACGTTCAGACGACAACGTCATAAAGTAACATTTAATGACGTCGGCCGGTAATCAATTAATTACTAATCAAATTTCTCGTCACTTCTGTGTTTTACCTAATTATTATATCATAGGGAATATGTTACTAATATAAATAGTTGATGCTATAGAAAATGGTAATTGTTTATGTTTTTTGTTGTTATTTAATCAACGACGTCGTCCAAGACGTCGACGTCATCGTGCAATATTAATGGTGAGTACAATCTTTAATTTTCAAATTGAGATAAAGTCATTTTTAATTAAGATATCAACATAAAATAAAGAGATTTTTAAAGAGAAAATCACCGTGTTTCATAAACGTCAAAAAACATAAAATGTGAAAATTTTGTCTGAAGGGTCGTTTTCGCATGTTTCGGCTCATATTTTTATGTCCGGATGACTATATCAGTACCGGTAAATATGGTTGTTGGTTATCATAGTCAGAGAAGTCTTTGTCTGTGAAGTCTCATAAGACTTCTGTGTTTCCCATAGAGCCAATGTATATGCTACAAGATGTACTGTCTGGTGGTAAAAGTTAAGTTTCATAGCTAGTTGTTCGCTAATAGCTAAACCATGTAATTGGATACTGAAAAAAATCAGGTTTATTTATATTTGTCTGGATCATAGCCTTCCATACAGTTTGTGCCTTTGTCGAAAAATTACTGTAAATATGATAAAAATCATTTATTGACATGAGATTGTCCATCTGATGTATATTTTACACGGCAAATGTATCCAACATGAATCGAAAATCTCTGTTTCCAGAGAATCATTCATATATCCAGTGAAGAGTGGGAATTTCAACACAAGATATAACAATTTTTATTGGAACTGAGGCTCTGCTGAGGTTCTGCTTAAACCAGTTATAACGAGGGTTGGAATTTCCCCAACTGAGCTGGACACCCATGATCGATTCTTCTTTTTTGCATACCATTAATTGACATTTCTTTTTTTTATACACATTGTTGTCATGCAACTGTCGCCGTTGATCGATATCATCGTTAATAAACCTTTATCTGCTCCCATGTGTGACATGAGATTGTTCAGCACTTGTGTAAAACACCTATATCCTTATCAGGTATGCAAGGGTTTTGGGGTGAAACCTTGTGTTATTTTAATCGTCTGCTTAACTAGATAATGTGTCATTACGTTTTAAACCAATTTGTATTGATTCACCTCTTTTCAATGTTAGTGCTAAAATGGTACATTTATGGTACATTTGGCATTCACTCCCCAGAGAGTGATGGGCCTTTCTAAGATGTATTCATGTTATCATGTTGAAGATGTGTACAGTCAAATTGTTGTGTACCTAATACTTTGAAAATTATTATCACCAACACTTGTAAAAGGCAAGGTTAAGATCCAGGTTAAACCTTTTTATCAAAGGAGAATCATTTTTAAAAAAAAATGAACCAGAGAGTTATGGGCCTTTATCAGATGTATTCATTGGATCATGCTGAAGATGTGTACAGTTTCAGTGTTGCAGACCTTATACTTTGAAAGTTATTAGCCACAATCAGTTGTCAGGTAAAAGTTAACGGACAGACAGACATACAGATGGACGGACAACGCCAGGACATAATACATCCCTACAAGGGTATAAAAAGTACAAAAGAGACAACTACCGTCATTTTTGTTTTGCCTTTTCGAAGATAAACGCGATACATAGGGATCACTATGTCGTCCATCAGTCCTCCCATCCATCAGTCTGTCACGAAAACTTAACAATGGCTATAACTTTATCCTTTCTTCATGTTTCTCCATCAAACTTTCAATATTTACTCATCATGACAACATCAACATGACATACTAAAACATAAAGGTGAAGATCATTATATTGGTTAAATACTGAAATTTTTCTTCACGAAAAATATTTTCAGGCCAGTTTGTCAAGGTCATTTATCTGGGTCCAAAAAACCTTGTTATATTACCAAAGTGCTGACAGGTGACACGTGTTCTGCTGAACACCCGTCTAGCATTTTCAGACAGTGGAATAGCTATTGAGACACTGGATGCATGTGCAGTAGGCATGCCTCTTTGAAAAATGAAGGTAATTAAAAATTAGGCATAATAATTTTTTTTATCCAATGAATAAATATAAATACATGTATAAACTCTTCTACTGCAGGTGATAGCAGCCGAAGGAGAGCACAAAGCAGCAACGGCCCTGAAGGGAGCCGCAGACATCATGGGTGAGAATGGCGCCGCCCTCCAGCTGCGATATCTTCAGACACTAAACTCGATATCCGCCGAAAAGAATTCAACCATTATTTTCCCAATACCTATTGACATATTGAGTACTTTTTTGAGTAAGGGAAAGTGAGGTGTAGTGAGAGAAAGTTATGGAAGTGAGAGTTAGGGAAATGAGAGTTAGAGAGTGATAGGGAAGTGAGATAAAGTGAGTGAGGGAAGGTTATTCGATCATATTGCCAATGCTATAACTTATCTTTTTTTCCCCAAGTTTGAGACAAAAATTCCCAATTAAAATATAAAGCAAATGAAATAAATAAATAAATAAAAAAAAATAAGTAAAAAAATAAAAATAGTGAAATATTTAGTACAAAATGCTTTTTAATACCCCTGTTGACCTTGGTGTACTCTAAACAGTATTAAAGATACAATTATGAAATGAATGTGTAACTGGATTTTTCTCCAATTTTATGAAAAAATTATGCTACAATAATATTTTTTATTGTGAGGTTATGGGTTATGTTCCCAAAATACAGAAAAAAAACCCACTGTTTTGTCTCGTGTCCAAATGTTTTAATTGTTAAAAGTGTGTTTGAATGACGGGAGGTTTGAATGACGGGAGGTTTTGTTGGTGAGATATTATACTGGGCATTTTTGTAGTTTTTAATATTTATTGATCTGTATATAATTAGTTTCCAGCTGATATTTATACTTGTTGTTTACTATTTATTACTGTGTAAGTTATAAGAATTGGTTAATTGTATATAGGAAGTAAGATAAAGTGAGTGAGGGAAGAGACAGAAAGTGAGGGAAAGTGAGAGTAAGGGGAAAGTGAGTGATGGAAGAGAGAAAGTGAGAGTGAGGGAATTTAGTGAGGGAATGTGAGGAAATATAAGGCTGTGGGAAATTCTGTGTACAGTGAGTCATAATTCATGTAGTAAAAAATAGTTTTTAAAATGTGCCTAACCTTTTATACTCTTTTTTTTCTTTCTTTCTTTTTCTTTTTGAGTAATAGACATGAAATTGATACTCATTGTCTAACAATAGATCAACGACAATATTCCCAGGTTTCAAACTTGGGCGTAAAAGCTGGATTATTTTTTGAAAGATTTGATTATTTTTGGATATTTCAAAATTAGATTGGCAAACATCTTAAAACATACAAAAGCACATTTACAAAAATAACCTTTTCCGAAATATAAAGCTCACCATGTAGGAAACACAAACAGTTTGAAATAACTACAATTGGAGGTATAAGACCTAGAATTTCATTTATTTTTTACTTGATCTATAATGAACCTCATTAGGTTGAACTTTAACAAATCTTTCTTCATTGTTTTCAGTAATAAAAAAGATACTTCAGGTAGTTCATAAAAAGCAATTTTATTATGCAGAATGAGAAATCGAAGAAATGTGACAGATATTGCTTAATTTCTTTATCTTACTTTGCTTCAGAAGAAGGCAATATGTTTGTTTGTTGCGTATTTCATAAGCAAGTCACGTAATTATACAGTGTAGTATATAGGTAGATACATTTATTAAATTGATATCTTAAAGATGATTTTGCAGTGTTGTTTTTGTCTGTTTTTATAGTCGTTATTCGATCATATTGCCAATGCTATAACTTATCTTTTTTTCCCCAAGTTTGAGACAAAAATTCCCAATTAAAATATAAAGCAAATGAAATAAATAAATAAAAAAAAATAAGTAAAAAAATAAAAATAGTGCAGGTATTTAGTACAAAATGCTTTTTAATACCCCTGTTGACCTTGGTGTACTCTAAACAGTATTAAAGTTACAATTATGAAATGAATGTGTAACTGGATTTTTCTCCAATTTTATGAAAAAATCATGCTACAATAATTATTTTTTATTTTAAGGTTATGGGTTATGTTCCCAAAACACAGAAAAAAACAACACTGTTTTGTCTCGTGTCCAAATGTTTTAATTGTTAAAAGTGTGTTTGAATGACGGGAGGTTTGAATGACGGGAGGTTTTGTTGGTGAGATATTATACTGGGCATTTTTGTAATTTTTAATATTTATTGATCTGTATATAATTAGTTTCCAGCTGATATTTATACTTGTTGTTTACTATTTATTACTGTGTAAGTTATAAGAATTGGTTAATTGTATATAACTTATGTTAGTATATTTGTAAATACTCTTAAATATTTGTTTCATCATTGCAAGTTTAGAATATAAAAGCATAAGTATTTGACAGCACTGAAAACAAGAAGATTAAGTTAGCATTTACTTGTAAAGTATACATTGGCATTGAGTGTATAAGTGAACACTTCATTAAATAGATCAGTTCAGGGTGAGAAGGTTCGTTCTCCATATTTTATCGCGATGTACATGGATGATGAGCCTTGCATGTTCATTCCTGTTAGGTGCCATATAACGTTTCCGGTGTTGGTGCGCCTTAAAACCCCAATTCAATTAAATAGAGATTATTTAACTTCTGGGTTCAACTAAAGAAAATCCTTTATGATATGGTAGGCTTGCTTCTGCTCATTTGTGAAAAAAACTAAAACACTTGCACCATCGAGTATAGATCCAGCTGTTCCAATACTCTGTTCTAACCTTTCGGGAGACTTTTTTCCGCAAGTTACATCGTCTTCAAATAATTGCAGAGTTGTGATTATTATTGAACTATAAAGAATGGTCTGACATGTGATGTGGTTAACAATGAAGGCTGTGTAAAGTCTGGAGTTGGAGTAAATTTGATATAAAGTATGATATATCTCAACAAATTCCTTTTAAACAAAAAGGGTTTAAAAAGGATTAAAGCTGTATGCTTTCTTTCTGCTCAAAATGTTAATTAATTTGACTATAGTAACCAGTTCTATTCATATTATATTGTGTATGCATGTTTTTATAGACAAGGTTCATACAGCCTTAAAAAATCAGAAGTAGCCTTTAAAGTCCTTAAATTAACTCCAGCCTTAAAAAGACTTAAATTCTGACGAAATATCATTAAAGGTCCTTGAATTTCACAATCAGTCGATTAATTATACAAGAGGAATAATATCCGACGTAGTTCAAAAACAATCGTCAAACTTTTTTTTCCCGCCAATAATGTTACGAGTTAAACCGGGCCTTAAAATGGGTTATTATGGCCTTAAAAAGTCCTTAAATTTCATAATGATAATTCTGTATGAACCATGATAGATGAAGTGTTTAACAATCATTGTATGTGATATATCACAGCAGCTGTACTGAGTTCTGACATACTCTACATCATGCCTTGATACTGATTATCAAGTATGACGACCATTGTATGTGCCATATCACAGCAGCTGTACTGAGTTCTGACATACTCTACATCATGCCATGTTTCAAGTGTTTTGGTTCCCTCACAGCCCCCAAGTCTCATCCTATATACACTAGGGCTCTAATCAGTCAAAATCAACTTAACATGTCAACTGACCCAGATCAAAGACCCATATTTTATGCACTTTATATTTTCCTTCACAACTAGAGAAGGCCAAAAATAGAAATTTAGCAATAACAAAGGTCAAATTGACGAAGGGAAACAAAATTATTCCCATTATATGCAAGTTATTTGGGCCGATCTAGGGTTTGCCATTGGTTAGCATTACATAACAAGTTATTTTGCCAATCTAGGGTTTGCCATTGGTTAGCATTACATAACAAGTTATTTTGCCAATCTAGGGTTTGCCATTGGTTAGCATTACATAACAAGTTATTTGGGCCAATCTAGGGTTTGCCATTGGTTAGCATTACATAACAAGTTATTTGGGCCTATCTAGGGTTTGCCATTGGTTAGCATTACATAAGTTACTTGGGCCAATTCTAGGGTTTGCCATTGGTTAGCATTACATAACAAGTTATTTGGGCCAATCTAGGGTTTGCCATTGGTTAGCATTACATAAGTTACTTGGGCCAATTCTAGGATTTGCCATTGGTTAGCATTATATAAGTTACTTGGGCCAATTCTAGGGTTTGCCATTGGTTAGCATTATATAAGTTACTTGGGCCAATTCTAGGGTTTGCCATTGGTTAGCATTATAAAAGTTACTTGGGCCAATTCTAGGGTTTGCCATTGGTTAGCATTATATAAGTTACTTGGGCCAATTCTAGGGTTTGCCATTGGTTAGCATTACATAAGTTATTTGGGCCAATCTAGGGTTTGCCATTGGTTAGCATTACATAAGTTACTTGGGCCAATTCTAGGGTTTGCCATTGGTTAGCATTATATAACAAGTTATTTGGGCTAACCTAGGGTTTGCCATTGGTTAGCATTACATAATGGCCCAGTCACACCAACCACGAATGTCTCCCCGAAACCCACTACGATTGTCCCCCACACGGATTCCCCCCGGATGGGCATTTCTCAAAAAATACTACGAACTACTACGAATACATTACGGTTTGAGTACGGTAACAGTAAGGAGCAGCAAGGTTGGCACAGGAAACACCTCGGTTGACATACGGTTCCTGACTACGGTTCGAGTACGGACTACTACAGACAAGTACAAACTAGTACGGACTAGTATGGAGTGTCACGAGCGTGTCACGGTTCCCCATGGGGTCCGCAATCGCGCAATAAAAAGGCCTGCATTTCAGCAATTCGGCCTTATTCGCGATGAAACCGTACTAGATCGTAATAGGCCGTACAAGTTTGTGTACAGATCGTACTAAACCATGCTCCAACCGTGAGATAACCTTACTGAAACCCTAGTATCCTCGTAGTAGGTCGTGGTAGGCCGTAGTAAGCCGTGGTCATTCCCGGTATGCCGGGGTCATTCCCGGTATGCCGGGAATGTTCTACGAATAACTACGAATCACTACGAATCGCTGCTAACCCACTAAGGATGCACTACGGATGGAAAAATCGTGGTGCTGACCCCGAGAGTTTTGGACATGTCCAAAACTCTCGGGGTGGATACATACAAACTACTACGAATAATCACGAATAACCCAGGATACACTACGGATTCACTACGAATCCATCCGTAGTGGATTCGTACAGGCATTCATGGTTGGTGTGACTGGGGCATTACAACTGGTACTGAGAAACATCCACTCTTTGTTATTTATTAATAATATGTATGTATTTATATGTTTGTTACTTGACTTTTTATTTTAATTTTCTACCTGCTGCTCATATATTACTCTTTAAGTACCAATTTTGTTTAATTTTCAAATTAATTTTTTTAAACACATTATGTTGTGTATTTTAACACAGTTTCACTGTGGCATTTACTTGATTTGATTGTTTTTACACCATTTTGTTTTGTTCTGCCTGTCTCATTATATATTTATATTCTGTGCCATTATTATTTAAGATTATTATTATTTTCTATAAAATTAGTATTTAATAAATGAACAAGCCTGATGGTGGGACACCTAAAACCCAGTGTTTGCCATATGAAAAAATGAATAAAAGCAGTTCAAGAATGTTTGTATCTTTTTCTGTTTAAGTGTTAAATAAAGGGTTTCGGTAAAATAAATATTTCATTGAAGTGGAGTTGGCAGTGTCAGTCTTTGAGATGGTAATGTTGATTGAGGTAATAGTCACTTAACTGTCACCCTCATTGGATATCACATCCTCTTGAGGGGTTAATCCGTTATACCATTATTTGGCTCAAAATTGTTGTACCAGTATATAAGAAAATGTATACCCAGTAAAGTCATTGTTTGCAAATTTCTGAGTTGAAAGACATTTTTGTGAGTTTCAAAAATTGTCAATCAAGCTTCATGTTGAAGAGAGAAGCAACAGCTTAACACAGTCCCGCTTTGATCTCATGATTTATATTGGAGGTTCTTTTAATAAATTAAACAATATATAGAGAATATTATGTCATTGCCTTTTACTATCAAGTTTATTAGGCGAGGCTTAGAAAACGAAAAATGACGAGGCTCAGCCGAGCCATTCTTCGTCTTCGTGCCGAGCCTAATAAACTTGGTAGTAAAAGGCACTGACATAATATTCTATTTATCATGTAGATTATCCACGTTTTCTGTATGAATTACTATTATTATCTATTTCGAAGAATGTTAAACTTATCGAGGCGCCGCCATGTTTTTATTTATTGCCTAATAAAGCAAAATGTATTACGTCGCCCCTTTATTAGGCAGAAAAGTGCATATCTGCATGATAAAGTGATTTATATTAACCATTAGTCTGCATAATGTCAAATAATTCAATGATTCGGCTTATAACCATGTTGATAGTAAGACTTAAGGGTATTAAATTATTACTAGTGTAGTTTTGAACTTTTAGTGTCATTTTGTTTTAAACAGTTACCTCTCTCATGTTGTTATGGAAAGTTAAAGGGACACACGGCAATCTTTATTTCTTTTAAACTCACGACATCCCCCTAGATTTTCTGCGTAACTTGCATTTGTTCAATCATTAATATTAATTATAATAATTGTATTAAGCAATTTGATTTTGCATATTATTAATTTTTGATATTATTGCACCAATAATATATTAAAACTTATAGTATAAGACGAAATAGTGAATACTTGAAATTTCATTTATTTAAATGTAACCCGGGTAAAAGTAAAATTGATACTGGATATATTAATCGAGACCCATTTCAAACACGTCTTGATTGCCGTGTGTCCCTTTAAAGTCAAATTTGGGGGTTGGGGTGGGGATCCCTTTAAATGTATTGAATCCTAAAAATGCTTACAATACAATTACAGCATTGCTTGATTGTATTATTTTAAAATTTCTCAACTGTGATAATGTATATATTTTTTTGTAAATAATCATAAGCCTGCCATAAATACTCTTACCTTTGTTAAAAATTGTTAAGTCATTGTGCAGTACTGTTATTCTGTTATCACTGTTTTATACAAGTTTCATTTTACTATTAATGGTATATCTTAGTTTACATGCACACTTTCTGATTAATATTGCAAAAGCTAGAATAAAGTTTGTTTTTCTTTTATTGTGTTTATTGTTATTATTTTAAATACCATACTGATCATCATTCTGCAGTATTGTCGATTTTTGTTTGAAAATTGACTAGATATACCCTCAACCTGAATAATCAATATACAAATATATACAATAATTATATTCATTTGGAATATTTCTTAACATTTTCAGTTCATGATTGGTCAAAGAAATAAAGTGCCATTTCCTACAGGAAGTAAAACTCTCCAACAGGAACTAAAAAATTAATACCACGTTTTGAGATGCATAAGGACAGAGAACATTTTCATTCTTTGCACATCAGCATTCCCCATTCCAACCAGATATGACCTAAGTAAGCTGTTAAAAGATTGTAACACTCATTACAGTCTGTCCTACTTACTTATAGCTCACCTGTGCCAGTCATACTTACTTATAGCTCACCTGTGCCAGTCATACTTACTTATAGCTCACCTATGCCAGTCATACTTACTTGTAGCTCACCTGTGCCGTCTGTCATACTTGTAGCTCACCTGTGCCAGTCATACTTACTTGTAGCTAACATGTGCCAGTCATACTTACTTGTAGCTCACCTGTTCCAGTCTCATACTTATAGCCCACCTGTGCCAGTATGTCATACTTACTTATAGCTCACCTGTACCAGTCATACTTACTTAGAGCTCACCTGTGTCAGTCATACTTACGTATAGCTCACCTGTGCCAGTCATACTTACTTATAGCTCACATGTGCCATTCATACTTACGTATAGCTCACCTGTGCAAGTCATTATTACTTATAGCTCACCTGTGCCAGTCATACTTACTTATAGCTCACCTGTACCAGCCTGTCATACTTACTTACAGCTCACCTGTGCCAGTCTGTCATACTTCATTATAGCTCACCTGTGCTCAAGTGATCTATTATGATCGCTTTTCGTCGGTCATCTGTCCGCCCGTCTCATCATGACTTCCAAGATGGCCGCCATTACCAGAAAAGGTTGAAACTTTAAAATAATTGTTTCTTAAGAAATGCTGAAAACATTTCGACAGTTTTTCTTTTTTAATGATCGACAACGCCAAGACTATCAAATTTGAACAAATGAAGTCCATGACATCAAAAATGGCTGTGCAACCAAAGTTTGTTTATGGAGATTTTATATAGACTATAACTATATTATAGGGGAAAACTTGAAACCAAAACCACAAGACTTAGAGATCTCATATGTTGCATGTTACATCATGGTGACCCTGGGCTCAATTCTGACCCCCACCCCACAACAATCTTCTCTGAAACGGTTTAAAATCATGCATTTACCATACGCTTATGTCCCTCTACCAAGTTTGTTCAAATGATGACCCTGGAATCAAATCTAGGCCCGGCCTGGGATTATAGATTTACGTTATACGTAATTTTTGAAACCTAGGTGCTCTGAAATGGCATTTCCAGCAATCTGAGACATAAATTAGCTCTGTGTCTGACTCTCATTTCTTTTTTATTCATACATGTATGTTCATGTTACTGTAGATAAAATATCAAACAATTTCGATGCACGCCCTCAGTATAAAAAAAATTCTTTCTCGCTTCGCTCGCTCTACGCATAATGACTAATGAGTGGTTTAATTAACATATTGTTAAATCCTTTTATTTGAAAACGGACTTTTTTTATTCATACATGTATGTCCATGTTACTGTAGATAAAATATCAAACAATTTCGATGCACGCCCTCAGTATAATTTTTTTTTTCGCTCGCTCGACGCATAATGGCTAATGAGTGGTTTAATTAACACATTGTTAAATCCTTTTATTTGAAAACGGACTTTTTTTTATTCATACATGTATGTCCATATGTTACTGTAGATAAAATATCAAACAATTTCGATGCACGCCCTCAGTATAATTTTTCTTTTCGCTCGCTTCGCTCGCTCGACGCATAATGGCTAATGAGTGGTTTAATTAACACATTGTTAAATCCTTTTATTTGAAAACGGACTTTTTTTATTCATACATGTATGTCCATGTTACTGTAGATAAAATATCAAACAATTTCGATGCACGCCCTCAGTATAACAATTTTTTTCGCTCGCTTCGCTCGCTCGACGCATAATGGCTAATGATAGGTTTAATTAACACATTGATAATTCCTTTTATTTGAAAACGGACTTTTTTACCCTATCAATGCACTACCGCAACCCTTTTTGTGAGGCTAGAAACGGACCCGAAAATTTACCAAAATCTTACGCCCCCACTAAGCTGAAATCCTGGATCCGCCCCTGGTATATATTATCCTATCCTAATATATACTGATGGAAAAATGTTTAACAAACTACCAGATTTATAATAATTATTATTATTGTAAATACTTTGAGAGCTTTTTAAAATTAGGATTATTCTGTGGATAATAAATAACTGTATGACATGGTCATTATTTCATTATGAAAATACTAGACCATTTTCGCATTTAATGTTTCATAGCAGGGTCAACATGTTTAAACATTAGTGATATACGTGCGCATGTCACACACAGGTGTGGCTACAGCGCAGCGCTTGTATTATGTAATGCATGTATACACCATATATCACAGGTTCGTCTACTGTAGATGCCGCTACATTAATTAATGACGGTTGAAACAACACGCATACACTGACCCATCCGACATGCTAATACTTGTATTAAACATACGGCATCATTTACACAACAACAGAACACCAGCACAAATGATTCACAACTGAAAAATGACACTGACCAAATGCCGCTGCTGCAGCTGACGCAGACGCCACAGGCCAAACTCATCTCCTGAAACGGCTGCGATCTTGCTGACGATATTTAAGCGATATATACCAAGCCATCCAAATTCAAGTCGACAGTGTGGTGCAGATTTCTAAGTAGTGGGGTAGCAGAACAGGTAATATATTGGATGTGTTTTATTTTTTAATTTGTTTCATACTGTCGCAAAAATTCTCTCTACAGCAATGTGTTTATTTGGAATTATGTGTTTCGTTTCATTCAAGTAAAAAAATGCCGCAAGAATCAGAAAAGCTCGCCAACACCTACGAGTGTTATATGAAATGAACTTGACAAATGGTTTAAGAAAAAAATCAGGTTTTATGCCGAACGTTAGTGTAGAATGTTGTAACCATTTTGGCTGCCATTATATGTATGTATTATCCTTACCATGTTTTCAAGTTATTATACCTCACTGTAAACACTCCATGTAAAATCCCCATACCCTGCCGGGTTGATATTTCGCGCTATCACCCTCAACGCCGCTATCACCCTCAACGCGTCATAGCGGGTGATCACGTGGGGTGATAGCGCAAAATATCATCCCGCTAGCTTTTCGAAAAGCTGTTCTAAAAATAGATTTTTTTCAACAACAATTTTTTCTTCATTATCGAGTATATTAGTATATTAGGAGTATTTGTTCGGTATAATAAAATAAATATCACATCCTCTTGTGGGTGCCAGCGGATATTATCAACCCTCGAAATGATAATGTCAACATCGGATTTCGCCTCGGTCGACATTACATTCTCGGGTTGATAATAACCACTGGCACACTCAAGAGGATGTGATATTTACATATTAGTGTTCGTTTTAGCGTTACTATACATATAGAACCACATTTCTCCGTTTAATTTAAATTATGTAATACATTAGAAACCATAAACATGAAGACCTTGAACATCTTCCCTGATACCATTTCCGGGCAATTTCTTTAGAGATGTTCGTTGACATTTAGAAAGTTTACATTCATTTTGTTTTTAAAAGCATTTGAAACTTTAAATTGATGTTATGCAACGTCAGTGTATTTATTTATATGGTTTTTTTTCTCTAAATTAATGATAACGAAATACATATATATTCGACGGAACGGAAGGATTTATTGCGTGATTTAGTTAGTGTCTACCATTTTCTATTCTTTAATTAAACAAGGAAAGAAGACGACCATGCTGCGGATAGTTTTACTTCTCGGTGTCATTTCGGCCGCCTGGTGTTCCTGTTTTTACACACCAAGAAAGATGAAAGGTTGGTTCCATTTGGCAAAGTATACTCTTATATGAAGTAGTTTATGAACTTGTCTTGTCGTAACCTCAATGGTTTGTTCTCTTGTTGTTCTGGCTTCTTTGCCAAGTCATTGAGTACCTTCTTTGTGGCTTTCTAGGCTATTGTTTTTTGGTATTTATATATACACGAGCATCTTTGCGTTTTACTTACATTGCCTTTTAATGCTCCCTTGTTGGTTAGAGAATAGTTCATGGCGGGGATTTCTTTATTTACACTGTGCCGTTTTATTGGGATGACATTAGGGTAAGTGTGACGTTGTGAACCTGGTTTAAACCCCCAAACGGCTTATTTTGCCACTGACCGTTCCAAGACGGAAGCCCAATTTTCAACCCTTTTGTGTTTGGGGTGTCTTATTTGCCTTTTATTCATCTTTAAAGTTGTTCTTTGTTTCCGTGTGTGTTTGTGGTTGACTGTCATCCGTGAATGCTACTTTTCCTGTTCGATTTTTATATCTACCTTTATAGCATATTAGACACAATGATCGTTATAAGCCAGGAGTATTGGCCTGTATATAACAATAGTCAAATAAACAAAAAACATTTTGCAAATCATATACAGAGTGTCCATGGCGATTAAAATATGAATAATCAACATTTTTTGTGGGGGATGGGGTGGGGAGTGTGTGTGTGTGGGGGGTGGGGGGTGGGTGGGGGGGGGGGTGGGTGGGGATACAATTTTAAATAACAATATTAATACATGTTGTAATATAGTTAAAACAAAAAATAAAAATTAAACTATTTGTTTCACCAAGGGCTTTTAAGGAAGTGTCTGCATCACAGGAAGAGTCTGCCCATTTCTGTTGGTAAACAAAAAGGCATTTTCACTAATTTAAAGTGCCATTTTTGGTTTATATCACATTGTTGATCTATTTGTTACATTTTTCAAGCATTGTCATGTTAAAATTGTGAGTTTTGAAATGGAAATGAGTGTATGAATACAATATTTTGGCATCTCAGTGTTTATGTTTTTAAAGGGAGCATTCATTCATGGGACAAATTCTTTCTTAGAATACACATGACCCCCACTTTTCTGTGAATTCCTTGGCAGCACATGTGTCATTTGTGATGAGAATGTAAGTTATTTATTTTTAAGTTGGGACTAGATATGAATGACAACATTCCAATTAAGTTTTAATTCATACACGACTCAATGCAAAAATCAGTGAGCGTGTTACACCTTAATACTCGTATATAAATCACATAGTTATATAGATATGTCATGCTGTCTATTATAATTCACATAGTTATATAGATATGGCATGCTGTCTATTATAAATCACCTAGTTATATAGATATGTCATGCTGTCTATCATAAATCACATAGTTATATAGATATGTCATGCTGTCTATAATAAAGCATCCCTATTGCCAACCCTTTTATGTTTGTCGTGTTATATCTTGCCTTTTATTCATATTTGAAATTATTGTTTGCTTCTGTGCGTGTTTTGGTCGACTGTGGTCCTGCCAGCGTCCCTTTAATCCAAATTGTCAAGTATCCCCCAAATCAAAATTGATTTTAAGTCTTTTTGGTTTAGTTCTCCACTAGAATAATTCATTATCAGTTTTAAAATATATGAGCACACTAATTGTTGTTTTTAGCTCTACTGGTCGAAGATAAGCAGAGCTTATGGGATGACGAGTTGTCCGTCGTCCGTCCGTTAACTTTTTTCTCGTTAAGACGATAGGGCCTTCAATTTTTATCCAATATTTACCAAACTTTAACAGGTTGTTAATATCAATGAAAGCTCGGATAACTTCGAAACCCAGCCAGATCGGACCAGTATGGCCCTTGATTTAGTTAAAAATGCTAAATTTTGCCTCGTTAAGACGATAAGGCCTTCATCTTTCACTCGGTTTTTACCAAACTTTACCAGATTGTTATAATTACTATCAATGAAAATTCGGACAAGTTTGAAAACCAGCCAGATCGGACCTGTTTAAACGGAGTTATGGCCCTTGATTTAGTTAAAAATGCTATATTTTGCCTCGTTAATACAATAGTGCCTTCATTTTTCATCTGATCTTTACCAAACTTTACCAGATTGTTAATGTCGATGAAAGCTCGGACAGTTTGAAAACCAGCCAAATCGGACTAGTAACGGCGGAGTTATGGCCCTTAATTTAGTTAAAAATGCTATATTTTGCCTCGTTAAGACGACAGGGCCTCTATTTTTCATCCGATCTTTACCAAACTTTACCAGATTGTTAGTATTAATAAAAGCTCTGACAAATTCGAAAATCAGCCAAATCAGACCAGTAACAGCGGAGTTATGGCCCTTGATATAGTTACAAATGCTATATTTTGCCTCGTTAAGACGATAGGGCCTTCTTTTTTCATCTGATATTTACCAAACTTTAACAGATTGTTAATGTCAATGAAAGCTCGGACAAGTTCGAAAACCAACCAGAATGGACAGGTAACAGCAGAGTTATGGCCCTTGATTTAGTTAAATTTGCTATATTTTGCCTCGTTAAGATGATAGGGCATTCATTTTTCATCCGATCTTTACCAAATTTTACCAGATTGTTAATGTCAATAAAAGCTCAGACAAGTTTAAACGTGTTTACAAACATGAACATTTATTTAAATGACATAGAATAACAGAATCAATAATAAACAAGGACATCCAACATCGTAAATAAACGAAGTATTGAGGTAACATTAATATATACAGTACCCACTGTTTTTGCTGGTAATCCCATAGACCAGTTTTTGAGGGCGTAGGACAGCTTGAACAGCCCTTTAATTAAACAATGTTTGATGCCTTTAAGCACACTTCACTGAGTACTAAATATTTCTTTAAACTGTTTCATATTTTGCCAAGCAATACTATTTTATGGATTCTATGGAAACCTTAAAGGAAAGTATTTGGTTGTTTTTGATTATCAAAAGCTGAACCAGAATATTGTCTTGAACAAATTGAGGTATTGTTTGTAGATTTTACAAAAACATATATGGATTAAAAAGAAGGTAGATAACTCTCTTGAGTACAAAACTTTAAAAAATCTAATTATTCATATACATCATTTATTATTTCCTGTTGTGCTGTCTATATAATAAGGGAAAGAAAAAGGGAAACTTTTTATTTTTGCTCAGTATAGTTTAACATACGGTAGAATAACGAAAACACAAATTAAAAATCAAATTTAATTTATTTATATGGATTCCGGTTTAAAGCCAAAATGATGGTGGATTATGATGGAGGTGCTCATTTTCTGCTTGATACAAACCTCAATATTGCCGTGTGTCACTTTAAATAGTTCCTAAATTTATAGTTTAAAATATGATTTTCAAAAAAACATTGCAGTTGTGTAAAAAAACTAGCTTACTGTTCATCGCGAGTTAATAGTGCCATGTGAACCTGTAAAACGTCTTATTTCAGATGGTGCCGATGAAGAATGTGAACACCCGGAATACCCAGGTTGGAAAATTAAAATAGGATCGAACTTTCAGACCCCTGACTGCCTCAATATTACCTGCTGGGAAGATAACATGAGCGTTTGCGAGTAAGTTGTAGTTGTTTACTATTTACTACCAGTTAATTACCATACATGATATCATGTACGCGTCCATTGCCTTATTTACACACATTTATATGTTCCAGGTTCGGATGGCGGTTATCTCGGGTTGTCGGCGTACCGCTGGATTGTAAGAAGGTCAAGGTCGGCCATTGTGGGGTCAAGTTTGTGAAAGCAGACAACGAAACGAAAATGTGCTTTGAAGATGAAGACCAGAACTATAATTCAATACCAGCGAAATAATTTGTTGTAATTAATTTGTGTACCACAATATCCTAAATACACACTATGCATCGTGTAATACCCGAGGATATGTATATGATAGAGCATGACTTTTGCACGTGTACTGGGAGATAATGCACACGCGTTATTGTATTTATACCACAATAGCCTAAATACACACTATGCATCGTGTAATACCCGAGGATATACACAGCATATGTTAGTTATTGTGGTATAAATACAATAGAGCATGAGTCTTGCACGTGTACGGACGATAACGCACTCGCTTACGCTCGTGCATTATCTCCCCGTACACGTGCAAAACTCATGCTCTATCCTATACATATGTTAGTTATTGTGGTACAAATACAATAGAGCATGAGTCTTGCACGTGTACGGACGCTAACGCTCGTGCATTATCTCCCGGTACACGTGCAAAACACATGCTCTACCATAGCTCTAATTGTTTTCCTTTGTTCTTGCTTATGATATAATTTTCCTAAACCTGAAGGTCTGAGCCTTAATCGTGCTATAAATGCCGGTATATTTCAGCCGTGCTATAAATGACAGATTCGGCAGTTATACCATGATCTACTCAATTTTACACGCGCGTAGTTGCAATGTTTACACACAAGCTGTCAATCAAATATGTAAAACGCGACTACCATTATCAAATCATAACACCACACTAGCCTAAATACTCACTATGCATCGTGTAATACCCGAGGATATACAGAGCATATGTTAGTTATTGTGGTATAAATACAATAGAGCATGAGTCTTGCACGTGTACGGACGATAATGCACGAGCTAACGCTCGTGCATTATCTCCCCGTACACGACAAAACATTCATAGCATATTTTTCTCGTATGCATTTTCGGCCTACGGCCCTAGAGAAACAGAATAAATCGCATATACTCGAAAATTTATGCTTGACATATTACCTATACTAGGCTTAAGTGATTGTATTGAATATAAAAGTAATAACTTTAATTTTATTTTTGTTTAGTATTTTGTACCAATTTTGTTTCAGCATTTAGACATATTTCTGGTTGACTAAACAATCAAAAAAAAGATACCCAACGATATAGACCTTAAGGCTCTGATAACTTGTTTATAAAACGCACAACACCGGGGAATTATTGCCTTCAAGTTATAAAGGGACACACGGTAATCTAGAACTATAAAACAACTAACATTTATACCTCAATGTATTAATCCAGTATCATTTTGACTTTTTTTGTTAAACTTGATTGCTTATAATTGACTAAAAGAATGAGGGAGCTTTTTGTTTTCTTCCTTATTTTCCATAGGTTAACATATAGTATTGGTGCAATATAATCAACATATAACACAAAAATAAAACAGCAAGTGGCTTTGAAATATTCAAATAACTATTTGATGAGAATTTTGACTTTTAAAACTCATACACAATACATCAGAAAGGTAACCTGGAGCTTTCATACTAGTACTTAGGACTTCTTCAGCAGACTGATGTTACTCCGCTGGTCGACTTCAGCAGACTGATGTTACTCCGCTGGTCGACTTTTTCAGCAGACTGATGTTACTCCGCTGGTCGGCTTCTTCAGCAGACTGATGTTACTCCGCTGGTCGGCTTCTTCAGCAGACTGATGTTACTCCGCTGGTCGGCTTCTTCAGCAGACTGATGTAACTCCTCCGCTGGTCGGCTTCTTCAGCAGACTGATGTTACTCCGCTGGTCGGCTTCTTCAGCAGACTGATGTTACTCCGCTGGTCGGCTTCTTCAGCAGACTGATGTTACTCCGTTGGTCGGATTCTTCAGCAGACTGATGTTACTCCGCTGGTCGGCTTCTTCAGCAGACTGATGTTACTACGCTGGTCGACTTCTTCAGCAGATTGATGTTACTCCGTTGGTCGACTTCTTCAGCAGACTGATGTTACTCCGCTGGTCGACTTCTTCAGCAGGCGGATGTTACTGCGCTGGTCAACTTCTTCAGCAGGCTGATGTTACTTCGCTGGTCGACTTCTTCAGCAGGCCGATGTTACTCCGCTGGTCGACTTCTTCAGCAGACTGATGTTACTCCGCTGGTCGACTTCTTCAGCAGACTGATGTTACTCCGCTGGTCGTCAACGCCGCTCGAGGGATTAGTGAGCAGATGTGTGGCAGGTTTTAACGGCCTCTGTCCATGTTCAGGGTCGGGTTTGAGCGTTGTGAATATGGTATGATACATCCGACATACTCGAACTTGGTCTTCTGTGTTCCATAAATCTAGACTTCTATGTTCTTTCCGTTTCACCAATATAGTCCTGATGGCACTATCACCATGTCCCTCACACTTTATGTGATAAATGGGACCGCACAAATCCTTTTTATCAGTCTTATCCTTCGGGTTCATGTGTTTCAAGGTCCGTGTGGTTTAAAACACACATTGATCTTGTGCCGCTGGAAAATGCGCTCCAGGCACTTTAAGGTCCCTTTTACGTAGGGTAAGACAATACTGTATTTGGAGTCTGCTTACCCAGCCGTTGGCTTAGTCTTCGTGGTATCGTCATTCAGACTAGCGTTTAATCTGTTAGATATCTTCTTAGACAATAACATTGAACAACCTTTGTCGTTACAACCTGACGCACATCTGGCTCAAGATGTGGGCATAAGTTTAAATTCTCATCAAATAAAGAATAATACTACACAGTTAAATTTCACCAAAACATTCAAATATTTATTAATGATTTGCGAATATGTAACTTAATTGCAGGAAAGCTAACGGGACTCCACGAGTTAAAAAAAAGCTACTATTATAACAGAAACAAAAAACTATCAAAAGTCATCGACATAAAACTATTTAAACTTTGCTACTTTCAGTACCGGGGAATCATTTACATTGGCAAATATAAAACACGCGTTATATTACAATGGAAGAATTGAACTAGTACATGTTTTGCACATGTTCGCATAAGACGGAGTTGTTTCGCAAGCAAAAACAAACAGAACTATGAAAGCATTAAGAATACTACCCGAGCTGCAGGTTAGCTATAATAAGTATGTCTTCCCACACGAACTGGAGGAGACATATTGTTCTTGCTGTGTCTGTCTGCCTGTCAGTAGGGGCAATGCCATATAACACGGGTCCATTTCTTGTGGAGGAAACTTTGTTTTTCCTGTGTCTGTCTGCCTGTCGGTAGGGCCAATGCCATATAACAGGGGTCCAGTATTTGAAACAAGTACGTATCGGCTGATCCCGGGTGACACATTTCCTGACCACTAACGTTTAATGTTTGGGTCACGAAAACTCAACACTTCCTAACACCTTTTCATATCTTCATAACAGTGTGGTTATATAAACATTATGAAAAGAGTCATTCACCACATATATGATTTTCACTGAAAAAACACCAGAAAATTTGGGGTCACAAGACATGTAAGAAAGATCGTATTTGTTTACTGAATAGGTCAAAAAGGTACAGCTGTTGTCATTGATAGTTAATCACAAAATGTATGCATAGATTCAAAATTTCGAAAATGTTCGTCTGTGATCCAGTTAAACCTATTAATACGCTTCTTATACATACAACAACACAATCGAATAGAAATGGGCAGTTCTCCCCTACTTGTAATGTCCATTTCCATCAATAAAGGGGATTACTTTTTGTTATAGGAAATACACCTCGAAGGTTTACATGCAATGGGTGATGGTAAATCTGCATAGACAGTTGGTGTCAGCCCAGTCAGGAAGTACTGCCGGGTCGTAGCATGCTAACACAATTCCATGAACAAATCCAAAGTTTCTAATTTGCACATGTTTTTTCCCCAAGATTAGTTTTCATTTTATTATTAAATCTAACATGATGTTAAGTATTATTTCTGTTGTCATGAATAGTGAGTATTTTACTGCGTTTGTCAAGACAATTTCGGTGGAGAGTATGAGTACAGAGAATAGGTAGAGATGCGGGTTTGACATATGTTTATTTCAAAATACATATAGTGTGAATGAATGACGCGAAATAATATAAAATAAAAAAAAACTTTGTTCAACATTAAACATTCAGTATAATGTGTATAGCCTACACGCAAAGAAATCAAAGAAAAATCTGAGAAAATAAGAAAAAACAACAACATGGTATACTAGTATTATAGCTTAACAGGTTGAAATGTGGTAACGAAATTTAAACTTGCATTTCATTTTGAAGTTTAAATGCATAATAAACATATTTTGATAAGTTTATAATTGTTCTATTCGAGTTATTAGATATTAACACATCTCATTAATTGTTTATCGTGGGCCATCTGCAACAGTAAGGTTTAAAATAGTTTTGTCTTAAGTTCCTTTATATTGGACATACAAGCGAAATTTGGTACCCGTTTTCTACTATATTTTGGGTACAATGTATGAATTTCCTATTTTCTCGCGGGATATTAATATATCTACCGTTTTCAATGGCTACATAGTGAGAGGAGAGTCTAAATCTACACAGTGCTATTCGGAATTTATTGTCATCTAATAAGTTCAAATATGTTTCCATATCAAAAGTGTGTTTATAGCGGAGTATGATTCTAACCTGTTAGAGTTATTGATATTTGAGTACCAACTTGGGTGACAATGAGTCAATCAAGCGTTTTGAAAAACTGAATCGGTGCTTTATTCCAGATATGGGACAGTTTGTGGGGCCAAATGTGTGTAATTCACAGAATTAAAGTGAATTAAAGTGTACTTAAGCGAACGAATGTTGTGGAACTTGTGACTGATCTCCAAAAATAACTGATTAGCATTGTGTTCAATGGGCTGAATTTCACCGGACTGACACTGTTTGGCGTGTCAGAAAACACAACTCGTTCAGTCATTTTTAAACTTTAGTTAGGGCCTGTAAACTATGAAAAAATTTATTTCCCTTTGTTCTTGCATATATTTTAAAAATGGTTAAATAGGAATTTATCAATTAAAACATTTAATTTTTGGTAAAAAATGATTGAATAAATTTTAAAGAAATACTCATTAGCACTTTAATTGTCTGCATTTACCACACATGTATAATGTCTTATTATTTGATATTTGTTAATACACTTTGTACATGACAGCTCAGATGTTGAAAACCATTACTGATAGGCGTATCAATATTTGAGTTTATTATATAACCTATAAATAGACGCGTTTTCATTGACTAAAAAGTAATTTTTTAGAAAAAATATCTAGCGATATTGACCTGTTTTTTTGATATTGACCTGTTTTTTTGATATTGACCTGTTTTATATAATTGTTTTTTTGATATTGACCTGTTTTATATAATTGTAAATTGAGGGTTATATAATAAAACAGTTATGGACTTTTCAGCTGTTATACATGATGTTGATATGCACCAAAAAATCATTATTGACCTCGGCTATCGCCTCGGTCAATAATGATTTTTTTGGTGCATATCACATCATGTATAACAGCTGAAAAGTCCATAATTGTATAGTATCATATACTAAAGGCAAAAGGAACTCGGAATTTTCCGCTATATAATTTATATACTGCACACTTATTTCACGTAATATTCCAGAAAAATCCCAAAATGTTTTGTAAAAAATGGTTGCATTTAGTTAGAGAAAGGACACATCTGTGCTGTTGTAGGCTTTGTAATCACATTACACTTTGTAACACAAAATTCATACATGTTGAACTTCCGCTTTGAACATTTGTGCCATTTCAATATTGTATTCACTGTATTAAAGAGGCCCTCCCAGGGGGTCTTTGTTCCCCAGATCCCTTAAAGTAATGATCATTGTTCCCCAGATCCCCAAAAGTATGTGCCAATGTTCCCCAAAAGTATTTTGTCCATTTTCCCTAGATCCCTAAAAGTATTTTCACTGTTCCTTAGATCCCCACAGAAGTGTTAAACACACTTCCCTAAAAGTACCAAATAAATGTTCGCTTAATATACCTTATGTAAAACACATACTGTAGTATTTTCTGGACTGCTTGTATCTTTTACACATCCAGGGCTTTTTCCCCTTCATCAACAGGGGATGCTATTCGGGCCCTACCACTAGCAAGATAGCCTACTGTTTACCCTTCTTTGGCTCAGCCATTCCCCTTGTTTTATTTTATTATTATTTTTGTCTTATTTCCCCATAATAGAAAATTACCTTCTCAACATCTGTTACGTTTGGGGATACATTTATAGAAGACAGATTATCTAAAATGTACTATTTTTATTGCATATTTGCACACCCAAATTTTCAATTTCTGTCAAATACGGAGCTCCATATAAGCAATAAATTAGGAGTACAAATCAGCATTGGTAATATACAAGTCTAGTATACAAATTGCATATTTATGAGTAAAAGCAACAGAATTATAAACTCTTTAAAAATTGCAAAATAAGTATTGCACATGTATTTAGCGGGTAAAATACCCTTTGACACGACAACTTATCTGGAGGTCTGTTAAATACACTGTTTTCGAAATCGCAGTATTTTCCCCTTATCTTGGCCAACTTGATTTTTACTTAGGACCAATTAGACATCAAGAGCAACATTCCTATAAAGTTTCAAGAAAACTCAGAGGAGTAGTCGCCACACATTTTTCCTATACTACTCTATGTAAACAAAGATGGCCACTGGCGGCCTCGTTTGACATTAAATCAAAATGAATTGTGTTAAGAACCGTCTACATGTCACGCCAGTCATTTTGGCATAGGATCAAAATCGATACCATTTGTGGTTTTTGAGAAGTAGTCTCCACAAACTTCTATTTCTAAAATCTTTTATTAGCTGTGGTAGCTTGAATTTCCAGCCCATCTGATTTCCTATATAACTCTATGTAAAAGATGTCCGCTGGTGGCCATGTTTGATATTGAATCAAAATGAGTTTTGTTTAGACCCTTATGTTTTTTGAGAAATTGTCACCACAAAATTGTATTTTTTAAATTCATTTTTAGCTGTGATGGTCATCTTGAAAATTCCGCCAGTATGATTTTTACGTAGAATCAACAAGACATTAAGAGCAACATTCCCGTAATTTAAAGTTTCATGAAAATCCATCGAGTAGTCTCAGAGTAGTCGCCGCAGGTTTTCCCTATACAACTCTATGTAAACAAAGATGGCCATTGGCAGCCATGTTTGACATCGAATCAAAATGATTTTTGTTTAGAACCAACTACATGTCAAGCCAGTCATTTTGGTATAGGTTTAAACTCAGTACCACTTGTGGTTTTTTAGAAGTATTCGCCACAAACTTCTATCTTTGAAATCTGTTTTTAGCTGTGGTGACCATCCTGAATTTCTTGTCGACCTGATTTTTACTTAGGTGCAACTAGATTTAAAGATCATCATTCCTGTAAAGTTTCACATATGCCACAAGTTTCTCCTATATAACTCAATGTAAACAAAGATGTCGGCTGGCGGCCATGTTTGATATCGAATCAAAATGAATTTTGTTTAGGACCAGATATATGTCATGCCAGTTAAATTGGTAAAGGTTTCTATGGTGTTTGAGAAGTAGTCGCCACAAAATTATATTTTTAAAATCTTTTTTAAGCTGTGGTGGCCAATTTGAAATTATAGCCAAACTGACTTTTTACTTATCAAGAGGAACATTCCTATAATGCTTCCTATAAATACATAAGCAGTTTCTGAGGAGTAGTTGCCAAAAGATTTTCCTGTATAATTCTATGTAAACAAAGATGTCCGCTGGTGGCCATGTTTGTTTTCGTCAAGGACCAAAATTACGTCATGCTGATCATCTTAGTAAATGTCCCATAACAGCATCACTTACAGTCTCGGAGGAGTAGTCGCTACAAACTTTTTTATTTTTGTCTTATCTTGCTTTTCCGGCGGCGGCGGGGCAACATTCAAGTTTTGCGTTTAGGTCATTTTCTAACAAACTGTATGCACTAGACCTTTCAAACTTTGATTATAGTTGTATCTTGGGGGTACATCGCAACGCGACAAAGCAAATGTTGAAGTGTCATTGACCCTCCAAGCAAAGGGATGATAACTGATAATATTTACGTTCAACTTTTGCGTTTAGGTTACTTTTTCACAAACTATATGCACTAGACCTTTCAAACTTTGCTTATAGTTGTATCTTGGGTGGTACATTACAACGTGACAAAGCAAATGATGTGGATGGACCTTGACCCTTTAAGCAAAGGGCAGATAACTTAGTAAGTTTTACCTTCAACTTTTGCGTTGACGTCAAGTTCTCGCAAACTGTATGCACTACACCTTTCAAACTAAATTGCTTATATTTGTGTCTTGTGTGGTACATTGCACCTTGACCATCCATGCAAAGGGCAGATAACCTTATAATTTTTACCTTCAACTTTTGCTTTTAGGTCACTTTTTCACAAACTGTATGCACTAAGACCTTTCAATCTTTGCTTATAGTGGTATCTAGAGTGGTACATTGCAACGTGATAAAGCAAATGTGGATGTGACCTTGACCCTCCAAGCAAAGGGCAGATAACTTAATAAGTTTTACCTTCAACATTTGCTAGGTCACTTTCTCACAAACTTTATGCATTAGACTTCGCTTATAGCAACCCCCGGGCAGTGGTAATGTAGCCAATAATCCCTGCCACCACACAAATCACGTGACGATAGCTGAGGCCATGTGATTACAAAAAATGGCGATACACTAAGTAATGCTTGGTACCATACTGGCGTCATATCGAATTTTTCAAATTCATCACTGATATTCGGCAGGTGCCCTCCTGATTTTTCAGGACTTCATCCGCGGTGCAGTAATTCGGTGTGCAAACATAACGCGTTCTAATTAAATTATTTCCTGTTATGTAGGCATTGCCTGTTTCATATTACTTCTAAATGAAGTCAAATTCATGCACCATAACTAATTCTTCACACGATCCTTCCATACGTACAAGGATTGTCTTGTTGAATATCGTCTTCACTGGCGTGTCCTGCGTAATTGGAGCTGCCATGTTTGACCGGACTACTTTTCCCCCCATAATTCCAAGCGTCAAACACGAGAGATGATACTAGTATCGATAGAGGGCGAGAATGTGCTTGCTAGCCGTAACCAAAAGGCAATTGGCAATAACATCATCACCTTCGAGAAGATGTTGACTTGACTGTTTTGGCATGGGTCAAAGATTTATATACGTATGCCGTAGGTCTATGCTTGGGTGTAATCGCTTTATTAAATTTACGCGGAGCTTTTGTAATGTTCTCAACGGAATACAAGTTTGTTTACACCAAGTAATCGGCGTTTATATTTGCTAAAATCATTTTGTTCTTAATAAATAAATAATTTTTTTTACCAGATATGTTTATCACACTGTTTCCCTATATTATGAACAAAGCAAGTTGAAATATTGACCTAAAAAATATTTAACCAAAAAATTCAACTTAGCTGGATGTGTGTGGTTGCAGTGATTACTGCAACAGAAAGGGGAAGTAACCACTGCGGGGAGTTTGCGCTTATAGTTGTTTCTTGGGTAGTACATCCTAACATGTCAAAAAGAATATGTGGATGTGACCTTCACCATTCAAGCAAAGGGCAGATAACTATAAATGTTACATTTACATCACTTTCTCATGAACTATAACTATGCACTAGATGCTTTAAACCTAGTTTAGCTCGTAATCTTTGGAAGACAAAACAGTATATTTTGACATAGTTGTGTCTTGGGTAGCGTATCTTTTTTGACGCATGGATTTCCTCTATGACCTTGACTTACTTTTTGAAGGTGATGATTTTTTATTGATTTTTTTTTAATTTTTTTTTTTAATAGAATGGCATTTTGTTTTTAAACAAATTCACTTAAATGTCATCTCAGCAAACTGTAAACTCCCTTGTCTTTAGTTATTAAAATGTTTACAAACTTTCATTTAAGCATCATTTATCTTTTATTTTTAAGTCCCGCCCACGTTTGGCTAGACATGTGAATCCGTAGATTTCTTGTTTAATCTACTTTTAGCTTTGGTGTCCATCTTGGATTTCTAATCTAATCTAATCTAGTCTAACCTGAATATGTGCTAGGATAAACTAGACCTTAAGGACAACATTCCTATAAAGTTTCATGAAAACCCATGTAATAGTTTTCGATGAGTAATCACCACAATAACTGTTTATGGACGGACGGACAGATAGACGGACGACGCACCACGGCAGAAGCTCTACTAATCTGTAATCTGTGATTAGTAGAGTTAAAAACTGACAGACATGAATTGATCTTCTTTCCTGTTGATCAAGGTTGAAGAATAAGGTGCTACGAACAATCATCCTAAAAGTTGAAAGCCGTCCAAATGATTCAGCAGTGATCAGCAGTCCAAATGTCATGTTTTAAAAGTAAATTATAGCAATTATACGTAAAAAAAGGTATATTTTCCTTTTTTATTTTAGGACACTGTTGCCTAGATCCCTAAAAGTAAGCCTTTGTTCCCTAGATCCCTTAAAGTAAATGTCAATGTTCCACAGATCCCTAAAATGATTGGCCAAGTTCCCCTGATCCTCAAAACCCCTGGGAGGCCCTCATTAAACGAGACTGCACAATTTTACATTCTAAGTTTGCTTACCTGCTTGAAACAAAGACGTAATGTATCACTAATGAAACGTTGAAGGGATAACATTGTGTGTGTTACGTGTTATTTTAGTCGTGTTTCCATAGTCTAATGTAGCTATGACGGCAGCACATTACACATACAATATATAGCGGAAATTCCCGAGTTGCGTTTCTTTTTTTCTTTAGTATACATTGTATTCATCGACAATTAGGTGAATACTTCATTATCTCTGAAATATTTTGCGATGAAAGATGATACATTTGTGCGTAATTGTGTGTGTGTGTGCGTGTGCGCATGCGTGCGTGCGTGAGGATTATAAACACTCCGCCTTTTACCGAATATGACGTCCTAAGGTATAGGTACAACAGAGTCTGGACTTAAAGATGATATATTTTTGAAACTTCGTATATTTTATACATAGTGGAAGATATATTTTTGAAACTTCGTATATTTTATGCATAGTGGAAGACAAATAAAAATGAATAAAACACCTGAAAAAAGAAAAGAATGCAATAACCGAGATTAAAATGTTCTTCAATAACCAGGTACGGGCATGTCCTATGTTAATGAATGGTATAGAATGAAACCGATCAACTCAACAGTGTTAGATATATGGATTTACTTTGTATAAAGTTATGCGATTCGGAGCGTGAAAGAACATAAAATAAGCCTTTTATTATAACAGGTCACGATACGTGTATACCTATTCGGGTGTGTTTATTCTGTCTTTCTTGTGATATCGAATGTATGGAGTATATGAAGATGCCCTAAGCCGTGTAGTGTGGAT
Organism: Cyrtodaria siliqua; assembly: GCA_037043455.1. Classification (NCBI taxonomy): domain Eukaryota; kingdom Metazoa; phylum Mollusca; class Bivalvia; order Adapedonta; family Hiatellidae; genus Cyrtodaria; species Cyrtodaria siliqua. The sequence goes on from JAWPHD010002458.1 coordinate 249,235, forward strand.
TAAAGTTTGGTAAACAAAGTTGTGGTTTTAAAGTAGCGCTAAACATCACAAATGCAAATATTAAGTCGTGTTTAAGTTGTGTGTAAGTGGCATATATGATCACGTATTTGATCAAACTGTTCCAATAACGAGCCAACTGTACGTTATACGCGATGCGCTAGTAGTATATATTCTACAACTGTGGTAACAAGTGGAGCAACTGGATAGCCACGATGCCAACTAAAGTTACCTGGATGTTGGCAGTGTCACCAATCTGCATCTTGGTAAGTATATGTAGGCTCTCTCTCTCTCTCTCTCTCTCTCTCTCTCTCTCTCTCTCTCTCTCTCTCTCTCTCTCTGCCTGTTTGTCGGTCTGTACTGCAACTCCCTGAAACAGGTGAAATAAAGATAATAGGGTTAAATGTTAAAAGTCTGATGACGACAAATTGAATTTTAAAATCAGTAAAAATACATTAATGATAGCAACCCATGATTGTTACCCATTCAGTGAGAGGGTACGAGAACCTTCCTTAGAGTGTCTGTCCGAATCACCGAAGACCACGATAAGGTAAAGCCTTGTAGATGTAAAAAATGAAATATAGAAAAGCCGAACGGGAAATTTAGCATTCAAGGATCATAGTCAACCAACAATTTGAAAAAAAAAATAGAACTGTAAGCTAAAGGCTAGCAAATACCCCCAACCACCTACCACCCCCACCCACCACCACAACAACCACCACCACCACCACCACCACCACCACCACCACCCGCTCAAGGCTTTTACTATATGGGGAAGAACGTTCGCAGTCTTTGCTAACGATAGGAGAACACATTTGGTGCAAATGATATTAACATAAACTAGGCATAAGGTAGAAAACAATTGTCATAAATATTTTATAATTTATTAACCATGTTTTTTTTTTATTTTTGTAAATCATAGTTAATAGGTTATTTAGGACGTAGAAAAACGCAGAATTGGGAACATAATATGACTGTCTTACCTAATCGTTATAAATGTAATAATGAAGTCTTCTGCTAGTGGGTATGATCCTTTTACTGGGGTATAATAGTCAAATCAACAAGAAACGTGGAAATTCCACGAAAACCAGGTTTTCTGAGCGGAAATCGTTTTTCTAGTTTTAGTAACAGTGACATTGAAATTGACCTCAGTGACCCCAAATGCATTCCTAAGCTTCCTTTACATATAAGGTACCTACATAGCAAGTTTCGTTCGAATATCTCATTCCAAACTAAAATTATCGAGATGAAACTGTTTTTCTATATTTAGGTACAGTGACCTTGACCCTGACCCCAGTGACCCCAAAAGCAATTCCAACCTTCTTTTTCATATTAGCTACCAGCATAGCAAGTTTAATTACAATATTTCATTCCTTACTTAAGTTATTGAACGGAAACATTTTTTTCTATTTTAGTAACAGTGACCACCCCCATTGACCCCAAATGCAATCCCAAGCTTCCTTTTTCTTATAAGCTACATACCCTTCAAGTTTCATCGCAATACCTCATTCCTAACAAAAGTTATTGAGCGGAAAACGTTTTTTATTTTTAGTGACACTGACCTTGACCTTAACCCCAGTGACTCTAATTGCAATCTCAAGCTTCCTCTCCATATAAGCTACCTACCCTGCAATTCATTGCAATACCGCATTCCTAACAAACGTTATTTAGCGGAAACCGTTTTTCTATTGTTAGTAACAGGGACCTTGACCATGACCGTTTTTCTATTGTTAGTAACAGTGACCCTGACCTTGACACAATCACAGGCTTACTTTTTCCATATAAGCTACCTACCCTGCAAGTTTCATCGCAATACATTATTCCTAACAAAAGTTATTGATCGGACTCCATTGCGTCTACGGACGGACGGACGGGCGAGTCGAATCCAGTATACCCCATTACAAACTTCGTTTGCGTGGGGTACAAGGATAAATAAAAGGCAATGTATATGATACCAGGTTCTACGGTGTAGCACACCTCACTCTTACCCTATTTGCATCCTAATAAAACGATAGTGTAAATTAGGAAATCCCCACCATATCCTCTAACAAACTAGTCAGCATTAACAGACAATATACGTATTACCCAAAGATGATCATGCATGTATGGATATATAAAAAGCCTACACACCACAAAGCAAAAAAACAATGACTTGACAGAAGTCAGAGTAACCAGATAATAAACCTTTGAGGATATACGAGTATACGCCGTGTAGATATCTTCTTTTGTAATTGATATCATAATTACTGTAGAGACCGTGTAGATGTAGAGGCCGTGTAGATGTATAAGCCGTATGTCCTGTTTTGTAATTGATATCATAATTACTGTAGAGGTTACTATTACAGTAAGCAGCTTCTCCTCCAGTTGTCAACCCTATAATCCTTGCGATGTCAAATACCTTGTCTTGTAGTTATCCTTGTATTTATCCTTGCATTTATCCTTGCATTTATCCTTGTATTTATCCTTGTATTTATCCTTGCATTTATCCTTTTATTTATCCTTGTATTATCCTTATAGTTATCCTTGCATTTATCCTTGTATTTATCCTTGTATTTATCCTTGTTCCTTGTATTTATCCTTGTATTTATCCTTGCATTTATCCTTGCATTTATCCTTGTATTTATCCTTGTATTTATCCTTGCATTTATCCTTTTATTTATCCTTGTATTTATCCTTGTAGTTATCCTTGCATTTATCCTTGCATTTATCCTTGTATTTATCCTTGTATTTATCCTTGCATTTATCCTTTTATTTATCCTTGTATTTATCCTTGTAGTTATCCTTGCATTTAATCTTGTATTTATCATTGTATTTATCCTTGTATTTATCCTTGTATTTATCCTTGCATTTATCCTTGCATTTAATCTTGTAGTTATCATTGTATTTATCCTTGTATTTATCCTTTTATTTATCCTTGTAGTTATCATTGTATTTATCCTTGTATTTATCCTTGTATTTATCCTTGCATTTATCCTTGTATTTATCCTTGTATTTATCCTTGTATTTATCCTTGCATTTATCCTTGCATTTATCCTTGTTTTTATCCTTGTATTTATCTTGTATTTATCCTTGTATTTATCCTTGTTCCTTGTATTTATCCTTGTATTTATCCTTGCATATATCCTTGCATTTAATCTTGTATTCTATCCTTGTATTTATCCTTGTTCCTTGTATTTATCCTTGTATTTATCCTTGCATTTAATCTTGTATTTATCCTTGTATTTATCCTTGCATTTATCCTTGCATTTAATCTTGTATTTATCCTTGTATTTATCCTTGTATTTATCCTTGTATGTATCCTTGTATTTTTCCTTGCATTTATCCTTGCATTTATCCTTGCATTTATCCTTGCATTTAATCTTGTATTTATCCTTGTATTTATCCTTGCATTTATCCTTGCATTTAATCTTGTATTTATCCTTGTATTTATCCTTGTATGTATGTATCCTTGTATTTTTCCTTGCATTTATCCTTGCATTTAATCTTGTATTTATCCTTGTATTTATCCTTGTTCCTTGTATTTATCCTTGTATTTATCCTTGCATTTAATCTTGTATTTATCCTTGTATTTATCCTTGCATTTATCCTTTTATTTATCCTTGTATTTATCCTTGTAGTTATCCTTGCATTTAATCTTGTATTTATCATTGTATTTATCCTTGTATTTATCCTTGTATTTATCCTTGCATTTATCCCTTGCATTTAATCTTGTAGTTATCATTGTATTTATCCTTGTATTTATCCTTTTATTTATCCTTGTAGTGTATCATTGTATTTATCCTTGTATTTAATCCTTGTATTTATCCTTGCATTTATCCTTGTATTTATCCTTGTATTTATCCTTGTATTTATCCTTGCATTTATCCTTGCATTTATCCTTGTTTTTATCCTTGTATTTATCTTGTATTTATCCTTGTATTTATCCTTGTTCCTTGTATTTATCCTTGTATTTATCCTTGCATATATCCTTGCATTTAATCTTGTATTTATCCTTGTATTTATCCTTGTTCCTTGTATTTATCCTTGTATTTATCCTTGCATTTAATCTTGTATTTATCCTTGTATTTATCCTTGCATTTATCCTTGCATTTAATCTTGTATTTATCCTTGTATTTATCCTTGTATTTATCCTTGTATGTATCCTTGTATTTTTCCTTGCATTTATCCTTGCATTTATCCTTGCATTTATCCTTGCATTTAATCTTGTATTTATCCTTGTATTTATCCTTGCATTTATCCTTGCATTTAATCTTGTATTTATCCTTGTATTTATCCTTGTATGTATGTATCCTTGTATTTTTCCTTGCATTTATCCTTGCATTTAATCTTGTATTCATCTTTGCATTTATCCTTGTATTTATCCTTGTATTTATCCTTTTTTTTATCCGTTTTTTTATCATTGCATTTATCCTTGTATTTATCCTTGTATTTATCCTTGTATTTATCCTTGTATTTATCCTTGCATTTATCCTTGCATTTAATCTTGTATTTATCCTTGCATTTATCCTTTTATTTATCCTTGTATTTATCCTTGTATTTATCCTTTTATTTATCCTTTTATTTATCCTTGTATTTATCCTTGTATTTATCCTTGCATTTATCCTTGCATTTATCCTTGTATTTATCCTTGTATTTATCCTTTTATTTATCCTTGTATTTATCCTTGCATTTATCCTTGTATTTATCCTTGTATTTATCCTGTATTTATCCTTGCATTTATCCTTGCATTTAATCTTGTATTTATCCTTGCATTTATCCTTTTATTTATCCTTGTATTTATCCTTGTATTTATCCTTTTATTTATCCTTTTATTTATCCTTGTATTTTATCCTTGTATTTATCCTTGCATTTATCCTTGCATTTATCCTTGTATTTATCCTTGTATTTATCCTTGTATTTATCCTTTTATTTACTCCTTGTATTTATCCTTGTATTTATCCTTGCATTTATCCTTGTTATTTATCCTTGTATTTATCCTTGCATTTATCCTTGTATTTATCCTTGAATTTATCCTTGTATTTATCCTTGCATTTATCATTGTATTTATCATTGTATTTATCCTTGTATTTATCCTTGCATTTATCCTTGCATTTAATCTTGTATTTATCCTTGTATTTATCCTTGTATGTATGTATCCTTGTATTTTTCCTTGCATTTATCCTTGCATTTATCCTTGCATTTATCCTTGCATTTATCCTTGCATTTATCCTTGTAGTTATCCTTGTATTTATCCTTGTATTTATCCTTGCATTTATCCTTGTATTTATCCCTTGCATTTATCCTTGTATTTATCCTTGTATTTATCCTTGTATTTATCCTTGCATTTATCCTTGCATTTATCCTTGCATTTATCCTTGTATTTATTCTTTTATTTATCCTTGTATTTATCCTTGCATTTATCCTTGCATTTATCCTTGCATTTATCCTTGCATTTATCCTTGTATTTATCCTTGTATTTATCCTTGCATTTATCCTTGTAGTTATCCTTGTATTTATCCTTGCCATTTATCCTTGCATTTATCCTTGCATTTATCCTTGCATTTATCCTTGCATTTATCCTTGCATTTATCCTTGTATTTATCCTTGTATTTATCCCTTGCATTTATCCTTGTATTTATCCTTGTAGTTATCCTTGTATTTATCATTGTATTTATCATTGTATTTATCCTTGCATTTATCCTTGCATTTATCCTTGCATTTATCCTTGCATTTATCCTTGCAGTTTATCCTTGTATTTATCCTTGTAGTTATCCTTGTATGTATCATTGTATTTATCCTTGCATTTATCCTTGCATTTATCCTTGTATTTATCCTTGCATTTATCCTTGCATTTATCCTTCTATTTATCCTTGTAGTTATCTCTTGCAATTTATCCTTGCATTTATCCTTGTATTTATCATTGTATTTATCCTTGCATTTATCCTTGTATTTATCATTGTATTTATCCTTGTATTTATCCTTGCATTTATCCTTGTAGTTATCCTTGTAGTTATCCTTGTATTTATCCTTGCATTTATCCTTGCATTTATCCTTGCATTTATCCTTGCATTTATCCTTGTAGTTATCCTTGTATTTATCATTGTATTTATCCTTGTAGTTATCCTTGTATTTATCCTTGCATTTATCCTTGCATTTATATCCTTGCATTTATCCTTGCATTTATCCTTGACATTTATCCTTGTAGTTATCTTGTATTTATCATTGTATTTATCATTGTATTTATCCTCTGCATTTATCCTTGCATTTATCCTTGCATTTATCCTTGCATTTATCCTTGCATTTATCCTTGTAGTTATCCTTGTATTTATCATTGTATTTATCCTTGCATTTATCCTTGCATTTATCATTGTATTTATCCTTGCATTTATCCTTGCATTTATCCTTGTATTTATCCTTGTAGTTATCCTTGCATTTATCCTTGTAGTTTATCCTTGTAGTTATCCTTGCATTTATCCTTGCATTTATCCTTGCATTTATCCTTGCATTTATCCTTGCATTTATCCTTGCATTTATCCGTGTAGTTATCCTTGCAATTTATCTTTGTATTTATCCTTGTTCCTTGTATTTATCATTGTATTTATCCTTGCATTTATCCTTGCATTTTATCCTTGTAGTTATCCTTGTATTTATCCTTGTATTTATCCTTGTAGTTATCCTTGTTCCTTGTATTTATCATTGTATTTATCCTTGTAGTTATCCTTGTAGTTATCCTTGCATTTATCCTTGCATTTATCCTTGCATTTATCCTTGCATTTATCCTTGCATTTATCCTTGCAGTTATCCTTGTAGTTATCCTTGTAGTTATCCTTGTATTTATCATTGTATTTATCCTTGCATTTATCCTTGCATTTATCATTGTATTTATCCTTGCATTTAGCCTTGTATTTATCCTTGCATTTTATCCTTGCATTTATCCTTGTAGTTATCCTTGTGTTTATCCTTGCATTTATCCTTGCATTTATCCTTGTAGTTATCCTTGTAGTTATCCTTGTATTTATC